>OY728158.1:812813352-813413352 GCA_963277665.1 Viscum album | reverse complement strand
TTAATCAGGAAATATGTATACTATATAAAATCACCATTTATCATTTAAAAAAATCTGAATGGTTTAGTGTACAAAAGGATATGAAACATAGTTATGTATATGGCCTAATGAGAACACAAGGATGTTTTGGATTTATGTAATTTTGTAAATTTTAAGATGAATTTAATTACATTGGATATGTGATTATTATGATACACAAGTAAAAATAATTTGAAAAAACAAAGTGTTTCAAAAATAAATATATAGCCAATGGGGAAAGACTATTTGGATTATATTATTAGAATGGTAAGGTGAATACATAATGATGTAATTCACCAATCATATGAGATATTGTTGAATAATTCCACAACTCAATCCTCCAAGAAAGTCATAATAGAAAAATGATATATCAATGTATAATTCATAACATATTTGACATGGTTTAGTAGATGACGTTTCTATGTTACATTCCTTCCTCATTTTGAGGTTATTAATTAGAATCTAATATATTTCTAATAATATGTTCGCCATCATAATTATTCACAAAGATACTATATGGGATGATTATTTTAAATCATCTGAACTTTTATTTCAAAGAAATATTGGGTTATTAAGATATCTTACAATGAATGGACTCTTCCAAGATTAACCTTATCATATATATTTTCTTATTTTTTGGTTATCAAAAATATATTAAAGGTTATTGTTTATATAACCATAATGAACAAAATGTGTCTGTGCCTCTAACTAGAGTATTCCTTGGGAATTAATTTTTATGTTGATGTTTTATTACGATGAAATATAAATATTGGGAAGTTAATTATTAATATTTAGGAAATTATATTGAGATGTATTTTGAGAAGGTTTCATAAATATTAATGGAAGAAAAACATAACAATGTAATATAAGAAACTTCATTTTATATTAAGATTCCTCTATAATTGAGAGAAATAGTTTCAATATGGATAATAATGATGTATTAATATTCATATTTGGTGAAATGAAATCATACTGTGAATCCATTTAATAGTATTATTATTAGAAATTGTAAAGGGGCATTAGAGCTGAAATTGAATTCATATACACTAACCAGGTTTGAAACATGGTGTAAAAACATGACAGGTTTAACACATATGGTGTAGGTTGTTTTTTCATAAGAAAATTGACATGGATAATAGAGTTTCTACCTATAATTCAAAGATTTTAGGAATTTGTTAAAAATCATTTAATATAATATTAAGAGTCTTTTTTTTTATTCTGATTATAAAAGTCCATTATAATTATCTAGTTATTTCATATCATTTTGATTTGTAGATGTTAAAAATTTATTTTGTGAAATAAACCATTAATATTATATTATCAAGGAGATATATGAGATTAAACATAAGTTTTATAATTTTAAAAATGGACATACTAACGATTTCATGTCGGAATGGCCCATTTATGGAGTTATGAATTCCTCTCAACGATATAATATATAGTTTGATGATTAAACCGATGGGATTATTTTCAAAAATTCCTGATTATTGTGTAATAAATATTGTCATCGGAATTATAATAATAATTTTAAAAGTATGTGTTTATGACATACATATTATAAGAAATAATGTAATTATACTAAACTCAAGGATGATGTGATTGATAGTTTTGTTTCAATTAATGTCATGGCTAAAGCGACCTATATACACTACATGGGTTCTTATAGAGATAGGTATAAGAACATTCATGGACTAATTCAAAAGTATTATATAATAAAATTGATATTGTATATGAGGTTATAGAACACAATAAAATGGTATTTATTGATGATTCATAAGATAAATAATATAAAGGTAAATGATCCGCCAATATAGTTTCTGCAGATGGATATGATTATTTTTTCCTCAATCATATTGTTTATCATATATTCAAATTTTGGTATACAAAAAGATGTCTCTTATTCATTACTCCTAACTTTTAGATACAAATCGAATCCTATTGAGTGTAACATTTTTACTTTAATGAAACATTTAATGTTATTTGGATGGAACATGGATATGTTCTTGGTCGTTGGTGGAGAGATTAAATTTTTTAGAGCGGTTATATATATTGTGGATTTTAATCCAACAATGATTATATGGGATATCAATATGGAATTATGTTTCATCTAAATAGTGGATCAATCAGTTGGAAATGTGCCATGAAATATACTATAGTGGATTAAATACTATAGGAACTGTACCTCAATGTATCTAATGTTATAATGGGTGGGGTTTGGATAAAAAAATTATTAGTTAATTTATAGTGATTTGTTACATTGAGGGAAAACTTGTAATATATTGTGATAATAAGAAGTATAATTACTGGGTTCTGGAACATTAGCCTCACCAAAAGAACCAACCCACACCATTGAACTATATTTTATTACTTATATTATTTTCATAATTAATTTGTGTACAATTATATTATATAATATTATACATATGAACTACATGGAGAAAGTAAAAAATAATTTTAATTATTTCATATTTTCATGTTATTCATATTATAGTTCAATGATTGTGAAAAACATTACAATTATACAAAAAATTGAAAATAATATTTTTTGAATGGTAAAATTTGGATGGTTCCAATCAGATTAAATTATTGATACTACAAAACAACTATAGAAAAACTCCAACATTATTAAATAAAATTAAATATTTGAAATGAATAATATAGAACCTCAGTGAAAATTATTGTAAATTATTTTAAAAAATGATGTTCTATTTATTGGAGGTAATATGATATTTAAAATAGTGACAATTGGACAACTTACAAGACTTATGGGAATTGTTACATGACATTTGGGAATAGTCACATGGCCCTTATATTAGTAATTCCACCTCAAATAAAACAATTTAATATAAATGTTAAATATAAAGATCAATTTTATAAAAAATTGATAGTATAATTCCATAAAAAAATATCAACACTAAAAAACATAGAGGAAGTAATTATTTTAATAAATCGTATTTTTTGGTATTTAAAAAATAAATTTTGTATTAAAATTTGAACATAAATATTTCCAAATATAATCTTAATGAAAATATATTCATTTTTATTATGATTAGATAAATTGTTTTCTGGGATTTTGTATTATATATTTTGATAGAATCTACAATTTTACATAAATAGAAAAAATATTGTTTTTCAAGTATTCCATGTTCTATTGCGCAATGATGAGGAAATAAGGACATAATATGTTATAAATTTTTTTATTTTTGGGGAAAATAATTTTAATTTGATATACGAGGAATATAAAAAAATAATCTGAATTTTCAAACCTAAAAAGTATTTTCCCAGGCCTCTATGTCTAAATATACCTTTGAAAATGCATTTTTTCACTTTTTCTCCATTTATTTTTATTATGGTAATATATTATAAATATAATGCTATATGATGTACTATTATTATGTAATGTTATTATTATATTTTTCATAATTTAAAAAAATTACTATTTAAATTCTTTCTAAGGATATATATATTATATAATATTTTATCCTATAAACCCCGCATAAATCATGTATAAATGAACCCACTTCCATCTCTGGGAAAACCAGATCACATAGACATACTAAATCCAAATATATACCCAAATCCTCTCTCTTAGAACCCATATTATCCTTATAGATGTTCTTGATTAATCTAGATCTAAACATCAAGGGTGTGTTTTTTAAAGAAGAACTAATAATTAGTAAATAGTAAATTTTATTCAACTCTTCTCAAGGTTTCCTCTTCAAATACATATTCCCAAATTACATTCAAAAATATGTTATAAAATTATCTAAGTTTTATGTTTTCATTATATTGATGACATTAACCAAAAAAAATGATCATATGTATGTTGAATTTGCATGTTATAATTTGCATCCTCGTCTTTTTAGAGCATCATATCAATAGTTGGTTAATCGACCATGTAGATGCTGTGGAAATTTTAAACATTACAACCATTATACATGAATACAATAGATTAATTATAATAAATAAATTTATAAATAAATTTATTTATAATCATCAAGATATAGTTTTTATAATATATATATAATTATAATTGAATATCATTTAATTAAAACATCATAGGATATTTTTAATATAATATGATATAAATACATTTTATATTTTAACAATGTGAATTAAGGAATATAATAAAATTATTATAATTATAAAAAATAAAAAAAATTAATATAATTAAATTATTTTTCCATGTTCTAATAAATATATGATTATTATTCTTTAAGAAACAATTATAAAACCCATTACATTCCTTTGGCCTATTTCAAAAATATCATTATCATACTTTCTATATAGAAATCATGATTACAATCTATTTTGGTTGTGATGGGAGGGGATAAAAATATTTAGATCTCCAATTCTTTGGGCAATATGATCTATCCCGTGAAATTATTTTTATTATTTTTATTCCAAAACATGGTGAATAATATACTCACAATATTAATGTATCAATTTCTTTTTATATTTTATCGATTAACATGATGATATTTTTTTCAAATTAATAGATATTGTTTTTTAAAATATGTTTTTATTTTTCATTATTATACATATTTAAAATTCCATTACATTATAAAATTTTCCATCATTATTATGATTATGATCATATTTTTATGATATAATTATGTTTATTATTCTCACACTTTTACTATTTATTCAATCATGTTATTCCTCCCATTTAATTCCTCCCCTATATAGTCTTTTATATCACAGAATTATTTGAATTATATGCATAGTTTATTAAATTTACTAAACATATCAAGAGAAATTTTATAAGTAAAGGTGAAAGGATTTAAATAATTTATAGGTATTGTAATGTACAAATTAATCAGGAGCATAAAATTACCATGATTTTAAAACATTGCATCCCAAATTGTATCACTGTTATGTTTTTATCTTAAAAATAATGTATTAGACATTTAAAAAAATTTGGGTTCTCAAGTTGTTATCGTAGAATTGTTTAGTTTATAACATAATTATGAATAAAAAAACTATTGAAAATTATAAGGATATGTTTATATATATGAAAACATCCCATGTTTGGTTAAATTATATGATAATTTGATTTATACTCAATTAATTCCCACTCCAGATACTAATAGATAATGTGGATATTTTATTGTTCTAAAGAGGGTAAATAACCATAAAAATGGGAAGATTGGGAATTGATTTGATTATCACCCAGTTCATGATATAGAGGAATTTCACCAAACCTCATTAGGGACTCCTCAAGGTTGTTCTTTAGTAAATAAATATATTTATAAACATATTTATGAAGGATAAATAAATAATCTATCTATTCATCTTGATGTTAAATAAGGAATAAACATAATTACTAAGAATAATAATATGAGATAAATGATAAAAATATTTACCCCATAACATATGAGTTTAGAATTAATTTCCATATAAGAATAATTTAATTATTCATGAATTATAGAATTATGTTTTTTTAAAATTATATATATAAAAATTAAGAGAAACAAAATATACCAAACCAACAACTCATTTGAGGAAAAATGAAATGATTTCCCAAATATAATACCAAGTTCCATGGGAAATTATGTTTAAAATATTACTGAGACACTATACAATGTTTTATATTATATGAAAAACAACCTGAAAAATGTGGACCAAATTCCTTTACCAATGAAGAAAATTTTTTCCATGACATAATTTACAAAGAAATGGTAACCAATATTTTGATGATTTCAAATCTACCTATTTTATAATAATAAGATAACTCAATAGAGAAGGTATTTTTTGTTCTCCAATATTCTAAGAACGAGAATGATAACTTATATTTCTATCAGTTAGATAGAGATGACTGTCAGTGGTGGGTGTTGATAAATAATTCCATGTTAATGGATTTTATTGATGAAATGGGGTCAAAATATATTAAGAGTTTATTTATTACCATATTTTCCGTCTAAATATTCCAAAAAATTTGGTTATATAATTCTAAAATCCAATAAAAAGTAAAGTTACCCATTCATGTCTTATGATTCATCCATAATATGGGATTTATGATATATCATGGTGTTTTTATGAAAAATGATAGAAAAACAATTAGATTAATTTTAATTAAACAAATTATTCACTAAAAGGCTTCAATTATCTACAAAATTTGGTATTATGAAGAATTGTTTTGATGTTCTCTAAATGTAACGATATATTTTAAATAATGAATCAATAGTGAGGGTTATACGAACAAAATAATGGACTTTATAGAAGGATGATTCAATGAAGAAACGATGAAATAATATTCAAAAAACCACATATATAATATTTTCAAAAAATAATCAATACAAATTACCTCCAAGGGACAAATAAATACATATAGTGTTGGAGTAAAGAAAAAAAAATCATAATTTCTGATGCTGTATGAGGAAGTCAAGAAATATTATTTGGTAATGTATAGAGCATACCAACACCCCACACATGGTTTAATACATAAAAAATATGAATAAGTGGTACTATACCATACAATAACCTAATCCATAGTCATTTAAGGGTGATCAACATTAGAAATAACCAAATCCATGTATGAAATGGAAATTTTTTGAAATCAAATATAGTGAGGGGGTGATAAAATTACATCCTTAAAGTTATAAATCTTATCCACTCATGAATTAAGATTTTTATTATTTTATAGATATATAGATTTATTTTAAACCAGAGTCTTTTCTAGAAGAATTTAATAAAACCCCACATACCATGATGTAGAGATATCAATAAAAATATCTAGTGGTGAAATCAATGCATCCCAAGGGTTGGAGTCATCTCATATTAGTGTATATGTGAATCATCATCCAATTAACTTAGTAATAATTTCCTTGGTTTAATTATATGATATATTTTGAATGGATTTTATATTCTTATATAGACATCATAAAAAATAATCATATTTGGAAATCACTTTCTATATTCGGATTTATTTTCTGACAATCTAAAAAATTAAAGAAGATCAAAAATATAACTCGGAAACTCCTTAAATAGTGTGGGTGTAGATATATTTTGAAGAAGAATATGTTTCTAAAATGGGTGAGTCAAATTAAATTATATTCCTTGAAATCATTAACACAATTTGGTAATATGATGATTTTTTTTTGAAATAGTTATAAAGAATTCCCTCAGATTGTGAGTTGATTTATCAATAAAGCTAATACCCAAACCCAGTACTGACTAAAAATGTCTCTATAGGATATCCTGGATAAATATATTATAGTATAAGATGTTTCTAAAAGTGAATATGAATAAAGGTTTTATATTCTATTGTTCATTACATTGGGGTGTGAAGATTCTAATTATCAGGAAAAAAGGATAGATCAATAAGGCTTCGAAAAATTTACTAGGCACTCAATATATTCACCATAATTAATAAGTATCCCATGGAATGGTTTTACAAGTTGCTTGATCAACTTGAAGGGTCTCAATAATTCTCAAAGGTGTATCTCTATTTTAGATATCATCCACTATAGGAAAATATTTAAGATATTATAAATAATTCCTTAAATACAATGAATGAGAACTCTAAGTCCATAGTGATACCATTTGGACATTACAATGTATGAAACACATAAAGTCACTAAAATATCTAATTCTCAATCTTATTTTCCACTTATTCAATTTAATATGTTGTAGTTTCCATGTTTTCAAGACCTAATTTTTTTCTAAGAGAGATGATGGAACATTGTTACAGGAATATTTTTCAATCAATGCGGAAAACCATATAAGGGGGGATAATTAGATACTATATAGTTAAATAATGTTCTATTAAACTATGAAACAAATATGGGTAACAATGTGACATTGTGGGTAGTGAGGTAGAAATATTACATGATTTCCATACAGTTTTCTTCACCGTGTGACCAGACCATGCATCCCTATCTACATCATAAATATATGGTTTTTTTACTATTTTCTAGAAATTGATTTTTATCCTATAATGTTAATCCCTTTATAAGTGGTATTAGTTTTTCTCTCTCAAATTGATGGTTTATTATTCATCGGAATTATAGGGATATTTTTTAGGTAATCTCATTTACCCTTTATTTGTTCTTCCTTTACACTTTGTCATAACTTTAATCAATTTTCATTTTTTTAAAAACCTATTTTGATGGGGTATGGGTTTATATTTTTTTGGATCATGTTTGTATGGCCTTATCATACATATGTTGTATGGGAATCATATAAGGTAATGATATTGAGGTCGATTATGAGGTAGGTGTTTATACATTTGAGATTTTTTTTGGTTTTCTATTCAATTAAGTATCAAATTTGGTAAATGTTTCATTAATATACACATAAATGATTTTTATGGATTATTATACTATGTTTGATGTGATTTTATATTTTAAAAATAATAAGTTGTTTAAAGTAGGTTTTCCAAATTTATCTGTCTTCCAGGCACACTAAATATCTAAATAAATAGAATATAATAATTTTTATAGGTTTTAATTTATTTATAAAATGATTATTGAAATTACTTTACCATTTAGAAGTTTTTTAAATAAAATTATTCTTTTGTTTTTTGTAAAATTGTAAGGTTAAATTGGATTTCAATAATTAGAATTTTTTTGAATATGTTGGCAATGAGTAGTACATGGGTTAAATAGGTTGTGAAAAAGGTGTTGTCTAAGGACAATGAGAGCCGTAGGGATATAATCTTATGAGATATCCAATTATGTTTTTCAAGGGGACCATGAACAATATTTGGTTGAAGACTATGAGTTGTTTCATTTAGTTGCGAAGACACTCCGAGAGAAATTTGTGTTATTATCTGGGATGACAATGCAATATTCCATTTTCATAGCACGTTATAAAAACTTATTTTTAATCAAAAATGTTATATCCTTATGCTCAACTCTTAATGCACACATACACATTTTAGATTTCTTTATATGATAAAAGGTATTTTACAATTTCCATATTGGATATGGTTAAATAATTAATCCAATTACAATTTAAATAGTTTTATAATGATGTTAAGATCACCGTTATTATTTCATATTTGATATGTTTAGACATTTGTGCTTTTTTACATTGTTTCCCTATTATATCCATGCCTGACATTGATTTTGAAAACATGTTTTATTTTAAAAAGGAATCTAATGTTTTTTAAAAAACATTTTCCAATGAAATGTAATCAACTTAGTTTGGTTTGAAGTATTATTTTTAACATGATTATTGGTTTATGTGGATAAAATCCATAAATTGATATGTAGTAGAATAAATTAGAGATTTATTTCTTATACCCTATATCTTCAAATATTTTTTATTAGAATTCATTTTATGGATATAGTTCAAGGAATGGTAATCAGGTTCCTGGGGTAATATTCATTATTGTAATCAAAAAATGTTTTATGGGTGAGAAATTCTCTCTAGAGATAGCTTATGGGGAATCAATTTTAACATTTTATCTCTATTGGGATGTATGTATATGACTTATATGGGAATTGTTTGTATTAGTTTGAAATTCAATTTTAAATCCATATAATATATATGTATACGTACTATTATGGAATATTTATTATGATTTATATTGTGGTTTATATTATTGATTCATCATAATTGTTTACTCCCAATATTATATTTTATTTATTTGTTATCAGTTTTTTACCTTATTCTATGGACAGGTCATGTGTGTTTCCCATGAGTGACACCCCACCTAAGAGTGTATTGGTTACACAATATAATTTTTTCTACAACATAGAGACTAATAATGAATTTATTTCCTTTTGATTTTGGGAATCAAGTGATGGGGCATGTTGACCCAAGTCAGTTAATTACAAAAATGTATTTATGTTTATTTTTATTAGGGAGTTAGTGGTACACTAGAGGTATTACTATCATAAATGGAGATGATGGAATCAATATCTTCCTATCCATCTATTTTTTTGTCAAATATTGAGTTTATATTTGTTGTGTAAGATAATTTTTATGTTTTGAGACCATAGGATAGGGGCTTTCATGACATGTTTTATGAATTCCATGAGAAATGGTGAATCACTATGTGATCAGAGTTCTGTGTTGAGTTTTCATTGTTAAATAATGATGTATATTGAAAAGGAAATGTTAGGATTCATGTTATTTACTAACCACTAATATCCATTGTTTCCTCTTAGACTAGATCCAATACACCCACATGGATTGGCCAAATTGGTTGGCACATGGTTTTCCAACCCATAGGACTAAAACACGCATTGGAGGAAATGATAGGAAATATTAATTATTATTTTACCCAATTTTCAATCCGAGATTATTCTTAGTCTATTTTTTCTTGATTAAATTCCAGGATGATGGTTTATTATATTGTTTATGATTTGAATTGTGAAAGAATTAGGTTAAATTTGATCTTATATTGGATTTCATGTAGAGAAAAATCCCCAGACAGACCTCATCCAACCATAGAGAGGCTGATGTGGAGAACTCCCCATAGGAAAACCCTCCACTTAATTAACAATTTTTGGATTCAATGAGTCATAATATCAAATCCCCATGTTATATTGGTGGATGAAAATATGACCATATAGGGGATATTATTTAGAATTACATAAGGCAAAATCCATTAGTGTTCCAAGGTGATAGGGGACCAAATGAGATTGAAGAGTGGTTAGAAAGTATTATTTGCATCATTGAGTTTGGAAATAACCCCAAAACCACTAATGTTGTATTCTCCAAATATGTGTTACATGAAATAAATATTATATCAGGGGAGTAAATGTTTCATTCAAGGAGGAATAGGGATCTCACGTGGACCACACTCAAGGTGTCATTTAATTGGTGATACTACCAAGATACTTTTTGGGGAGATAAGTCTCATGAGTTCATGATGTAATAAAATGGGATTATTTTGTTATTTAGTATTCATCCTAATTTACTATGTCCACTCACATATCAATGAGACTCCTCAATAATAATTACATCAAGGTTCAATGTTTTTATATGGGCGTGAGGAGAGAAATAAAGTCCATGTTTTTTCAATATTTTATGATCTTTTAAAAGGTATTTTAAATAGTTTATATAGAAGAAGAGGATTGTAATGGAAAAATTTGACATTGTTGTTTTCATTTAGGATATGTCTAATTTTCATCCTCATGATGTTAAGAGAAACACTATGAGTCTTATTGAATGAGTGAAAATAGAATTCATAAGTTTTCAAGAGAAAATCTAATGGATTCATCGAGGAATGGGATTGGTGTTTAATAATAGTGTAAGAATGGTGGGTAAAATGGTACTATATTCCTAGAGAAACCATATCATTATTTAATTTTAATTTTTCAGTCATCCTCATTACTTATGGTTGATGGTTTCATAGTGTAACATATCAGGTAAATTAATAATATGAATTTTCATATTTATTAGTATTAGTGAATTAAATATAATCATTACTTTAAATGGAATTCTATGTTCGATGGCGTACTTGGTACACAACAATGTGTTTTTTTTGAAATCTAATGTTGCACACAACGTCAGGTCATACTGAAAAATAATAATATAACATTATTTTAAATGGTTATTAACACCTAGTCATTATTATGGACAAAATGAACAAAACTAACTAAAAATGATTATACATGTTTGTTAAATGTTTTTACATTTGTCCAATATATTTTAGAGGATTAATATAAGAAACAATATGATTTTAATCATAAATACTCTAATATTCAAAAAAAGGTCAATTTACCGCCTTTTGATGGAAAAAAAAATTAAATCTAATATTGGTCACTTTTATATGATTATATTTGATATAATACAGTTCTTATTTAGAATAGGGTCATCAAAATTAACATTGGGTAAAAGATTGTTATTTTTCTGATAAAATTAATTTTTAAATGAATAGTGAACAATAATGTATTTTAATTCATAATCATCCTTTAATATCAATTATTTATATGGATAGATTATATTTTTCAATTTTTTTAAAGTCTAATTAGATTACATTTTTTAAATTTTATCAAAATTTTTTCATTGGAAAAAATTTCACTTTGAAATTTGGCCTAAACAAGTATCAAACATTTGATAGATATTGTTTATTAAAAACATGCTATTTGTTTTGAAAATGGTAATTATTTTTATAATAATTAATGCAGCTTATATGTTTAGAAAAAAATAAAATAGAATTCATTTTTGAATTCAGAATATAAAATATTTCTTAGGCTTAATTTATGATATTTTTCTAAAAAAAACATCAATTTTTATGAATAGTTAAACCACTAAGTAGAAGATTAAAAACGAATTTTCATTTAAATGTAATTTTACTGCTTTATTTAATTATGATTAAAAAATATGGCATACATGGTAGTTATTATTAATTAATATGTGTTTCAATAAGATGACAATAATTTTTTGGGGACTAGTAACTTTTGACTTTTAATTACCGCTGTTAATGGTTAATATGGTAAGTCAAGGTAAAAATAATATTATAATATTAAAAAAATTACCTCAACACTTGTAATAATCTTATTATATGGGTCATGTAAAACCATGGGCATATTTGGGTCGATTTGGGGACCCCATGAATCCACTTGGGTGTGATAATGACACTTTAGATTAATTAATTTAATGTAAAGGGAGAAATAAAACAAACTAATAACTTTTAGTAAATTAATTTTTTCCAGGTGTTATAAACATAATAATTTCAACTATAAATATTATTTGGGAAGATAAAAATATTTCCTACTTCATTGAATTTTTTTTAAAATTTTTAGACATTAAATAAAAAAAATTATTTAGGACACAAAAATGATGCAGTATTTACCTCATTAATAAATGATTTTAATAAGTAAGAATATTAATATTAAAATAAAACCCATTACCTTTAAAATTCATATTGGATGAGTTTATTTAGACCATGAGTCATCTTATATTCTACCTTAATGTGTTATGGATCTTTAGAAACCGAAAATAATAATATAATAAAATAATATTCTCAAACATTTTAAAAGAACCCCTCCCACATTATAAAAAGCCCCCACCTCTAACCCATTAATCAAACATCTAAATACCATTGGATCATACAACCCCTATACATATAATCTCTCAATATCCCTATCCTACTTATAAAATCAATACATTCAATAGAAGGCACATCAAGAAGTCCTTTTGGTTAAACCAATGTGGGTTACCAAAATTAAAGGTAACGATTTCTCTTAACTTATTTTGTTTTATATTACTTCTCCAACCCTAAACACATTTTATTCATTTATTTTATAAAAAAACCAGTATCCACAATATAATATGTTGTTTTTATGATAATGATTCTAACTATAAATACATACACCTACATCTAATGAGTGAACACATACTGTTTCTATGGATGGAAAACTAACATGTCACAAAACGATGATTCTTAAATTATCTATTACCACCTCTCACGGTGGCCAGTATTATTGAAAAGTATTTATATATGATATATATATATATTTATGTTTTTTTATGCTTCTTTTTTGTTAATTTATAGAAGACCATTATGGTTTCGATTATGATTAAACGCGGTAATTTCATTTGAGGAAATGAGTACTACTGCCCCTGAAAGTGATATGAATCGTTCATACCATATGTGGGATGTATAAAGGATGTATTTATTGAAATTATATATTATATTCTACTGGAATTATAATTTATTTATGTTCTATTATGTTTTAATTCCATTAAATATGAAATATAAATGAAAATAGCGTTCATGCGTACGTATGACTTACCGTCTTCATGAACGGTGCATTTTATTTCATACCTCCAAATGTTATGTACAATTATAAATACATATATATACTGGATATATAAGATATATAAATTATTAATATTACTATGGAGACAATGGATATTTGACCACATTACCAACATGTAATTATAAGAAGATCATTTTTGACTCAAGTACAAAATCTCAACAATATGACCGTTACTAACATAAATGATTACACAATGTTTATAAGATGGTAATAAGTGATATAAAAAGAATAATAAACATTAAAAATGTTATTAAGAAAGAAGAAATAAACATAATTTTGTTAATCAGTAAGAACAAGGAATAAATGAGTCATGTCGGACACGAGGTATCAGATTTCTTATCTCAATTTTAATTTCCTGAGATTTCCATTTTTTCCCACAATTTTTTTGAATGTGGTATATTTTGTACTAAAATTTCATATATATATATATATATATATATATTTTCACGATTAACTTTATATTCATCATATTACATGATTCAATTTTTGTTTAATAACTTTTGTTCATACGACTTAATTGATTACAACGTGGTAAGGGATTTTCATCTCAGTTATTATTCTAGTGAGATTCATTCTGGTTTTGTCACTATTTCTTTTTTTTGGTGTATGGACTTATCATTATTGTAATCATTGTGTAATATACCTTCATTTATTGGTACTTACAACTTCATAGTATGATTCTTCATTCATTTGGTGTATGTTTTGTATGTTACCAAATCGGTAAGGGGACTCATGTAATGTGCTCAATCAGCATTTTCTACTGGAACTCGTGTAATGTGCTCAATCGTGTAATGTGCTCAATCCGCATTTTGGGAATGTGTCCTGACTCTAAATATTGGAGGCATTTGCTACTGGAACTCGTGTAATGTGCTCAATTGGCATGAACCATCCACCATTGTAGCTGGTGGTAACTGCTTCCCAATGGGTGGTGGTGGTGTTGGTACACCAATCGAAGGTGCCAACATTGTCAGAGGGCCCTGCATCGGATCCTCATTAACCAGTGGTCCATCATTATGAACTCTCTCATGAATCATAGCTGGATATCTTCACAATGGAATCATGATAAGGAATAAGTGAGAAATAGTCATTATGTTAAACCCAGTGAGCTGTCTCAAAGAAATCATAGGAAAACATTTCAAAAGACACACGCAATCAGTGTTATCATGCAATGTGTCAAAAATCAGATGTCATGGTCTTAGTGTATGAATACAATAGATGATGATCCAACACTGTATTCCCTTAACTAATAACCACACTCACTACAGTAAACGTTATTTTCCTTAAAAAAATATCATATTCAATTGTTCTATGGTAGAACCAACTCCTTTGATAACAATTTGTCAAGAACCGTCCCCCGAGGATCATGTCATGACTACCCCAAGCCTACCTTCATTAGTACAGGGGAAAGAGACTTGCACAGAAAAGTGTATTCCCTAATATCGGGAAGGAATTTCCTTTATATCCTATAACTGTCACAAACCAGGCTGGGTCACCATCCGACCCGACCCCCGACCCAGCCCGCAACATGGACCGAAGGGTGTTCGTGATCCCCACGGGCTGGTACAAGTGCCCGGGTATCGTAAGTAACAAGTGGGAATGATTTTACCCGAAATAAAAGACATAAAATCAACTATCCAAATAACTAAACTGAAATTAGAAATAGACAACCAAACGTACCTTCAAACTAAGAATAAGTTTAAAGTCTACATTTCAAACCAATATGTAAAAAATAAATAAAAACAGAAGAAACTAAAACCCAAAATCAAACCTCCTAGAAAAAGAGAGGCCACATCAGCACCACTCTACCTGAAAAGAAAAACTACCACCTGAACCACCATCACTGAGAACGAAGTCCCAACCTAGAGTACAAAAGAAACAAAATCTACATAAACCCAAAGGTGTATGTATAGTGTGAGCTAAAATACTAGTAGGATGCCACCGAGAAAAGGTTCCACGTATAATTATTAAAAGACAAAAACATTTCCAATTTAACATAATAAAGATAAATAAGTGTTTAATGAATTTTAATGAAAACGGTTTTTTAAGAGGATACTTCTCTAAAAGGAAAAAAACTAAAATTAACATAAACGCACGAGCACACACCCACACACGCACACACACACACAAACACATGTACACACGTACACGCGTGCACACACACACGTACACATGAACACACACTTTTCTTGGTATCCCCAAGGACACACCGTGTGCCAACGGTGAGTAGAAAGCAGAGGAAGAGCACAATACATGGGAGACCCTAATGATACTAGCGAAAAGTGGGACCCTAGAACCTCACGTCTCGGTGAACCGTATCACACATTCCCATGCACGAGACACTAGAAAGGAAACACCTCCTACCACAGTGGTCCCCAGTCATCATCCAATGTTTAGTTAGTGTTGTAAGCGTCAATCCCTCTAAGTGAAACTGGGCCGAGGCCACTCCCGTATCACTAGCACGCTAGTCTAGTCCGCCAACCTAGTACCTAGGCATCATGTTTTCTCTCATGTAATTCAAAGTTCATGCCATATGTCGTAACCACACCCTCAAACCAATAAAGACATCACGCACACCAAAAACCACCATTCACAAATAAAAAAAACATGTGGAATGATACGCACACTGAAACGTTCCAAAACTCAATCTGCATTTCTTACTCAACCAACTAAAAAAACATGCACCGTTAATAACTATTTAATAATACTTTTTTTTATGATTTTTAATAAACAAATTTTGAAGATCAGAGCATGAATTTACACGCAAAACCAACCAAATATTCTTTTATAATCAAACATACACAACGCCACATCAAGTGTTCAATCCACACAACTTACCCCAATTAAAGAGAAACTGTTTGAGTAGTTTAACACAAGTTCTAACAAACGATTCAATATTTTTTTAACTAACAATAAATTTGGTTTGACTTAAAATGACACTTTGGAACCAAATACACGACGTAATATTTTTGAAACATGATTTTCACCACAAATATCATTTAATAAAAAATTTAACAATTTATAAAACACTAAACCATCTTGACTTGGGTTTCCATAAAATCACACTAAAATCAAAAAAACACATTAGTAACAAATTAAAGCATATGAGATCTCAAGAGAATGAAATAAGACCATTTCGAACCCTGCAAACTAACTAAATAATATGCCGAATTAATTAAACAAGCAATTAAATTCGTTAAACAATAATTATGAGCGGAGCCACCTACCTCAACGTCAAGAAACCTCAAATATTAGAGCAATGCTCCAAACACGCATCAAAATCGCTACAATCAACTCGAATAAACTGAGGAATGGTCCGAAGAGCCATCCGAGAAAGATGTATATTACCTGAAGGTGTTGCGCCGGCTGGAACTATGCCGGAAGAAGGCGCGACCGAGGGAGTCGTGACCAGGGGAGTTGTTGTAGTGTTGTGCCATGCCTTCAGGCTGACAAGGAGGTCGGTCGGCGGTGCGAATGGAGGAAGGTCTGCCAGAAGGGGTGGTCCGGCGACTGGCAGGGAGCAACGACGCAGTGCGGCTGGATGATCAGGGAGGTCGAGCGATGTGAATAGGGGGGACGAGTGGGGTTGCAGGAGAGACAACCCAGCCAGAGGGAAGGTGCGTCGTGAGCTGTGTAGATTGGAGGGAGATGTGGCGCATGATAGTTGGCCGGGAGGGTAGCTGTATGAGAGAGTGGCCAAGAGTATAGGGGAGATGTTGGTCAGGGTATGAGGTGAGGATGGGGGCGCGCAGGGTCTACGGGGTAGAAGGGGGGTTGCCGCCGGAAGAAAATGAAACCCTAACACCACTAGAAAAGAGAGGATAAAAACAATAATAAAATAGAAATGAAACTGACATCAAACTAGTCATAAAAGTAACTTAAATTTAGAATGAAAATGTTAATAATAAACAAGAGGATAAAACTCAATTGATTATAATAAAATTAAAAAATAAATTTATAACAATTATGATAATAATATTAATAATTTTGATATTAATTCATTAATATTTAAAACGATCCATTTAAATCTTTATTAAAGAAAATCATAAATATAAACCAATTCATTAATTTTAATAATAATCATCGTAATAACCATAATGATAATATTACTATTATCAGCAAAACAATTAATTATGTTTTTATCTAACCCTTATTAATTTTTTCTATTTTCATTTTACAACTCATTTAAATTTATCTTTTCGTTGCTAATAAATGCCATTTAGTTAATTGGACATCGGCAGGTCACTCAGTGTGCCATGAAATGCTGCATGGTTTCAGAAACATGCTCTGCCTGAGGCCGTGAGGTCTCAATTTTCATTGTATTCGCATTTTATTATTTTTCACAAAATGTGCATCTCCCTTGAATATTGGGAAGGTCGTGTAGCGAGCTGGGTGAGATCGCACGACGATCAAGGCGAGGCCGCGCAGCTTTGACCGCATTACGCCTGATGCAATAAAGGCCAAAATATAGGGAACTTGAAGTCTTAATTCGAGTTTCGACCCGAACTACCCAACAAAAAGAAAATTAATAAAATAAATAAATTAAAGACGACGGGTGTGACAATTATCCCCACCATAATGCTTTCCATCCCCGAAAAACCACAACTTAGGCAGAAACCCAAACTAGGAAATGACACCCCACTAAGGATCAAATATTATCCCCACAAACATCTAGCAGCGAGAGAGAAAAAACATCGTGCTCAGAGAAAGTGACTCAAAGACAACATCAAGAAATGCGTAAAAAGACTTTCCGATATGTGACGCCCGCCTGAAAGAGATAGAACGCCTCCAAATGATTATTCTAGAAAACAAAATCATGAACCCACTGGAACCATCTTCACAAGCCGAAACGCCTCAAGCACTACCGAAACCACACCACATAGCTGAAATGAACAAATAAGGTCAAACCATGTCCCCAGAACATTATTATCTCTTATTACCAAACCATATTTTAAAACAGAAGGAAAAAATCAGCATGGGGAGGCCTGTGGGGCTCCCCACCATTCGGAAGTCACTGACACTCGAAACGAGACTGGAAAACCGACACGGAGAAGTTCGAGCGGACTCCCCACCATTAATGTAAATTCTAGCACTGATTCATTCTAGAGACATTCGTGTGAGACCCAATGTGGGTCTCCCCACCATTAAAAACCTACCAACGCCCAAGGAGAGACTAGAAAACCAACATAGGAAGGTTCGGGCGGACTCCCCACCATTTAGGAAAGGCCAACACTGATTCATTCCAGAGACCTTTGTACGAGACCCATCGTGGGTATCACCACCACTATAACTAACAGAGGATATAAAACATTGAAAATTTCTTGATGGTGACCAAACACCCCACCACAAGGGGTGGGGAGGGAGGGGCCCGACTACCGAGGTGTGAAAAGCATGGCCTAAGACAAACCATCATTTCCACATTCCTGAATGATCATTATTCAAATTTGAGACATGTTTACCCAAAATACTCCCATAAGAACCACTAAAGTGATTGCATCCAGTGGGACGCAACCCCCAAGACATTAAGGCATCGAGGTGGACATGCCTCCGCATATTCACTGAAACCTTACGCAGCCATACTGTTCGTCTGAAAGGAAATAACCATAGAAACAATTTAAACTAACTCTACATTTAACATTGGTGACAAAAATAATGTTGGGGTCCCATACACTCCCAGGGTTACTAACCACGCACCAGCTTCACTCCAAGGTCTATGGATGGAGCCCAGATGTTTGAAGCATCTCCTGCCTCGCAGTCATGTATTTAGGACTCCCGAGCAGAGCTTCCCCTTCTGGTGTTGCAGACAATCATACTGCACCCAAGGAAACACCAACAGACAAAAGACACCATGACATCTAACTACTCTCACACTGAACATTCACCAGAATGAGAGCTTATATGGTACACGTGCATCACCCATTGTTACCCTGAATGAGAACATGACACCACAAATCGTCACCAAGAACGATCATTTTTGTCGATAGATACATTGCGCTGAGAAAGACTTTAAACCGCATCTTGAGGGACAAATGATTCCTAAAAACGACCATAGAAGCCTCATACGACTGGGTATGCCAAACTAGTATCCTAACACGACCCTTTTCTCAAATGAAATCGTCGAAGGACCAAAGGTCATTTAAAACAACACCACGCACTGACAACCCCAGGTTTCTCCCACCTTTGCACTTCAAAAAGAACTCACACTGCATGTGGTCACCAAACATGACCCTTGCAACCGATGAAAACACTGAAACCCATTCAAGACATCGGTATGAACTGATAACCTTGAATCGCCTTCACCATTCCCTACTAGCATTTTTTTCACCGCTTCCAAGGGAACCTTTAGACACAACAATGTTAAACTTCATACCAGAAAACTAAGATAAGAAAAGAGACCAAAGTCCCCTTAAACTCCTCTCGCGTCTGCCATCCCTCTACGAGAGGATCCGCTTAACTGGAAAGGACAATGGACAACTTATCATTATCGCTCAAAATTGAGAGTCCTTTTTTTAATCAAATGGAGGGTCGGCCAAATGGTGAACTCCATATGGCCACACATCAATTACATGTTAATGATTTATGGGGGGCGTGCACCTGTCATGAAAGGAAACCACATACCCAATCAAACTGGTCCAATGACCAAGAAATATCACAAGAGAATGTTAAACGTGCAGGGGAAACCACTTCAAGATCTTCCCGCATCACTTTTCAAAAGAGACCATTAACCAGACACTTTCTTACCAAACTACAAATATGAATTCACACATGAAAAAAAACAAATTCAGAAAGGATCCTCGGCTCAGAATGCATCACATCCGACATTTCCAAAACACCAGGACACACCACACAAACACCGTTCACTAAAACAGCAAATTTTTATCTAACAAAACATTTTGAAGATAAGAAAAACTTGTGGGTTCACAAACACCAATGGTGTCCCATGGGCCTCGCACATACATGTCCTCGTGCCACACCGGCACCAACCTCATGTCCATACAAGCACTCATACTCTTGTGCCACTTACCATTTTTTCCCATATACACTCATGCGTGTGGTTGCCCACAGGAACACCAAGGATCAAAATCAAACCATTTCATTTTTCTGAACCAAAACATCCAACCCACACTTTTCAAACCTCACAGACCATTTAATTTTTAAAGTGGTTCACTTGAGAACATTTTACAAGACCAAAACATATTTACTTAAAAACCAAATATCCACGAATCCAAAACAAAGAGACGAGAAACGATGCAAGAGAAAACTTGTGTCAGCAGATGGATGGAATGTATGGTTGGCGGCCATACGCCAGTCACGCCACCGCCACGGAGGGTATTTTAGGACAGCATCCCCGGCTCCACATGGCTTTCCAGACCCTGCGAGCTCACTGGGACCACTGACCTTACACCTTTTCATTTCCCTTAGACAAGATTTTCCGCAAGGACCAAAAACTCAGGCAAACCTCAACATACTTTGGTAACTTGAGTCCCGCCACGAGGTGTGTTGGCCAGGCACCTTATTCGTAGCCAGGACGTCGAGTCCCGAAAACTTCTACTCAAGTCCACAGTGACTCTATCCCAAAAGAAAATGACCCAAGAGAGAAAACCTTTCCCTATGATACCATTTTGTCATGAATAGGCTAGGTCGTCATCCGACCCGGCCCGCAACATGGCCGGAAGTGCGTTCCCGATCCCCACGGGCTGGCACAAGTGCCCGGGTAGCGTAAGTAACAAGTGGGAACGATTTTACCTGAAATAAAAGACATAAAAACAACTATCTAGATAACTAAACTAAAATTATAAATAGACAACCAAACATGCCATCAAACTATGAACAGGTTTCAAGGCTACAATTCGAACCAATAACTAAAAAGAAAAGAAAACAGTGGAAACTGAAACCCATAATCAATCCTCCCGGCAAAAGAGTGGCCACATCAGTACCACTCTGCCTGAAAAGACCAACTGCTACCTGAACCACCATCACTAAGCACGAAGTCACAACCTAGAGTACAAATGAAATAGAATCTACATACACCCAAGGGTGTATGTAGGGTGTGAGCTAAAAGCCCAGTAAGATGACACCAAGAAAAGGTTCCATGCATAATTATTAAAAGACAAAAAGATTTTCAATTTAACATAATAAAGATAAATAAGTGTCTAAATAATTTTAAAGAAAACTATTTTTTAAGAGGAAACGTATCTAAAAGGAAAACAACTTAAATTAACATACACACATGCACTCACACCCACACATGCACGCACACACACAGAATCATGCACACACGTACACGCGCACACACACACACACATGTACACATGCACACAAACTTTTCTTGGTAACCCCGATGTCACACCATGTGCCGACGGTGAGAAGAAAGCAGAGGAAGAGCACAATACATGGGAGACCCTAAAGATACTAGCAAGAAGTTGGACCCTAGAACCTCGCATCTCGGTGAACCGTATCACACATTCCCGTGCACAAGCCACTGGCAGGGAAACACCTTCTACCATAGTGGTATCCAGTCATCATCCAATGTTTATTTAGTGTTGTAAGCATCAATCCCGATAAGTGAAACTGGGCCGAGGCCACTCCCGTATCACAAGAAAGCTAGTCTAGTGCGCCCACCTAGTACCCAGGCTTTCCGTTTGTGCTCAAGTAATTCAATGTTCATGCCAAATGTCGTAACCACACAGTCAAACCAAGAAAGACATCACGCACACCAAAAACCACCATTCGCACATAAAAAACCATTTGTAATGATACGCATACTGAAAAGTTCCAAAACTCAATATGCATTTCTTACACAACCAACTAAAACAACTTGCACCCTTAATAACTATTTAATAAAACCTTTTTTTATGATTTTTAATAAATAAATTTTGAAGTGCAGAGCATGAATTTACACACAAAACCAACCAAATCTTCTTTCGTAACCAAACACACACAACGCCACATAAAGAGTTCAATCCACACCACCTAACCAAATTAAAAAGAAACCGTTTGAGTTGTTTAACACAAGCGTAACAAATGATGCAATATTGTTTTCACTAATGATAAATTTGGTTTGACTTAAAATGCCACTTTGGAACAAAAAACACAACACAATATTTTTGAAACATTATTTGCACCACAAATATAATTTAATTAAAAATTTAACAATTTTCAAATCACTAAACCAGATTGACCTGGGTTTCCAGAAAAATCACAATAAAATCACAAAAACACATTAGTAACAAATCAAAGCATATGAGATCTCAAGAGAATTAAATAAAACCATTTCGCACCCTGCAAACTAACTAAATAATATGCCGAATTAATTAAACAAGAAAATAAATTCATCAAACAATAATTATGAGTGGAACAACCTACATTAGCGTCAAAAAACCACAAATATCAGAGCAATGCAGCAAACACGCCTCAAAATCGCCACAATCAACTCGAATGAACTGTAGGAATGGTCCAAAGAGCCGTCTGAGCAAGATGTATAGTGACGGAAGGTGTTGCGCCAGCTGGAACCATGCCGGATGAAGGCGCGGCCAAGGGAGTCGCGACCAAGGGAGTTGTCGCAGTGTTGCGTCATACCTGCAAGCCGGCTAGAAGGTCAGGCGGCAGTGCGAATGGGGGATGGTCGGCCGGAAGAGGTGGTCCGTCGGCTGGTACGGAGAAATGGTGCAGTGCGGCTGGATTACCAGGGAGGCCAATTGCCCTGAATAGGGGGCCGGGTGGGGTTGCAGGTGAGACAGCCCAACCAAAGGGAAGGTGCGGCATGAGCTGTGTAGACCAGAGGGAGATGCGGTGCTTGATAGTCATCCGAGAGGGTAGCTGTATGAGAGAGTGGACAAGAGTATAGGGGAGAAGTTCATCGGGGCATGAGGTGAGGATGGCAGCGCACAGGGGCAACGGGGTAGAAGGGGGGTTGCAGCCCGCATAAAAAATAAAACCCTACCACCACTAGAAATGAGAGGATAAGAAAACAATAATAAAATAGAAATGAAACTGAAATAAAACTAGTCATAAAGTAACCTAAAATTTGAATGAAAATGTTAATAATAAACAAGAGGATAAAACTCAATTGATGGTAATAAAATTAAAAATTAAATTTATAACAATTATGATAATAATATTAATAATAGTGATAATAATTCATTAATATTTAAAACGATCCATTTAAATATTTATTAAATAAAATCATAAATATAAACCAATTCATTAATTGTAATAATAGTCATTGTAATAATCATAATAATAATATTACCATTATCAGCAAAACAATTAATTACGTTTTTATCTAACTCTTATTAATTTGTTCTATTTTCATTTTACGACTCATTTAGTTTTATCTCTTCATTGCTAATTCATTCCATTTAGTTAATCAGAAATCGGCAGGTCACTCGGTGTACTGGGAGAGGCTGCATGGTTTCAGAAACATGCCCTGCCCGAGGCCGAACAATCTCAATTTTCATTATATTCCCATTTTACTATTCGTCGCAAAATTCGCATCTGCCTTGAACATTAGGCATGTCGGGCAGTGAGATGGTTGAGGTCGAACGACGACCTAGACGAGGCTGCGCAACTTCGACCGCATTGCGCCGGATGCAATCAAGACCAAAACACAAGGAACTCGAAATCTTAAGTCAGGTTTCTACCCAAACTACCCAATTCAAAGAAAATTAATAAAATAAATAAATTAGAAACGACGGGTGTGACAATAACACACTCAACCATGCACACAAGAACATACAAACACTAGTAAACTGTTTAGAAAAAATGTTATGAATGTAAAAGGGGCCGGAAAACAAGCCCAACAGTAAAGTTATATGTACAACTGGAAATAAAATACAACTAAAGTAAGAGGAAGATAGCTACTGAGCCATCCTATGAGGTTCCTACCTGAAGGGTATATACAGATCGCCTTGTCTTCACTCCACACCTGCCCATCTCCACTATGTACTGACAAGACGAATGGTCCACCTCCAGGAACCGTCGAGTCTTGGTACCCTTATCCTCGATCTGTGCTATCCGTCTTCATTACCAATCACAACAAGGTGTGGGTGAATCCCATGTAGGGTTGAGTACAACGTTATTCAGTAGGGCCCCTGAGACCCTCAAGGTCTGAAATAATAAATAGAGATATAACACAAAGCATGTAAACTAGTGAAAACAATACTTAGGTATATTCCCATTCATATACCTAAGTTATCAAATATTACTCATCTCATTCACGAGGAAACAAAAATCCCTACTCCATAGATGAATCTCAATTATTCCACAAAGGAATGAATACCATGAAGGTAACAGCACAAAGGTAAGTATCAAAAACTGTAAACATGAAGGAATGTACCACATAGGTATGCCACACAGAAGAATACAAATAAGTTATCACCATGAATGAAAGTACCACACTGGTACGCCACATTGAAAAACACCACAATTTTATAACCATGATGGTAAGTACCACAACACACACAAGGTATATTGTCAGACCGCCACAATATCTTAGTACATCATCAGTACATCGTCAGACCCACACAGGATCCAATTACATCGTCATTACATCATCAGACGCACATAGGATCCCAGTACATCGTCAGTACATCATTACACCCACCCAGGATCCTTGTACATCTTTAGTACATCATCAGACCCACACAAGATCCTAGTACACTGTCAATACATCGTCAGACCCACACAGGATCCTAGTACATCTTCAGTAAATTTTCATAGACACACAGGATCCTATTACATCGTCTGTACATTGTTAGACCCACATAATATCCTAGTACATCATCAGACCCACACAGGATCCACGTATATTGTCAGTACATCTTCAGACCCACACAAGATCCTTGTACATCGTTAGTAAATCGTCAAACCCACTCAGGATCCTAGTACATCATGAGACCCACACAAGATCCTTTTATATCTTTAGTACATCATTATTACATCGTCAGACCCACAAAAATCCTATTACATCATCATTACATTGTCAGTACATCGTTAGAGCCAACTGGAGGGTACCCCCAATAAGCTTTCTCGTCTCTGGGAGAGTGTTCTACTCAAGATATTGGTTGATAATACAACTACCACGATGTCCCATGAAGAAGTATCCCAGAGGACCGCCATGTAAAATAAGTCTCAATGCAACTAACGGTTCATCAATCGAACACACAATTTGTAAGTTATTCTATTTTTAGTCTTGAGGACATGGTTGGATTTGTGATTGACCCAACCCAACCGTACCCCCAACATCTTCCAATTTTCTAGTTGGGTATTCCAAAAGGACCTTCTCACTCTAAGGATTTTTCTTCTATAGACGGTTCATCAAACGGATGTCGTGTGCCAATGTTGTGGCCAGAACAACAGAAATAGGTCGAAAATGGTCTAGGTCTTGTCCGACCTGATCGGATCGTCCAGGCCTGGGCTGACCCGGCCCGGTTCAGGTCCACCCCCACCCGTTGGATATATCCTAGCCTATGATGGTTGGCATGGTATGGCGGCCTGGCCTGTCAATATGTTCGGGGAGTCGTGTTCCCACACCCTTGAACACCGAACTCCCAAAGATGTTCCATCGCCGGTAGCACGCGGGACCCACTCGGGTCCAATTCGGTCCAGATCGACTATCCAACACTGCCGAACCTTTACCTCCTGGTGGTGCATCATGCGCTACCCCTTCACAGCCGGCTAAAGGCCGACCCCCTTTTTCCATCTACCGCGGCCAGGAGGGTCATTGCCCCTTCCCCCAACAGTGTCACATTGTGCACCGCCCCTCCGTGGCCAGCTGAACACCAGATTCCCTCTACCCATCTCTATGGATGACAATAGCCGCCTTCCCTCTGGCCTTTATACACCCTCTTCTACTACTGGATGAACGGGTGCACGTCACCCCGGTTCTGTGCAACTATCCCGGGAGGCAGTCAGATCCTTTCTCCACTAGGAAGAGTTAAACAACAATGAATAATAGCATAGGGATTAGGGCATGCTTGTTTGACATGTACCCTCCATGTTATATTGGAAGTAGGCAGTTCCAGAGTATTAATACAACTAAAACCAGAAAAAACAAAAAGCCCCTACATTAAGAACGATGAAGAAACACCCTCAGTTCAGGAAGTGGGCCAGTGTTCACCATTCCCACAACAACCTCCAATGACGTCACCTGATTGTCGATCCTTTTTGGGGTTTCAGTGTCGATCACCACCAAATTCTAGAATTGGATCCATCTTCCAAGGGAATAATGTTAAAGCACTCCATCATCTCTTCATTTCTTGGAGAAGCTCTGCCATCACCTCTCCCCAAGCTCCGTATAAATAGAATAGGTTGGTGTCTAATGGTGTTGGGAATTAATTGGAGTACATTTATTAGGAAGCTTCCCAAATACCCCCATGATTCTATTACTAGGATAAATGTGTCAAGCCATTTATTATCTTGACACATCACTGGTTCCAACTTACCGCTTGACTGTTTTAGGAATAGAATAAAAATAAAATAATTATTTTATTATATTTAATATATTTAAAAGTTCCAAAAAAATACCTATTTCTCCAGACCTACTATAATATATGTGAATGTTTCCTTAAGATAATATCTGCACTTTGAGTTCAACGGTGCCCTCAAATTTCAATTCCCAGCACCATTTCAAAAGATTCAAAAAGCCGTTTGCATGTTTACTGAATGTACCTAAAAAAAGTTTGGAAAAATTATAAAAGTCATCCTTGAACCACCCCGGTCGAGGTTAGTCACTACCTAAATAAAACACGCCCCAAAAAACCCAATGGTACTCTCAGATTTCCAATCCTAGTTACCATTTAAATGTTATGGATTATACCATAAAATAATTGTCACATAATTATATTATTTATGGCCGAAAACTAACATTCACTGGTGACCCATGTCAACCAAAGTCAATGTATTCTTAAATAATGAATTCCCTCACGACTTCAATGGTGGTATCATATTTTCAATCTATGCAACCGTTTGTGAGTTATAAGCATTTGAAAAATAAAATAATTTGATTAATTATTTATTCATGATTACTCCATTTGGGGTTTTCTCACAAGAGGCCCGTGCCGACTAAACTTATGTCACGCCTAGGGTAAACCTTTCATCCTAAACAGAACGAAGCCATTAGATTTTGATATGAGTTACCATTTAAGATTTATTCCACTTTTTCAGGAAAACTGCTTACGCGTGCTAATTAAAACTCAACTAAACATCGACAGATCATTCTAGGAACCCCGGGCCTTAGAATCACACGACGTTATATTTTTATGTCTTGAAATAAATTCATATAATTTTAAAAAAATTATTCAAAATTGATGGGACATTACATATTGTTTCTATGGATGTATAACTAACACATCACGAAACGATTCCTGTTCAATTTTCATATACCACCACTCTTGTTGGCCATTATGATGGAACATCATTAATATATGATATAAATTATATTTATGATTTTCTATGTGTCTATATTTTTAGTTTATATCATACCTTTAGGGTTTCCATTATGATTAAACACGATAATTTCATTTGATAAAGTGTGGACTATTGCCCCTCTAAGTGATATGACTCGTTCATACCATACATGGGATGTATAAAGGATGGAGTTGTTGAAATATTATATGATATTATACTATAAATATAATATACACATGTATCACTATGTTTTAATTCCATTAAATATCAAATAGAAATGAAAATAGCATTTATGCGTACGTACGACTTACCATCTACTTGAACGGTGCATTTCATTTCATACCTCCAAATGATATGTACTGTTATAAATACATATGTATACTGGATATATATGATATATATGATATCTAAACTCTTAATATAATGTGTATAATATGGTTACATAATGTGTATAATATGGTTACAAGTGATATAAAAAGAATAATAAACTTGGAAAATGTTCTTAATAAAGTATAAATTACCTTATTTTAATTATTCAGGAAGAATAAGGAACAAATGAGTCATGTCAGACACGAGGTAAGGGATTTCTTATCTCACTTTTAATTCCGTGAGATTTCCACTGTTCAACATTTATTTATTGCGTGTGGTGTATTGTGTACTTTTATTTTATATATATATATATATATTATCACAATTATATTTATATTCATGATATTATTTGATTCATTTGGTGTTTATTAACTTTTTTTAATTTGACTTGTTGATTACAACGTAGTAAGGGTTTTCCATCTCGTTTCTTACAACATAGTAAGGGTTTTCCATTTCATTTCTTAATTTACATCTTCTTATATTGGGAGATGTTATTATATATCTCTATTGCTTCAAATTTTTTTCAAAATGTTGAGATACATTTTTCTCTCTCATCAACTCAGTTTATCAATTTCAAAGTTACACCATTAGGCTGTCAAATTTTCTGTAATAGAACTTCATAACCCAATTTCAATTCTTTGGGTTAAACATCTTCTTCTTAATTAGGTCATGCTATGTATATGTGTGAATATCCTAGGATTGATTCAGACTTAATTTTCACTTATATTTAGTGTATCTATATTTTTCACACATTATTATCTAATTGATTTATCATTTATCAAATGATATAGTTTTTATAAGGGATTTCATGTCAATTTAAATTCCACTGAGACTTCACTGTTGTTTTGCACCAATTCACTCTTATATGGTGTATATACTGTCCTCTGGTATATTATATCATGAATACCTTTATTCTCATGATATTTAATGTTTTGATTCAATGTTATTACTCAATTATTTTCATTCAAGAGTATCTCATTTTGTTAAAAACTCTTTAACTCAAATATCATTTTAAATGTTTTAAAGATTTATTCTTCTAAATCATTATCATTGGTGTACATATTTTAAAAATGATTTTAGGGATTTATTTAATTTTTTAAAATGATAATTTATTTAGAAATTTCAATGTGGCATGGGCCACTATGAAAAAAATATCTTTATTAAAAGTTTTAAATGGTTTTGAAAATGATATGACAAAGCATTGTTTATTTCAGTATCTTGATTTGATATATTATGATTGGAATGTAGAAATGTTATCATTCCTTTATTCTTGTGTTATTTTTTATAAATATTTTATGGTTAATGGGCATTGTTTACATATATGTGTGGTTCCGTGATAAACCTTGGGTGGGTGAGCCTGAGATATCTCTCCAATGCAATGCGTAACGTGATAGTGGTAAACGTTAATGTTTCTTCTAAAAGATTTAGATATTATAATGTGATTGTTATTCCAAATGTGACTCCCTATGTTTTTCTGATAGCTAAAATGTATGTATGTTATTAATTCCATAATTTACCATTATGAATTATGATTTCTGCATGTTATTCATAAATCTCATGATTTCATGAGGTATGTTATGATAGAAAAGTATGGTTTCATTGATTTGTATTTATTTATGGGATAATGTTTATGTTTCTAATTTTATATCCCTTACTGTTCTTTTTTTCCCATCCCATGTTTTTTAGATATTTTTCCAGAAGACAAAAAGATTAATAGGGTCAAGGATGAGATCAAGAAAAAGTCATGTTGTCTAAAACATGGGACTAGACAAGTCGCTTTTTTTAAGAGTTATTTATTTTATGAAAATTGATACAGGCTAGTAGTGTCTACATGAAATATTCATGTTGTTATTTAATAGTTATAGCGTAATTTTCGAAAACTCTAAACATGGAAAGATCCTCAATGGTAATTGCTGACATATTTCATGATTATGTAATGTTAAATCCGGGTCCTTATACATAGGTTAGCGGTTCTGGATCAACATTCACAAAGAGAAATGAGGTACAATATATTAATTATATGGGTGTATAATATCACAGTAGTTGATAGGTGGATTCTCTCAAGAGTAATAAATATTATATTGGACATGCAGGAGGATTTTATTAGGTATCTGAGGATTTTACAATTGACTGAGATTCTATGATAGCCACAATGAGATGTATTGTGTTTATTTTTTCTTTGAAGTCATAATCATTATATGATATGGGTGAAAAATATTTATTATCTCATAGATAGATCTTGATAATTTTTTTTATGATCATATTAGATTCCACTGATGATGGATTTTATATTAATATTAAATGGGACTAAGGAAGATGGTTTCATGTTCCTGGAATGCGATGATTTAATTGATGATGTGTAATGTTTTTGGGATTTCCTTGCATTGTACCTTGGTTTTTTACCCCATAATTAACAAGGATTGTTAAAAAATATTCATGGTTATTATTTAATATTATTTACATCGGTTCTATTTTCTTACTAATGAGGGAGGAACTCACTTATTTCATGATGCATGCTATATCTGATTATGGACTGTATGAATCATTAAATCAAAATTTCGAATGATTTTATGATAGATGGAAATGATTTTTCATAATGATATTGAATAGAATTCAATGACATGAAATATTTTGGTCACTAATAGTAAACCTGATCTATTTATAAATTATATAATTGGATTATATACATAAAAGGTAGTTCAGTTTACAGTCGATCTACAATAGAAGACAAGATTGATTTCTTCTCAAACATATCAACGGATATGGACAAGCCAAAAGTAATTAATTTACCATTAGAGGATATCGAGGGTAATATATTTATCCTACCAAATGTGATACATTAACCTTTAATAGTTTTATTTTAAAATAAGTATGATAGAGGCCTCTAATATTATGTAAACTACCATAAGCTTAAAAGGGTGTCATTAAATAATAAATACTCATTTTCTATATTTAAATATCTCGTTGATTAGTTTATTGGACACTATTGGATTTGAAATATTGAAATGATAATGTGGTAGATCTAATTTATGCTATGAGAAGATGATTCTTAAATGATTTTTTTTTCAAAATGGTATAGTCATTTTTATAATATGGTTATAATTTTTTAGTCGTACCAATGCTTTTGCGGAATTTATGGTACTAATGAAAAAATCATCCATTGTTAATTAATTTTTTTTATAGTTTTTATAATGGATGAAATATTTTTGTATTCGAATAGATATGACTTCCATGATGATTATATATAGGTTGTTTTAGTTTTTTTGAGGGATCCCTATATGTATTCTATGATTTTGAAGTGTTAGTTTGGGATTTGAGATGTGATATTTTTATGCCACATGATTTAATGATATGAGTTTCAGTGGATTCAGAGATATTAAGGAAGTCATGTATTTGGATTGTTATAATAATTTTTTCTCTATTCATATAATTATATGCTATTATATATATTATAGAGGCTTTATTCATGTATTTTTCAAACTAGCTTTTTTATTTGATGGAACTAAGTATAAATTTGGTAATTCATTACATGAATATCCAATTCTAATATGATTCTTAGTTACTGAAGCCTCTTATGAAATCCAAACCTATTATGATTCTTTCTAATCCTGGGAGATATTGAAAAAATGATTTTGATGCTTTTTTGTGGACTTGGCTCTCTGATTAAACAACATAACCAGGAAGTGGCCTTTTTTTGTAGTTACACACACATGATAAACATTATCTCACCAATGAAATATAATTAGAATATGTGTCATATGTGATGAAGTGGTGTCTATGTTACCTCTTTTAGGGAGAAATTTTCATTTTAATCTAATTATAATAACATGTTTTATAATTTCACATAGATGGACAATACCATTAGAGATAGATGATAGGGTTTAATTATATTACGCTTTTGATTTTTTATATTTTTTTACTCATCATATGGGGAATTTTTTCAAATAAAGGTTGACCCAAAATCATCTAGGGTAGGTAGTTTTATAATTATTTGTCTAGTTGGGTATGTCGAGTTTGATTTTTCATATAAATATAGAGGTTAAAGAGGTTAGAGAGATTAAATTAAGTTAATGTTCCTAGATCACACACTATATGACAAATTTGATTAGAAGTGAGTAGTTATATAAACTATAGTTCCAAAATATTACTATTTCTTTTAATAGTGGTGTGTCCATGGATGTATTTTTCTAAGTCAACTAATGTTTCTTTCTACCTTAGGAAGTATTTGGTTAATCCTTTGACGTTGAGGGATGAAGTGATTTATAAGGCTCATAACTAAATTTGGTCCAAGCACCCCAAGGAAAACAAGATGTTTAATACCTTTAGATAATGGCATTGGTGGCTGTGGATGAGTTGTGGAGTAACATGCCTTAATTTATTCTATTTAGAATATCACAAAATCATAGATGAGCAATAAAGACCTATCGAGTTGTTTCATCCATTTATTTTTCTAGTGTTGAAGTGGGATGAGATCTATAATAATTTATGATATGTATACCATTTAATAAAAGTGAGAGAGATTCCATATAGTATAGTGTTGATAATTAAGAATAACAATTCCATTTTATTTTCTTTAGGGAGTCAAAAAATGGGGATGACAGCAAATTATTGTATATTTGAGGGGTTTTTTTCTCAATAGAGTTCCCTCAATGATTTTTTGGAACAGGATAATCATTTACCATCTTAATTATATAATGCAATCCATATGTATTAGGGAACACCATTTTAATTAGGAAGAATGTATCGCCAACAGAATGTCAGTCAATATGAGTGAAATATATGTTTTCTCAACGATATGTTGTGAGCATGAGTTTCATGGTTTATGAGGTTTTTTGGGATGGTACCTACCATTGAATGTATTTTCATATAATAATTACTATAATTATTTGATTATTACTGACTAGTTTAATAGAGATACAAGAATCATTTCTGATTTCTATTTGTGTTCAGATGAGGTGGATGTGACTTCTTTAATTGGACATAAACTCATTATATAGATAACATAGACAGTTTTACTAATTAAAAAATTAATAAGGATTATTCAAAGTTAACATAAGACAAACATTGGACATTGTTATCAACTTTAAGAGTTTCATGTTAGTTATATGGTATTTTTAAATGTATCAACTAAACTAGGATAATGTCTTTTGGGAAAAAAAATTTAACCCATGTTATATCAATCATCACAACGTTGTGGAGTTTCATTGGAACTTAGTCGAACTATTTTAGTTTCCACCCCATTTATCCTCAATCATGTTGTTTTACATGTTTCCTAGTTATATAAATTCCATTCAGTTCAATTTCATAGGTTAGGGTGAGAGTATTTAGAGATTAAACATGATTGCAATACTGTGAATCATCATTTTTATTTTTTATATTGTCAGCAAAATGTAGTATGTTGAATGTCAATCAGGTTGTTCAGTATGCTATAGAAATATGCGGGTGATAGTCATGATACGTGGTAGAAGTATGATTTGATGAGAGTGAAGTTGAAACACTTGTACTCTTCTAATGTTTTTTGATGAATTTATTGGGGAACAAATTGGCATGTTTGGGAGTTTTTGATTGCTTATGGGAAACTTGCACAAAATATTTTGAGTATCGTTTACCATTTGGTTTTTGAAGGATCCTATTTCCATGGTTAAAAAACCTATTATTGGGGAAGATATAATAATTTTTATAATTATAAAATGGATAGTCTTATTGTGTGTCTTACAATGTAAGGGTTGACATTGGAATCCTGCATGGTTTGATCATGGTCTATCAACCCATGTGGGGACGAGGAGTATGAATACAACTTGTGATTTGGGATAAATTATCTCTTACATGGTTAGATAATGGTTTGAATAATTTTTTGGACAATCCATGTGTCCTTATCAACAACATTAAAATGTAATCTTTTACAATTTAACCTATCAATTCTGATGAATTTTTACTTTATTCCCCCTAAATCATGTGAATACCCTCATCCTTGATCATTATTCTTCCCCTTCTATTGGTTAAATACTTATCTTTGTAATTAAGGTTTTTTCATTAATTAACACACTTTCATGTTGATTTTATTTTTGAATTAGCCTTATATAGTCTAATTTATCCAATTGTATGGGTATGTGGGACACTCTTTAGTGGGGATTGATGAAACCTGGGTTATATATGGGGTGTGGTTTTGTTTTATTTGTGGATATACAATGTGAGTCCATATCCATCCGTTTATCTATGGTTTTCATAGATGGTGATCATAATGGGACTGATTTCAGGGTAGGAATCTTCATTTAAGGGTGTTTTCCATTGAACTCATTTAGATAATGAATCCCCATTGGTTTATGTTTCTCTATTTCCCATCCACAATATTTTTTATTTATTGTTATATCATTTTCATTTGATTTATTGTTGGAGATGGTAATTGGGTGTTTTTTTGTGGGTTTTCCAAGTTACTGTGGCTAGCACGCACCCCATGAATTTGATAAAATTATTAAAATAATCTTTGATGGTTATAAATAGATTTATAAAATTATTTTAGATATGGTCTTACATTGTGGAATGTTTTTAATAATAATGGAATGCTTCTATATTAAATTTTCTTATGAAATGTTTATTTAAGGGATTCAGTCGTTTTCTAATATGTTGAATTGAAGTAACACATGGATTTAACAGGGTTAATGTGGGGTTTATTCCAAGGGTTTTGTGATGATTATTTGGTAGTAATATGATGAGTTATTCCATTTTGGATTCCATGGGACCGTGATAGCATCCGGGAAGGAAGAGAGTGATATATTGCATCTGGAATTTGAGATTCAATTAGATCTCTAGGATTTCGTCCAGGGGATGACTATTAGTGATTCAAATTTTACTTAGATATCTAGAATAAAATACCTATTATAACAAATTTTATACCATTATGGTTATCTCCCTATGTGACCATACTCATTATCTATTGGTTTAAAACATCTTATCTGTTTTATAATTTTTATTTTTGATGTGTCAACGTCATTAAAATAATTTACATTTATATATTTATATAAAGAAGTTTTTCACCTAGTGGTTATTCCTTGTTGGATATGTTGACCATGTGGTGACATAAGAAATTTTTATATATATTTTCAATATTTAAGGATTATTTCATGAAATGGTTTATTTTTAGAGAAGAATCCAATGTGACATCAATGACATGTGATATTGAAATGTTTTCAAAGTTGGTTGGTTTTGAAATTTTATTTAAAACTAGTTTACTTGTTTTGATAGGTAAAATAATAATATATATTTTTCTGTATCCTACTATGACATTTTTTGACCCACAACATATGCCATTTGGTGTATATATATTTCCTTTTATAGTATATATGTAATGAAAATGTTACTATACACCTAGGTGGATCTTCTTCATTACCATCATATAGTGTTTTGCAGAGGAGGAATGGTCTCATAGATTTAGCTCATATGGAGTTATTTTTGTGATTTTTTTCTCTAGTGTGATGTATATATAGTCCTTTTAGTAAGTGTTCCCATTTTTTCATTTTGAGTTTTGAATTTAGATACCATTAATATATATTCCACATTATATAATGTGTTTTGTGATATATCTTGTGGTTTATTGAATAATTTCTTCTATATTGAATACTATAGATGATTTATCTTATTTTCATGATATTTTTTTGTTCTTCCCATTTTATTGATGATACATATCAGTTTACCATAATATAAATATCAAATTAATTAATATTTATTATGTTTTATGCTTAATACTAGCCTTTAGTTATTTGGAATGATCATTGGGTAGTGGGAAATGATAGCTCGGTTGACTAGCCATATTGATCTAGTATGGTTTATTAAATATTTCCTATAAAATATTCACATATTTTATGAACAAATTAATTTATATAATACCTCAAATTTAATTGGTAGTCATTATCAATGATACATTTCATTAATCTAGGGGTAAGTGGGAGATAAAGAGTGTAACACCCCGAGATTTAATGAAAAATATTCTTTTTGATTTCATTAGGGTCTTGTGTGGTAAGCTACACCAAAAGGAGCTTGTACAACACACATCCTTCACTTGCCTTGCATTACACGCAATCGCGACCTTCCTCGATAGCGTGTGTAGTACGCAATACCGAGTTTCACTAAACAACGATATGCTTTTAAAATATTATTAAAAATAGCCATTATGAATAGTATTAAATAAATTTTTAATATTATAACATTATTATTCGTCTTACAAATTTTCTAAAACATGGTATAAGAACAGAATAAATTTTTTGGAAAAATAAGTAATTTTCAAAAAATTCAGTTTTGACGCCTTTTGATGGAGCACCCACTTTAAATCTAGTTTTTGAAATGTTTATAAGTTCAGTTTGACAAAACAAATTCTTCTTTGGATTCATGAAATAAAAATTTACATTGGATAAATTTTTCATATTATTCTGGTAACCTTCATATTTTGATGAATTGTAAAAACACGCTATATTTTAATTAAAAAAAACTTTTTTAATCGCAATAACTTATATGGATAAATTATAATATTTAAAGGTTTTAAAGTATAAATAGAATATATTTTTACCATTTAATATAATGTATGTCATTATCATTGATTCTACCTTGAATTCGTAGGATAAATCAATTCAATATTTTGCAATGTTTTAAAGAAAAACTTGTTTTCTTTCAACAATGGGATTAATTTTAATTTAATATCTGCAACTTTTGTGTATTGAATTTGGAAAAATTGATTCCATATTTTTAATCATTGGATCCAAATTATTTTAATAAGCTACTTTTTATTTTTGGGAATTATGAATAGTAACTACGGTAAATTTTATTTACCATAGCTAAAGGTAAATCGGGCAATTAAGGGTAAATATAATATTATGAAATTACCCTAACACATGTCAAAATCTTATTTTATGACTAAATGTCGACCCATATCACCTAAAGTTCAGATTAGATTCATTTAATGGACTTTTGTCCATGAAAATAATTTAATTATTATTAAAACCAAAGAATGTGATAACATGTCACATTCTTAAATCTTATAAGTATAATAATTTTAATTTAGTAATAAAAATCATGAAACTTCGAAAATGAATAGTCTCCAGAAATATAATACAATTATCTACATCATATGAATTTACTTAGAATTTTTAGGGATTAAATAATTATCATTTATTATGACACAAAGATGATACAGTAATTGTCTTATTAATGAAATATTGACATAATTGAAGTTATTAATACACAAATAAATGTAATTTAAGACTTTTTATGAATTAAACTAATTTTATAGGTTAATATGAAATGTTAGTATTCATTTAATTAACTTTTTTCGAACTAATCATTCTATTATGATTTTTACAAAAATCAATTACTAAATAGTGTAAAAATTGACATAAAATAGTTTTAAAAAAATATTATATTATTAATTGTTATTTTATTCCTAAAAATATATATTTCGGCCAAATGACTTAGATAAGGTTATATATATTAATAATAAACAACCTGGGGTTTCTTTTTATTCTTATAGTAAGTTTATTAACCTTATTGTATAAGAACACAAGAAGACACGGTAAAAGTAAAATTATTTAACTTAATGTTAAATCTAAATGATAAGGTTATAATAGGAACCTAAACATGTCTAAATTATATTGTATTAGAGGATTTCGAACCATACCAACCTTAGTTTCTAAATAAATCAATTTTGAGCTATTTAAAACCGATCATGACTTTATAATAAAATATTATATTTTGTTTTTCCAAAGATGCCCCTCTCCTCCCTTATAAAAGGGCACCCCCTTCCTCTCTTCCTCACACCACATTGAGCCTTAATGCTCAACCGAACCCTACCAAATTCTCTTCTCCACTTCCATAGACACATCCTAGAGGTTCTGGTCTTCTTCAAAGACCTATTTTAGTGCCCTAAAAGGAGTTCTCAAAGAAGCACTTCAAAGAAGAGGTAATGTCCGTTACCGATTCATTCATCTTTATTTCTTCTTCCACTTCTTCTTATTTAGTTGTTTAATTATGAAGTAATAACACCAGTATAAATCATATACTGATATGTTATTATAAGTATGAAAGAACCCTATTTCACCATCTATCCATCCTACGGAAAACGAAATCACAGCACGTGCGTACGTACGGAATACCGTGTCCACACCGTGGTAAAATCTATTTTCCACCACCACCTTACTTGGATGGGTATAATGGTGTAAATAATATCTTTATATTATTGTATTAAGGTGATATTTATTCTGAAATAGTATACATACACTCCAATACAGTCCCATGATCATTAGAATGATATCATCGCTCGTGCGTACGTACAGACTACCATCTCCACGACGCGATGAGATTCATTATCCTCTTTAACCATTCATGAATGATTATAAAGTATATATAATAAGTAATAATGAAATATATGACATAATAATGATACTGGAATTATGTGTATATATATTTATGTCATCTACTTAATTCCATTCAACTCAATAAACAAACGAAAACAGCGTTCATGCGTACGTACGACCTACCGTCTCCATTAACGGTGTATTTCGTTCCATTTACTGATCTACTATATATATGTATATTCTGAATATATATTATATTTAAATCATGTTTTATATTCTGGAATTAAGTAATCATGATCTAAGTAATCATGTGAATAATTACAAGTCAAAACACAGATGACAAATGAAACGATTTTACCCAAAACTCTCTTTAACATGGAATTTACAAAAGAAAAGGTAAAATAAAGTCATAAGTGAACCATATATGATATCATAACAATTAGTATTATTCTGTAATAAGTCAATAACATTATTTAAATCATTATACAGGAGGTTCATACACTTACGAAGAAAATCAAAAACAAGTTAAGGGAAATATCACAATCTCATTTTTATCCGAGATTGTTAATACTTTGGCATTTACTGGGGCGTATTTTATCATCCACATCCATGTTTCCTCAATATGAAATATTTATATCCTTCTACAATAGTTTATATCCAATTTTACTCTTCGGTGAGTTTTTAGTAAAATATATGAAAGGAATCTTTTGTCATTTTTCGTACGAGGTAATTTTTGACTATTCCGACAAAAGTACAAGAAGAATGTTTTTTTAACTTATACGGCATGAATGGATTTTTAAAACATTATTTCCAAGAAGAATCCGTTACAAGTTTTCAATTTTATTTTTAATCAAATTCATTTAGTTTATAATTGTATGAAACATTAAGAATGGAAAAGTGTTTTTGAAGTAGAAAGGATATTTTCCTCATGAATGAAGATCAAGTGTTTTATCAAAATTATTTTCAATCTAAGATAATATAGGGTTCTGTTTCTATCCCTATTATTACATGGATTTTATTATGTTGTGATATTTTTATGAATTCCTTTATCTTATATGAATTGTTTTATGATGTCACGATGTTTAAAATTTCCATTTTTAATACATGGGTTATGTAATGATGTATGATTTATTATTTTGTGGCACACATAAGAATGGTATCATTATGAGATGGGTGGGACCTATGTCTCCCTCTAATGAATTAGGTAAATATTTTATATCCCATGAGATAGACATGGCTGAAATGGTAGGTTATACCTGTTCAGTGAAACAGGACTGAAACGAAGAATGAACTCGGTTAAGAAATGGACTTTGTCCACTAAGATAGTCTTGGCAATGAGTCTTGACTAACAAGAAATGATTCTCTAGGATTATGTGTGTATGCCACATAGTTTCATGCTTTATGTCATGATTTTTGGGATTTCATTTCACTACTTAGATTTATCCCATGTTATGAAATTATGCTCTCTTTTGAAGGATTAGATTTCCAAAATGTTATGTTCTTGTGATTATGATGTGATTGATATTTATTTTGTTTACCCTTACTGAGCATTTGAGCTCACCCTTTACTGTTTTCTTTTATGCAGGATATAAATAATGGATTTAGGTAAATAATGGAAGATATTTATGGGAGATATTGAAGACCTTTCACCATGATTAGAATATTATATTCCCAGCTTCCAAAGACACTAAACTATAATGGTCCTTGTGTGTGTGTTTTTGTTATGTACTAAGTATTATGCAAAAGTAATGTAATGTCCATGTACGTCAAGCTTCGGGTCTCTACAGTTGGTATCAGAGGAAAGGTTTAGTCAACCTTTGGAAACTAGGATGTGAGAACTTTAGTGAGATCCCTATAGATATTTCTAAGGTATGTATAGGGATGTCCCTATAGTTATGTATAAGTATAGGTTTTAATACTATAATTAGGGTTATCTAAGATTTTAGATATTGAAGGTACTCCCCCTTTATTATATTTTATTTACCTAGCGTAATTTTTGCTTCTCACACTATTCTTTTTGGGTATTAGAAAATGGCTGGAAACAGGAAGATTCATGATAACGGAGGATATGAAGGACAATGGATTGATTTTATTCATGATAAACCTAATGAAACGGGATCTGGAAGTCCAAACATCGTTATTATGCCTAATCAGTAATATCATAATATGATCAATAATCTCAACATTGGTAAGTTTCCTGACTCAGATAATAAGAGAAAGATGGAGATTCATGATGATCATAGAGGAACAAAAGTTCATATTCTGTCATGTAAATTATGTGGGAAGAGGCATCGAGGAGATTGTTTCAAAGGAACTGGAAGATGCTTTGGGTGTGGAAAAGAAGGACACAAAGCCAGTTAATCCAAAGGAAAAGGTTCAGTTAACACCATGGATGAGGATAATAGTATTTCTACGACATCAACAATGGTTAAATGTTTTAAATGGGGAATGTACTGGCATTATGAAATCCAATGACCTAAGGGAATGTCTCATGAAGAGAATCAGTACGGTCGTATGGGAAGTATTTATGTTGTTGATGATGAAGAGACTACAAATGATATGTTAGATGAAAGAATTGTTGAAGCTCGGTCAATGGTTTAATAAGGTAGTGGAATGATTACTTGTTTATCAAGTGTAATGTTGTATAAATAATCTCATGGTACTATGGAATAAAGAGATATATAAGGATTGTTACACAGTTGTCTTTCCTTTAGTTTCGAAATTGTATGATTAATGGTACTAGTATCCATGAAAGGTTATTCAGATATTTTTGGAATGTATATGATATGCTCATAATGAAGTGATTAGGAGAAAATTAAATGTTTGATAGTATTCAAGAGCTCATGACTGATATAAGGAGAATGTTATATCATGGTTTGAGTATATAAAATTTTTGGATTTTTGGAAAGAGTTAACATTTGAAAGCATTCATGTTTTAACTAAGGTTTAATATGTATTAATTTTTCAAGAGAATACATGATTAAGGTATTCACATGATTGGAATGTGACCAAAAATATATATATGGGGGATAAATGATGGTATTCACATGCTTGGTTGATGACATTTCAAGTAATCGTTTTCTTTATACTATGATCTTGGATCGAAGTATTTTAGATAGGCCTAAATATTGGAATGGATTATGCAAGTATTGTTTAAGGATAGAACTTTTTTCGATATTACTGATGGGATTTTATAGTAATGTAGTTTTAGAAAAAGGAAAACCTGCAGGATGGGCGACAGCCCATCCTGTCGGACAAGGCTGTGGGAATCGAACCCACAACCGAAGTGAGACTGGTCTTTATTGACTACCACTGGCCTACAAGAAGTCCATGTTTAGTAGAAACTAGTTTTATTATATTAAGCAGTTTGATATATGAAGTATAAGTACATTTTAGGAACCATATGTTATTAATCTCACTATAGATGGACTTATATATTTTTTGATAACTTTTCTAACCTTTTGTTTAAGACAGATGGAATGACCCATCATTCTATCACATGATCTGCTAACACATCATGAATAAAAAATTCAACGTCATTTCTTTAAGAGATGAAGTGGAAATTGTTCAAATAACGACCAACGGTGAGACTATACCATAATCACGAAAATATTTCTTCTTATTCCAATTTCATCAACTTTAGGGAAATAATCATGAAAACCAAAAATGTTTTCCTAGTGCTCTTATATCTAATGATTCAGATGGTACCTTAGATCATCACAAGTTTGTGGCTTTGTGATTGCTGGCTTTTCTATAGCCATGTTCTCTACCACTCTCCATCAGAACATGATGGTTAGATTTCTCTTCCATATTCATATTTTAACCTATGTGGAAACCTATTGATTAGTTTATTTGGTTAACCGTTACATTTCATAATTTAGTTTTTAAAGCCAAGTTTTGGTATTCCTTTTTACGATGTGGGTTTCTATTAAAGAAACTTTCGAGTAGTAAACCATTTATAACCCCGACAAATTTCGAGGGCGAAATTCAATTTAAGGGGGGTAGAATGTAACACCCCGAGATTTTATGAAAACTATTATTTTTGATTTCATTAATGTCTTCTGTGGTACGGTACACCAAAAAGAGCTTGCACAACACACATCCTTGACATGCCTTGCATTACACGCAATCATGACCTTCCTCGATAGCGTGTGTAGTACGCAATACCGAGTTTCACTAAACAACGATATGCTATTAAAATATTATTAAAACTAGCCGTTATGAATAGTATTAACTAAATTTTGAATATTATAACATTATTATTCATATTACACATTTTCTAAAACATGGTATAAGAACAAAAAAAAAATCAGGTAAAATAATTTTTTGTAAAAAAATATGCAGTTTTGAAGCCTTTTAATGGAGCACCCACTTTAAATCTAGTTTTGACATGTTTATAAGTTCAATTTGACAAAAAAAATTCTTCTTTTGATTCATGAAATAAAAATTTACTTTGGATAAAGTTTTCATATTATTCTGGTAACTTTCATATTTTGATGAATAGTAAAAACACGATATATTTTAATTAAAAACAACTTTTTTCATCGCAATAATTTATATGGTTAAAATATAATATTGAATGGATTTAAAGTATAAATATAATATATTTTTACCATTTAATATAATGTATGTCATTATCATTGATTCTACCATGAATTTATAGGATAAATCAATTCAATCTTTTGCAATGTTTTAAAGAAAAACCCATTTTCTTTCGACAACAGGATTAATTTTAATTTAATTTCTGCAAATTTTGTGTATTGAATTTGGAAAAATGGATTCCATATTTGGAATAATTGGATCCAAATTATGTTAATAAGATACTTTTGTTTTGGGAATTATGAATAGTAACTACGGTAAATTTTATTTACCATAGTTAAAGCTAAATTGGGTAATTAAGGGTAAATATAATATTATAAAATTACCATAACACATGTCAAAATCTTATTGGATGACTAAAAGTCGACCCATATCACTTAAGGGTCGGATTAGATTCATTTAATGGACTTTTGACCATGGAAATAATTTAATTAAAATTAAAACCAAAGACTGTGACAACATGTCATTTTCTTAAATCTTATAAGTATAATAATTTTAATTTAGTAATAAACTTCATGAAACTTAGAACATGAATAGTCTACAGAAATATAATACAATTATCTACATCATATCAATTTATTTAAATTTTTTGGGATTAAATAATTATCATTTGTTATGACAGAAAGATGATGCAGCAATTGTCTTATTAATTAAATATTGACATAATTGAAGTTATAAATTTACAAATAAATGAAATATAAGACTTTTTATGAAATAAACTAATTATATAGGTTATTATGAAATGTTAGTATTGATTTAATTATCTTTTTTAAAACTAATCATTCTGTTATGATTTTCAAAAAAATCAATTACTAAATAGTGTCAAAATTGACATAAAATAGTTTTTAAAACAAATATTATATTATTAATTGTTATTTTATTCCAAAAAATGTAAGGATCGGCCAAATGACTTAGATAAGGCTATATATATTAATAATAAACAACTTGGTGTTCGTTTGGCTTCTAATAGTATGTTTATTAACCTTATAGTATAAGAACACAAGAAGACACGGTAAAAGTAAAATTATTTAACTTAATGTTAAATCAAAATGATAAGGTTAAAATAGGAACCTAAACTTTTATAAATTCTATTGGATGAGATTATTTCGACCAATACCTACCTTAGATTCTAAATAAATCAATTTGGAGCTATTTAGAACCGAACATGACTTTATAATAAAAAAATATATTTTGTTTTTCCAAAGGTACCCCTCTCGTCCCTTATAAAAGGGCACCCCCTTCCTCTCTTCCTCACACCACTTTGAGCCTTCATTCTCGGCAAACCCCTGCCAAATTATCTTCTACACTTCCCTAGAAACATCCTAGAGGTTCTTGACTTCTTCAAAGACCTATTTTAGTGCCTTAAAAGGAGGTCTCAAAGAAGCACTTCAAAGAAGAGGTAATGTCTGTTACCGATTCTTTCATCTTTATTTCTTCTCCCACTTATTCTTATTTAGTTGTTTCATTATGAACTAATAACATCAGTATAACTCATATAATGATATGTTATTATAAGTATGAAACAACCCTATTTCACCATCTATCCATCCTACGGAAAACGAAATCACCGCGCGTGCGTACTTACGGAATACCGTCTCCATGCTGTGGTGAAATCTATTTTCCATAAACACCATACTTGGATGGGTATAATGGTGTAAATAATAACTATATATGATTATTTTAAAGTTGTATTGATTCTGAAATAGTATAAATACACTCCATTACAGTCCCACGTTCATGAGAATGATATCATCGCTCGTGCGTACGTACGGACTACCGTCTCCACGACACGACGAGATTCATCCTCCACTTTAACCATTCATGAATGGTTATAAAGTATATATAATAAGTAATAATGAAATATATGACATAATAATGATACTGTAATTATGTGTATATATATTTATGTCATCTACTTAATTCCATTCAACTCAATAAGGAAACGAAAACAACGTTCATGCGTACGTACGACCTACCGTCTCCATGAACAGTGTATTTCATTCCATTTACTGATCTATTATATATATGTATATTCTGATTATATATTATATATAAATCATGTTTTATATTCTTGAATTATGTAATCATGATCTAAGTAATCAGATGAATAATTACAAGTCAAAACAAGGACGAGAAATGAAACGATTTTATCCAAAACGCTCTTTAACATGGAATTTACAAAAGAACGGGTAAAATAAAGTCATAAGTGAACCATATATAATATCATAACAATGATTATGATTCTGGAATAAGTCAATAACATTATTTAAATCATTATACAGGAGGTTCGGACACTTACGAAGCAAATCCGACCTAAGGTAAGGGAAATATCACAATCTCATTTTTATCTGAGATTGTTTATACTTTGGCATTTACTGGGGTGTATTTTATCATCCACATCCATGTTTCCTCAATATGTAATATTTATATCGTTCTACAATATTTTATATCCAATTTTACCCTTCTCTGAGTTTTTAGTAAAAGATATGAACGGAATCTTTTGTCATTTTCGGTATGAGGTACTTTTTGACTTTTCCGACAAATGTACGAGAAGAATGTTTTTTTAGCTTATACGGCATGAATGGATTTTTAAGGCATTATTTCAACAAAGCTAATTTTACAAGTTTTCAAGTTTATCTTTAATCAAATTCTTTTAGTTTATAATTGTATGACATATTATGGAAGGAAAAGTGTTTTTGAATTAGAAAGGATATTTTCCTCATGAATGGAGATCAAGTGTTTTATCAAAATTATATTCCTTCTAAGATAATATAGGGATCTGTTTCTAACCCTATTATTAAATGGATTTGATTATGTTGTGATATTTTTATGAGTTCCATTATCTTATATGAATTGTTTTATGATGTCACGATGTTTAAGATTTCTATTTTTATTACATGGGTTATGCAATGATGTATGATTTATGATTTTGTGTCACACATAAGAATGGTATCATTATGAGATGGGTGGGACCTATATCTCCCTCCAATGAATTGGGTAGAGATTTTATATCTCATGAGATAGACATGTCTGGAATGGTAGGTTATACCGGTTCAGTGAAACAGTACTGAAACGAGGAATGAACTCGGTTCAGAAATGGACTTTGTCCACTAAGATAGTCTTGGCAATGAGTCTTGACTAACAAGAAATGATTCTCTATGATTATGTGTGTATGCCACAAAGTTTCATGTTTTAATTTACGATTATTGGGATTTCATTTCACTACTTTGATTTATCCCATGTTATGAAATTATGATCTCTTTTGCAGGTTAAGATTTCCAAAATGTTATGTTCTTATGAATATGATGTGATTGATATTTTTTTTGTTTACCCATACTGAGCATTTGAGCTCACCCTTTAATGTTTTCTTTTCCCCAGGATATAAATAAAGGTTTTAGGTTAAAAACGGGACGATATTTATGGGATATATTGAAGTCCTGTCCCCACGATTAGAAGATTATATTCCGAGTTTCCAAAGACACTAAACTATAACGGTCCTTGTGTGTGTGTTTTTTTATGTAAATATTATTCTGAAAAAGTAATGTAATGTCCATGTATGTCAAGCTTCGGGTCTCTATAAAGAGAATATTATGGTTGTTCTAGGAATTAATGGAAATGATAATATGTACTCTATGTTAAGTGATTGTGAAAATTTAATGTAAAATGTCGCATTCTATAAGATGATTATAACATAATATGGAATTTTTGTGAACCCTTAAAATGTAATGGAAACTATATATTTTCCTAAACACTCTATTCATATGTAACTCCATAGTTTTCATATCATATCTGGGTACTTATGTTATTTTTTGTGAGAACTTTCTTGGATTTTATTACACAGCTAACTACGTTCCCATGGAAAGGGGTAATGGATTTTTAGATGGAAGAATATGAGGAATTATTAAGGAGCTCATTGAGAGGATAATCACTATACCTATACTCACACTAAAATCATTTGGAAATGGTTTGGTGATATAAATTAATGGTTCAATGAAATGATTGGGTTGTGAAGTAACACAAAATAATAACGTGATAGATTATTTCTCGTTATAATTGATGATTGTTGACTAGAACTAGATATCATTAGATATAGCATTAGAAATTATGAATTTACCCTAGAATTCTTGGATTAAATACCTCTATGTTGATAATTTTGAAATATATGTATATATATATATATAACTATTCTAAAGTAAGTATTCAAATAAAAAGAGTTAAACAATTATCACTATTGATTGTTAGAGTTGAACGAGGACTAAAATTTATATATTCCCTATCATCCAAGAATGTGAAAAATGTTTTTGATGTTCTTAAAAGAAATAAAATTGCCTTATATCCATTATTATGAGTGATATAGGACATATCTTAATGGATATAGATAGGATGCATTGTGTAATCATAAAAGTTGGGTGTACAGTCCACCATGGTCAAATTTCTAGCTCATTATTCAATTAATTGGAGTAACAAAGATTCTCTATGTGATGATATAAATCATCCAAATATGGTGAGAGTAGTAATTGATGGGAAATGTCACAAATTCTACCTTAGTGATGATGATTTTATTCATTTTGGAACTAGATTTTGTGTTTTTTAATCACTTTATATTAATTATGAGATGTTAAATAATTCTCAAATTTATTCATTCACCATGTTCCATAGATTATCTAAGATATACATTTATTTTTTAGATCACATTTTTTGAAAAAAAGGATGAAGGATATCTTTGACTGAACATAAATATGATGGGTATGTTATCATGTTTGAAAAGAGTAATATAATTCCAAGGGGTTCATGCAACAATACCCATCAACATATGTAAATGGGATAAAATCTCAAAGGAATTACTCACTTCTATCCACGAAATTTTCTTTGATGAAATGAAATTCAAACTACGGTGGATTGACTATGCAAGAATACAAACTTCATCATTATTAAAGAAGATATCTCATTTTAGAAAATTTCTATGATATATAAAAATGATTCAGTGATGCTTTATGAGGAACCAATTTTGAGGATCTACGGTCATGATTTAAGGTTCATTTCATAATTATGGAGAATTATTCAGCATGATTTGAATACTAAATAGAATATTAGTATGACCCACCACATTAAAAATTATTTCTATTCTAAAATTACCATTTGAACACTTAATAGAATGCTATTAATCTTCTAAGTGAAATATAAAGGTTGATTGGAGAAAAATAACTAATTTCTTGACTTATCGTATAAAAAATGTCCACTCAAGTATTTATGTAGATCTATATAAAGATGTTTAAGTGATGATTTATAGAAAAACCACTTAATATAATGATGTTGTTGAATGAAAGGAACATAGACCAGATCTTGTACAAGAGATGACAGAGACGGTTTAGTCCATCCAACAACATAAAAAAACTAAAAGTCATAATTATAGCAATTATTAGAATCCTTGAAGGGAAATTTAATTTAATGTTAGAGAAAAAATGTACTTGGAATATTACAATGAAGCATATTTATGTAGTTTGGAACAAAATTAACTCACATCCCTATGTATATTTGACTCTTTTATAACATTGATTAGATTAGTGTGGTGAACTATCCATCATTAATTCAATAAGATATGTCAGAGTTTTATAAGGCGTACCATGTATCTCTCTTAATGATGTTCAACAATGATCACTCACATGTACTATATCTATCAATGGTATTATTGGAGCATGACCTATCATAAAAGGAGTATCTAGTGTTGGTAATTGAAAATAGATATAATTTTTTATATTAAAAAAATGAAATTCTCCTTATTATAGTGCTTTTGGAGAAAAACAATTATAAATAGGTGATGTTGGAATTAGTGGAAACTATGCGACGTAAGTACAACAATTCAATGTATACAAATAATATTACATGAAATTCCTAGGATAATGTTTAGAAATGTAAGACATAATAAACATGTATTTATACCTAATTGTTTCTCTAAATAAATGTATGTTATGTGATATTATATTGAATTATACAAATTGAACACATAGTGAAACAACAATAATATTTCCTTAGTATATATTGTAACATTGGTCCTCATATAAAAAAATTAATATTAAAAACATTAAAACTAGTGAAAAAAATAAAATATAAAAAATATTTATTGGGAAAATTTAGATACATAAAATCTATAAGAATCACCACAACCATAACAGACACCATTGAAAAGAAATTAAATATAAGTAAAGAAACTAAAATATTTGAAAAGTAATACACTGCAAATTTGAAGGAATTTTGATTAAAAATGTATGAAGAAATGAATAAATATTTAGTTATGGTAATTGGACGTTTGGAATAGTGAATGCGAGGATAATAACCTAATTTTTGGTAATTGTAATCAAACCATTGTGAATAGTACCATAAAATTTACAATATAATGGCTACCAAAAATGAAACTTAATAAAATTAATACTATATAGATTAACGTATGAAAATATAACTATTATAATGTTTTAAAAATAAAATTCTTGGATATAAATACTAAAGGAGAATATAAAACTATTTTTAATAAATTGTATTTTAATGTATTCCACAAAAAACAGTATTTTTTATTTATAATGATTCGATATATGTTATAAAATTATATTTATTAACTGAAATTAATTTTTAGAATCAGAAATATCAAATTGGAGAAATAATATTTTTATATAATTTTCATAAATACCTCTACCTTTATAATAATTATAATAATACAATGTTTCCAAGACTATATGATTTACCAAAAAATGATGTTATAATATTGAATTAATAAATTATCATTTTATAATTTAATAAAAAAATAAATCTAATATGATGTATAGGTAATTTAGAAGTAATAAACACAATTTCCAAAAGTTAAATATAATTACTAAACCCAAAAGTGTAAAGAGATCCATTAAATAAATTTATTTTTTTTGTTTCCCTATTCCATATGATTAAACTAATAATTTATAATTATAAAGTGGTTTAAATTCCTCAAATAAAGTAATTTTATTTGATTATACTTAATTTTTAAAAAAAATCTATTTAAATGTTTATCTACGATAATATATTTTATTTAATATTTTATTTAAAATACCCTCTACGCATGCATAAATAATCCCTCCTATTTATATTTGTAAACCACATCACTCTTACATTCCAAATAAATCCCACCTAGAAGATCCCATCGGTTATTCCACTAATCATTAATATGGATATTTTGGTGTAAACAAACTCCACGAATCAATGGAGTGTAGTTTTATATAAAAGAATCAATACTGAGAAAATATTATGTTCCATACAAAAGAAGAAATACTGAGAAAATATTTTATTAAAAATACCCTCTATGATTGATTAATAATTATTTTAGAATTATAGTAACTATTTTAACCTACATGAATGAATAAATTTTTGATGTATTTATATCTAATAATTCTCTTCATTCCCTTTAAATAGTGTCCCATCAACAGTTTGTTAATAACTTGCATCTACATTGGAAAATCATTATACATCAAAATAAAAAATGATTTTTATATTAAATTATTTGTAATATAAAAATTTGTAAACATATTTATTTCTATGTTTCAATAGTTAATCATATTAATGTACATGTAATAATAAAAATAGATCATTAAATAAAAGAATAATGGGAAATTCTAATGAAAACATGTTATTAAAAATGTTTTCATTAAAAAATAGAATTATGGAAAATAATAAATTTATTTTTACTTATAAATAGTAGATATATTAATTTAATTCACTTTTTCTGCAAGTTTTTTGTATACATTTTCTAATTTTACATGTGGTGGAAAATGGATGAAATTAAATGTCATTTATGCCAAGGGGATAGTCAAACCCTATTTCCTTTTTGGGAAATCAAATCATTGACATTTTTTATACAGATAATATAATAATTTCTTAAAAATATTATTTAACAATATATTCCATTCTATATTTGTAGATATATATTTCAACCTTGTCAAAAATAAATCTAATCTATTTACAACACATTTTAGTAAATGAAAACAATATGCAAAATACTGCGTTGACTGATCGTTATCTAATTTTCATCCACTCTTAAAAGATAATGTTTCGTAAAAAATTATTATTTCCCCTTTTCATTTTTGGATTCACAATGTTGAATCATTAAATTAATATTTCCAAATCATTTATGAAACCCATTCATTTCCATTAGCCTATTTTATGACAAATATCATTTTACGTTTTATTTATATTAAAATATGAAGATAATTAAATAATGTGATGGGTTATATCCATATTATATAGACAACTATTGAATTAGGTAATGAAATATATATCATGTTATTATGTGTATTAGTCATGAAAAATATTTTATATGTGTTCACAACAATAATCTTATAATTTATTCAAATATGTTATGTGTTAACATGATTTTAGATATATTTAAAATTATATGTTTTATTTCACCATAGTGATATGATGTATATTTATTATTTATTTTCCACATTCCAATCCTTTTATCAAATGATTTCCTCATGATTATGAAGTTGATACTATGATAAATTTTTAATGATTCTATTTTTTCTCAAAAATATACTATTGATTCAAACCCCTTATTCTTCTCATGACATTTCTAAATTTACTAGGATTTTACATCCCCACATTCTATGATATATATCCCCATGTGATAAGATGTACTGAAATATTTTTTTCATTTTTTATGGATATAATTTATAAGTAATTTAATAATGTTTATATTTTATTATATAAAACTAAAGTAGGAGCCAAATTTTTCAATGAAACTAGAACATTTAAACACACATTATATCACTATTAGGCCATCTATCTAAACATTTATACAACTACCATGTAATTAAAATTAATGTATCTATACACATCCATTAAAAATATAATTTCATACAAGATATCGTTCAAATGGGCCTTGTGAATATAATTTAGGGAGTCTACAGAAGGGAATTATGAATATCCTAAGATTAATCAATTATAATAACAACAAAATAAGGATTATGGAAAATAAATATGTGTATGGAAAATAAGTTTTTTTTATTTATTGTCAAAAATTTATTATGATATTATTAGGAAGGAAATACATGACATCATTCATTTATATATGGAAAAAATGTATTTTACATGAAAATTTGATTATGAATACCCCCTTGATGCTTGAAATTGAGTTTCCCTAAACTATTGATCACTATATAGTATTATGGGATTTAATGATATGATAACATTAAAATGAATAGTAACCAATATTTATTACAAAGGGATTTATATGGGATAAGAAGAATACATTCATGGGGTAATAATTAGAGATCCACTACTTTTGTGGGACTTCCAATGTATATATAATGTTATAAAAAAACAATCATAGAAATATTTTTTAGTGTATTATTGTTATCAATCCTTTATTCATGAGGATGGTGAGACAACTACTAAGAGAACCATCATTCTTTCTTTACATACATTGGAATGAATATGAATGAATGTTACTAATCATAGGTTGGATGTGGAATTTTTCTAATCATTTCATCTAGTAGATAACATCTAATATGGTATTTTCCCACTTATATGACATAAAGAGGTCACATTACATTAATTAAATTATAAAATATAATTTCCTAACCATGCATATTTTGGTCACATAAAGCTTGTTCAACTAATTGGGATATAGGAATATTATATTCTTATAAAATAGATGAATGTCAGATAATCTTATCATCGACATGGTTATACATTTCAAATGAATCATGAAATGTCTTGAGGCATATACTAAATTTAAATATTATATTTCTATTGGCCACTCTATATCATAGAAAAAATTATTTTATAGGTTTAAAAATATTACATGATATATCTTTTTGTGTGAGTGTTTATATTTATATTTTATAATGTATGATAGAGATCACATCAATCTATACGGTAGATTATATATCAATGATGAATATATAGTCGATGTTCTTTATATACAATAGTGAAATACTGATTTATATTTTTTTAATGATTCTATGTACCATAGGGTAACATAATTATTCCATTTAGAATTATAAGACCGTGAAAAAACATATAGTTAAAAATTAATTGATTTGTACGAAAACGAATATTCAAAAGTGTTTGGATGGATTCATAGTTATGACGTTTCCTATATAAATATTTTGGAATTTTAGTGAATATTTAAGACTATTTGAGGATAAGTAAAGTATTCAATCAGAATAAATGTACAAAATTTTCAATATTACATGATGTATATTAAGAATAGTTATTTTCTATTTAGTCCATTTGATGATGATATGATCATTATATTAATACAATTAATTCAATAAAAACTCTCTTCTTCCAAAAATTATTTTTTGTAAATAATGGATATAGAATCTTATTCCACACATGGATACCCTCATGATAAAACCATAGAACATTCTATATATGTTATTCCCTAGATTAACTTTCCATTGATTAACTTCAAAAAATGATATCTCAAAAAAAAATCTACTGGAGATAAAAATAAGAGAACTTGCAGTGAATGGGTATCATGTATTCTATATTATATGATTATTTTAAATATTTATTTCGTGAAGAGTTATGGGCCAGTAATTCAGTTTTTTTATAAAAAATTATCATTAATTGATTAAATGAGACCAATGATCTACTTAATCTCACACCACCAAATATTGATCCAAAATTGAAATTATGGGATTAAAATATAGATTAAATCTAATTTACCACAAGAACACACACCCACCACACCAAATTAGCCAAGGAACGAATGTTGAGAAAAGATCCCACAACAGATCTATATGAGGACTACAAAAAGCATCCAACATGGAACATTGGATCTAATAATTCAAGGCTAGAGGACTATTTTAATCAATCATAATGAAGAATCAGATAGAACACATACTCAGAGAGCTGCACTGTATAAGAAACAATGAACTCAAGCTGAAAGGATCAATCCAAAACGTGAGATGCCTATGAAAATCACCAAGAAGCATTATATAGTCCTGAGCTAAAAAAAATATAACGAGAAGAACAAATAAAAATAGTAGCTCATGTTTTTTAAAACTATACATGGATGGAATCATGATGTGTACCCCGTGGTTATGATGTGTAGTCACAATGTATAAGTTACGATAAAGAAACTATCACCTCACATTAAAAATCCAATATTTAAACTCTTCACGATCTGTATGAGCTCAAGAAATTATCTCCCCATTCATGACCTAAACCAAAATCTAAGTACATGGTTTGTACATTGGGTTGACATTATGTACATTTTTATTAGTCTACAGCATGTTTAGAAAAAACATCTCAAAATACTTTTAGAAACTCTTACCCAATAGTGGACGAGAAATAACAAAAACATACCCAGACAAGGTAACATGATGTTATTACATATACGTAATTTATGTAAGATTCTATAAATTGTCTACACAAAGGGAAGGGATTATATTTGTTTTATTCATTTCACATTGTGAAATGTTAAAAATGTAGTTTTTAATAAACACGTGATGGGATTTTATTATTATGTGATCCCCATAGATTATAAAACCTCTAAATAGATTCCACACCATGTATATGATGCATAATTGGATTTTAGGGTTCCCATATATTGATATTTTATATAATTCATCAACAGATCCATTGTATTTATACATAGAATGATTTTAAAGAGATTTTTTATTCTCTTTTTTTTTAAGATTGATCCATTCAGTTTTGGAACACTATTTATGGAATGTTAAATCTCATTCAATTAGTAAAAAAATATTCTTCTTTGTTTATTTCATAATGATTTCACTATTGAGTTTCTTTTTGGATCCATTGACCCATAGTGATTTTTTGTACATTGTAGATCTAATGTGAAATCTTTTTTTGGATGCCAATTATTGTTGCTGGTGGTGTGACTATTTTATGTTATTATGTTATGTTATGTTTCCTTATGCCCACAAACACTTTTGATTAAGTGAATATGTTTTGATATTCTTAGATTGGATCACATGCCTCTTTTATTTTTTTTTGACTTTATTCATGTTGTTTGAACCTTATTTTGGGTGTCTGAAACCTAGGGATTAAGGTATGTGGTTTAATCTCAAGACTATGATCGATGAACATGAAATATCCATTTTTTATGATTTGTATTATAAATTAAATTATCAGGACTTGTTTTTTGTGTGTAAATGAGATTCTTATAGTGTCTCTATTTTCAATTGTTTTTGGTAAAAGGAAAAATGGGTACTACAAAAGCATTAAACTGATTAATGAAATGCATTACATGGGAATCCATGGGTACACACATGGATGGTTTCTATTTGTACAATCAGAAAAATTCTCATCATGAGTTTTTATCATGTGGATTTATTATAGTGACAAAATATTTACATTCATGGATATAACATCATTTTAGATGAATATTTAGAAACTAAAAAAAATGTAAATGCCCAAATACAATACTATTTTAGTGTATTTTGAAACATGAAAAAATATTTGTTTATCCAAGTTAGTGATTTTCAAAATCATAATTAATGATATTCTCCTTTGGTACTCCATTTTCAAACCATTCTAAATGACATAGGGTATGGAAACAAAATAATGGGTGAGCTCAATGTTCATTATGGGTAAATAAGGGAGGTAGGGTTGAGTAACATGAAAATAAGGGTGGGAGAACTTGATCATCTCATTTGAGTTGTCTACTATGAATATAAAAGATCATAAACATGAATCGTGGAATAAATATTTGTATTTAATAAGTCATGAATGAAATGGAAATAAAATAAAATGTGTCTTGAGATCATAATATTTTCCATATATATAGGCCTCTGGCATTCAAATCAACATAGAACGTTCTGAACATGGGTAAATAGAATCATTTTCACTCATTAGTTGTATAAAATGAAATCTATCACTCACAAAAACCTAACAACAAGAAACCTAGTCCAATCATAACATTCTAAACATGTAATTAGGTTCACGCATTACATTTTTAACATGTAAATCTGATCATTCATAACATTTAGACCATGTAATCAGCTTAATGAATTACATTTTGAATATGTCATGAGGTTCAGGCATATTCTTATGGACATGGAACTAGGGCCACACATAACATTGTGAACATATAATAATGTTCAAACATATCATTGTTAACATGTAATTATGTTCATTCATAAACTTATAGACTCTCAATCATGTCCACGTATAACATTGTGAAAATGTAATCATGGTCGTAAATGAAATTTCAAACAAATAAAACTATTCATGTATAAACATATAGACATGTAACTAGGCCATTGAATAACATTATTAACATGTAATTAGTTTTACCCATAAAATATATACTCCTGAGTCATCCATTGCTCTTCAATTAATTGGAGGGAGATATAGGTCCAACCCATCATATAATAAAATCAAACAGCCATATACCACAATAAACCCAAATCATCATATCATGACACAAAAAAAGTTGTTGGTTTCATTAATATAATATAAAAAAACAAGAAACTAAATGAATATTATACACATTTAATAATATCCTAACCTAGGAAATGATGATAGGTTTCATAATCATTAAATAGTAGATTAAATATTGATATGAATTGGGTTTGATAATGATTTTATAAATGTATAAAATATAGAAGAGGAATAGAATTCATAACCCACATGTCCTCTTAGTCATAAATAATTCCAAGAAAGATTATAAATGTTTTACTTCGATCATATCAATGGTATTGAATAAACTATATCAAAGGATTCCATCATTGATGTCGAAGAATTTGAAAAATCATGTGAAGAAATTTGTAATTATATTATCCTTTATTTGAAAATAGTCATAAAAAAATAAAATATTTAAAAAATAAATTAATTAGAAAACCAATTTGAAAAAACTAATAATGGAATATTTTAAAAATAACATAAAACAATTAATGAGAAAATATTATTTCCACATTGAAAATTGGTTTTAAAGAATAAATCATTATGAAAGAATTTTTTGTTATAAACCAATATAAAACAATTAATTAATTTATTATTAGAAAAATCAATGTATTTAAATATAACATTTAATACATTCAAATACTCTTTTGAAGAAATAGAGGTTATTATGGTAGGTTAATCACTATATTCCAAACATTTTTTTTTTCAGTTTAAATATTTTATGAATGTGAAATTACTAGAAAAATAAACGGTGTTATCTTTTAAAACAATTTTAAAAGAATATTTATTGTAAAAATATATTTTATATTACATATTAAACAACTTTTTATTTTTTTAGAACACATTAATTTTGTAATAAAAAAATTCCAATTGAAGAATAAAATAAATCCAATGATTCAGATAGACAATTTTCTAATTATAATTTGAATGAAATAGTGGAAGAATAAAACCATTACATGGAGGTATCATGTTTAAACATTTGAGAATAAAATTCATGATAGTTATTAAGATATGTATAATAGTATTCTATCAATGGTTTCCTAATCATAATTAATCTTCATGAACAATGATATTGTAGAAATAAACCATGATTACTTAAGTGTCGTTGAATCAAAATAATATTAAAATATTAACATTAAGAGAATATTAAAATACTGAAAAATTAAATGGATTCATTAATAATATATCAAAGGGAAGGAAATACACCTCATAAAAAAATTGGTTCATAACATGGATTGTATTTCGAAGAAGGAAAATTTAAACAAAATTACATTACAAATTTTTCTAACATTTTTACCATAAATCCCATGAAATAATGATAATCAAATGGACATGTAAATATGGATAAATTTAAATATAATAAACAAATAGTGCATTAATTTTAGTATATTAACCACACAAATAAAATGTTTGGTGAATGAGGCTTTAGTCTCCCAAAAAAATTATTACAAGAAAGAATAAAGGTATATATTATATAATAAACAACCATAATATATTCCATGTAGAGTGTGAAATAATCACATCACATTGAAGTGTTGGCTAGGCACATTCCCTTAAATGAAGTTATCATATTTCAAAAAAATGGAATGAATATAGGTATATATTATATAATAACATTTATAAGGACAAATAAATAATATATATATATATATATATTAAAATTCTAATTTACATCATTATTACCACCACTGAATGTTGGAAATGAAAAAATATGTGATATCGGTTTGTGAGGTAGTTGTCCACCATGCACACGAATGATGATTGTAAATCCTATTTGATAGAACTGAGTTTAAGTGATGTTAAAACCCATAAAATGAAAACATATAATTGTATTTAATATAATTATATTATTATATTAACATAAAATAAGAAGTTTTAGGGGGCTTGGATTGATAATAATATAAACGATCTTGTGGAACTAATTTACCATTTATTTGGGTAACTCCTTTTGGATTGGACCAATGGAATTCCATGTTTGGATTTCATCCCAATGTGAGGAATCTATAATGAAGTTTGGGATATTGGTTGGATATTTCTTGAGGCCTATTGTACCCCACATTGTGTGATTAGTGTTAACAAACTGTGGGGTGGAGGATCTAATTTATATAAGTGTAGGAGTGGCATTCTTGTCAGTATACAAAGGTTAAAATTATATAGAGGTCTTTCTTAAATCATGTACATACAATAAGTATTTATTTTTTATAAAATATGTTACTTGTTAAAACCATTAAAAAGAATTTTTTTATTGTTTTAATTTTACGTATCCCCTTAAATTATTGTTTGAAAACTAACAAATCTTATTTTTACCATAATTTCTATAATTAATTTTAATTACATTCACAAATATTTTTATTCAAAAACTATGTTTACCATATTCAAGATTATATATTATTTTGATTAAAAATATGGAATCCATATTCAAAAATTATAGTCACATAAGTTGTAGAAATTAATATTTAATTTATCCTATAAATGGGACGAAATAATGATTTTTTTTACGGTGAAAACATTCAAAATATTGAATTGTTTTTATATCCAATATCAATATGAAATTATTTAAAATGATCTAATTTGAATTAGAATTTTTAAATGGGATATCAAATTAATTTAAAACTAAATTAATATATAAATTTACTATATATATATATATAAATTAAACGAATACATATTTTAATTAAAACCCATTATTTTTCAATATTCTACAAAAACTGAAACTTCTGAAAAATGAAATTGATCAATTCACAAAGTTTATGTTTTTAAAATTATATTTAAAAATTGGGTTTTATTTTTTCAATTATTGATTATGAAAATGTGATAAATTTTCTTTAATATGGGTTCATCCTTAAATTTCGAAAAAAATAACTTTTTGAAAAATTAATTGTTTTAGTCATAAAATTGGATTCATTATAATCTTACTCCTACGACATCTATTGATGTAGTGAAAAAAAATTGATAGAAGATTTAATATTTAAATTTAATTAATAAAATTAATAAATAGGAGGTTTTAAAATATATTTTGATTGATCGGTGTTTATACATAGCGGAACATTATTCTTAGAAATTAAATTTAATTATTTTAAAATCATGCTTACTTATTTTTCTAAATAATTAATATTATATTATATAAAGATGTCTATGTTATATTTTCACAATTGAATTAATTATATTCGTCAATTATAATCCAATTTTTTGGTGGTAACTGTAATAATATTTTAATATAAAAATTAAAAGTATATTACATTTTGGTAAAACACATACTTGTATGACACAAAAGCAATCAAATAATATCTGCATGGCGTATAAAAAAAAATCCAAACATAGTGTTTCATTAATTACAATATAATGAAATTATTATATTTAGTGAATGATTAACATTGTTTTTTCTTGAATCACCAACACGTCATAGTTATTCCATATAACAAAATATATATTTAGAGTTGCATTAATTGAAAAATATCAAAAATATTAAATTAATTTCAAAAAATTTCAAAATCTCTGGGTGTTACATTCTATCCCCCTAAAAATTTAATTTTTCAATTTAAATTATTGTATGATGTCAAATATTTAAGAGATGAATTTTCCCTTAATAGAACCCAATGTTGTAAAAATTAATACTATAAACATCCGTTCAAATGGGAGGGTTGGAACTCTGAATATTACCTAAAGTACCTCATAAATAGGTTTTTGTATAGAAGTATAAAGGTTGGGTGGGAATATTGAACATGGTGGAAAAGTATAAATTATTATTGAGAGTGATAAATATCATTAATCTCAAGAATGTGAATTATAAATGGAAATTTTAAGGGCTCAAAACCATAATTATTTAATTAATTATAAAAAAATAGTGAATAATGTTTAGATATTTGGACTAAAATTTTCCCATATTATTTTACATGATTTGCATTATTATTTTATTTTCTAATAAAAAAATAAAATATACTTACTCGATTTCATTCCATTTCATATGGAAATTTTACCATTTTTTTATGTCTCGATAAATTTCAACATCTTTTCATAGTAAACAAAATTAAAGTTGAAATGTTTATCCATGAAGCAATAAATAATGATAATATTCATAGGTAGAGTCATAAGTCATTATATTTATCATTATTTATCATCACAACAAATAATGTTGCCACATATTCTCCAATTTACTTAAATCCTCATATGGAGAGATAATACATTAATATATAAAAGCCCCTCATGAATTTTAAAATAATCCTTTCCAGAAATATTCAACCTTGTAAAAAATCTAGGTTATGAAAATCAAAAATATTAAAAATAACTTCACTAAATTATCTTAAAATATATCCCCCATATATCATAAGGAATCATTTCACATTTTAACTATGTTAATTATTTGATAATTTTTTCTTTTAAATCACGGTAATAGCCTGAATAACATATATACATTGGGAAAATGTAAATGCATTCTTACAGATATATTTATTAAATCTAAAAATTTATAAAATTCATATATGAAAGCATATATTTGTTTTTTAAATAAATCCTAAGTTGGTTCCTAGGTAATCATTAGAATCTAATTTACTTATTCATAAAAAATATATCATTATACAAGCAGCATAATCATAAGATAAGTAAAATATTTTTGGTTATATTAACTTTTTGAAAATTTGACCTTCCCATTAAATCACTTTTATAGTATATCTGAACCATTTAACATATTCTTTTAAAAGCTTATCAAAAAAACATAAACTGAAAGTTCCCTTACATAATTCACCATTTGTTATTGTTTAATCTAAATACATAAATACAAAATTATTCAACTTCATATTTAAGACATAAAAATTATACCTTATCCTAATACATTATACCTCTTTCATGACACAATTCATATGTATTCTCATAATCATTAACAATATATCCATTACTCATATCAACTCGATGAGTTCCTCTAACAGCTTTTTACATAGGAAATCAATTTTCCTAATTATCATTCATTGAATACATAAATTATTTAACTATAGATTAGGGAGTACAATATATGGATAAAATACATTAACAAACTCATTATTTTTTCATTTCATTTACTTTCATGGTGTCAATATTTTCTGTAGTCAAAAAATCTTTTTGTTCTTTTATGACAATAACTTCGGTGCTTCATTCCACATTCTTGATATAAACAGAACTTAATCTTATTTTCACTATGGTATCTATAACACAATCACATAGAAGACTATTTCATTCTCTTTATTGGTGAGTCCAAGAGTGGGTTAAGGTAAATATATTCATCATGTTCTGTGAAAACAGATTAGGCATTGTCACTGAATCATTCAATCCAGTAATCATCCAATGTGACTTATCATAAATAGATTTTCTATAACATTCAACGTTAGTACAATTTGTTTTGTTCCCAACATTGTCTAAAGCTAAAAAATGTAGTGTGAGCAGTAATTATCATACTAGAAAATCACATAATCTGAAAAGTTTACTTATATGAATTTTAATTATGAGACCTTATTCTAAATCTATTAATCTATAGGCTTATATGTGGAGAATTCTGTTGAAATGTTCTTGGAAATTTTCCTAGGGACATCACTACAGTATTCTCATCATAGATTACAATTTTGGTAGAGTCATTACCTTTTATACCAACTATCACTACAAAACATTAACATAAATGGATATTATAGAATTTTTTATGAATATTAATTACATTACAAAATTCAATTCTCGAGGTCCATAATAGTTTATTTTAGTTACAATCATGTAAACATAATATTCTATATTTGTGAATATTCATATGTATACCCATTAATGATCTTCCTATTTAGTACTAGTAGATAAAACTATTCTTCATAAGATAGGGAAAGTTAACATATGAAAGGGGAGAGATAAGATTCTTAGTAATGGTAAACTTGGGAGTCATGTAAATATAACTTGTGAATAATATTTTGAGAATATGATTATTGCATTATAATCTCACAACATTCTTATCAAATATAAAAATCATGAATCAAGGAATAATAATTTAATGATCATATGACATGAATCATAAGAAAATAAAAAACCATGAGTCATGATAGAAAAATATTTGCATAAGATATATAATTTTGGAATAGACATCAAATTATAATATTTTGATCATGTGTAAACTGAAATAGGTTCTGTCATTAGGTTTAAGACATTAAATCAATCCCCCAAATAATCATATGGACATGAAACCATGCTCACACATAGCATTTTTAACATGTAATTAGGTATTCACATAACATTTCTAACATGTAATCAGGATCACATATAATATTACGAACATGTAATTTGGATAAAAAATAACATTTTGAACATGTAATCTAGTTCCATAATAAACTTATAGACATGAAACCAATTCCACACATAACATTGGGATCATGAAACCAAATTCATGAATGAAATTGTGAACACGACATATGGTTCACACATAAATTTTTTTGAACTTAATCTTGGAAAATACATAACATTGCGAACATGTAATTTGGTTCACATATAACATTTTGAACATGCAATTGGGTTCTTTCATAAACTTGTGAACATGTAATCAAATTCATGAATAAACACATGGATATAAAACTAGGTACATACATTACATTGTGAACATGTAATAATGTTCAAAGACAACATATATACTCATGATCCATCCATTACTACATAATTAATTAGGTGTAGGTATTGGTTCTATATATCAAATAATGAAATCAAACATGAATCTGTCAGAAGATAACAAAAAAATAATCATATCATTAACCATATAAATAGTCATGTTTTATAAAAATTATATCAGAAACCTTTAAATGAAATAGTTATTATAAACCTTTAGGTTTATCATATCTTATGGAATGAGGCCTATTTCATATTTTTTTTATCATGGAATAACCCAGGAAATGATGTAGGTTTCATAAGATTTTGATCATTGTATAAACCATCGAATAGAAATGGGATTGATAAAACAATTATCCTATTAAACATCAATCATTCAAACGAAGTATAAGATTAGTTTTTTTTGGATTAAATCAATTGTAGAGAATAAACTATATCATAAGATTTCAACAGATATGGGGAAATATTCTGAAAGACCACATGAAGTATTTCTTATAGAAAATAAATTTTCATTGAAAAATAATTATTTATTACATGAAATTTTTATAAAAACATTTCTTTTAAAAATCAAATTGAATAAAATATAATTGGATCTTTTAAAACCCATAATAAAAATTTCAAGAGAAAATCTCTATTATACTTATAAAAAACCCTTTAAAATCATAATACATTTTGAAAACAAATATATCTAAAACACACATAATAAAAAATAAATTCATGAAAATATTAGTGTAGTTTTTTTATAAAAATATAATTGTAAATTATCTATGTGTCATTCATGGAAGTGAATATCACGACGGTGTCTAAATCCCTACATGGTGAACATTAATTTTTACAATAAAATGTTTAGGAATGTTCATATATTAGAATTATACAAAGAGATTGATTTGAAAACTATTTTCTTTTCAAAATAATAGATAATTGCTAAATATTTTTTAAAATGAATTTTAAAACATTTTTTAATACATTTTAAGAAAACATAATTATTTAAATAAACTAATTTTCAATGAAAGTGACTAACATCGTCAGATGATTGTTAAAAATAGTTTCTTAATTATTATCAATAAAAATTAGTTTGAAAATGGAACCAATATAATGATATTTTATGGATTACCATATGATATGAAAGATAATGAGTATTAATGAGATATGGATCATAATATTTCATTAAAGGAAGAAAAATCACAAGCAATCTGGTTTAATGATGACATTATTGCAATGAACTGTTACACCATTGATAACATTGAGTCACAATAAAATAGAAATAATAACATTAAATAATGACTAAATTGTCATGAAGAGAAGGAAATTAATGATATAATATGTAAAGAGAAAGTATATACACTATATATAAAAATTTAGGCTCATAAAATTGTATGTATCTCGATGAAGGTTAATTGATACAAAATTAATATACCAATTTTGGAAAAATTACAACCAAAATCCCCCTAGAAGATATACCAAAAAATGGATATGAAAATATAGATAATATCATGTATTATTAAAATCTAATACAATAATGGTATGTATATACACCTCAAAAAGTAAATGATTTGAGAATGATGTATATGTCTCCGAGAAATTAAAGCATGATACGAATACTTCTACCATAATTGATGAAATTCATTGTAAATTTGAAAAAATATTATATATTAAAAATTATTATATTATACATATACCAAATAACCATATTATTATATATCAGAGAACATATTATATTATTATGACATTATATTACCCATTTATTAAAAACTATGTAATAATTTTATGATACTGGAACTTGCTGCTTTGTTCTTCATATATGTTATATTTGTTAATATAAATACTTTTACAAATATAAATATTTAATTATTTAAATTTTTTGAAACATTATATAAATATCTTATATATCCATTATATTTTTGTTTATAATAATCTATATTTGAATCAAATATGAAAGGAAATACAGTGTTTAAGGAGATGGTTTACATCACATTCATATGAACACTGTTTAAGATTTCATGTTGTATTGATTAATTTAATGTAAATAATATATATATATCTATATTAAATATAGTATTATTATTTTGTAATGTATATTAGATACTTTTACTAAAAACATCGTAAATACATTACATTTATAGTGTGAATGAATCACATCTCTTTGAGGAAGCAGTAGTCCACACATCAAAAAACAATGTAAACATATTTTTATAAAATGGGAGGAATGTTTCTATGTGTAATTAATAATCCAAATAGAATATATACATAATAAATATAATATTTGTAACATTAATATGGAAATGAAATCATTATTTTCATTCATGAATAGTGGTAGGGGAAGAATAAGTCACAATATTTCGCGATGCATCAGTCTATCTTACACACGAATGATGATTATTTATCTCATCTGATTGAAGTGTAATGGTGTGTTCATCAACGAAATTACATATAAATTCTATTTATATTTAGAATAATTCATTTATCATATTATCATAGAAAAATATTTTTTAGTTTTTGGATAATGAAACTAAAACAATATATTTTCTGGAAGGATGTTTATTTTTTATTGAGTAACTACTTTTAGTTTGATCCAAAGGGATTACTTATGTTTATTTATGCCCAATGTGGAGCCTCATGGAATAATGGATGTTAGTTCTGAGGAGATTTAGATAGGGGTTTTCTTGAGGAAAAGTTATTGAGAGTTTTAAAAAATTTTGGGGTTCGAGTTCCCTTTTAATGTGGTGGAGTAGTGTCATTCTTATAAATATAAAATGTTAAACACTGTTGAGGGTCCTCTCTTACATCATGTGCATTTGAAAATTTACCCTATTAGATAAAATATATGAATTGGTCTAAATATGTATATAAAAATTATTTTGTAAATTTTTATATCATATTTTCCCTATAAATTAAGGTTATCCACTAAGTAATATTACTTTACATTAATCGTTGTAATTAATTTTAATAACCATCACTAATATTATTGGTAAAAATTTAATTTAAAAAAATTATAAATTAATAATAATTTTGATACAAAATATAGAATCCATTATTCAAAATACTACTCAAGTAATAGTTATTAATTAATTTAAAATGTATCCAACTAATTGTGTGAAGCAAAATCTTTTTAATATGAAAATTATTAAAAGATTGAATTTTTTATAAATAATTTCAATCATATATTAAATACAATGAAATAAATTATATTTATTTATGTTAAAAAGATATAAATTTAGATCAAAAGATGTTTAAATTTTATTGATACTAAACAAGTAAATCATAAAATAATTAATTTTTAATTTAAGAATTAAATCTTTTCATTATTCATTAAAAACGATACTTATTCGAAAAGTAAAGTAAACTCCCCCAATGTAAATTTATATATTAAAATATCAAATATGAATCTTATTTTATCAAATGAAAATTTAAAAATTAACACAATTACATTTTAAATTTCTTCTCCATTAAAAGGTGTTAAAACCACCATTTTGAAAAATATATTTATTTATTCTTAAATTTTTATAAATTCTTAGTATTTTCCAATCAAATATATTATATGAGTGTAAATTTTTTTATTTGACATGCATTATTAAAAAATTACATAAAATAATCTTAAAAAGTGGGTTTTTAATTAATTAAGACAATATAGTGTATTTACATAGTCGAATATTATTTTTTTTGAATTGTAATTTCCTTATCTTCAAACAGTGCATAACTTTTTTTATAATTGATAAAAAGCTGTCAATTTATATAAATGATTAAAACCTATGTTAATTTTTTTAGTCTTATAGTTAAATTATATTAAATTATGTAGGTGGTATTTATAATACCATTTTAATAAAATATTATTAGTATATTGTGGTTTATTAAAAAATAGTTTTTCATGTAACACAAGCTATTGATGGTACTCAATATTATGTGTATCGAAATTTAAACATAGTTTCCCATGTCATGTAATATAATCTTACTATTTCCTATAGTGCATGCTAAACACATTCTAATGTGAAATTAAATCCAAACATATTTCATTCATATAACACATTCTATATTTAGTGTTTTAGGAACAAAAAAATATCAAATAAATTTATTTATTTCAGAAAAATACATCAAAATATATTAGGGTGTTATATTTTTTCTTATCCCTTATCTTTTTTGTCTAGGGAAATATTCATTGAATTATTTTTTGGTTCACCCATCTGGTGTTCCATTGATTCGTAGGCATGTAATCTGTGATCATTTTTCTCATTAGTACTTTTTTGTGGTGTGAGTAGTCTATTGGCCTAGCCTTTTGATTTATTATGCACAATTTTTGTAAAATTAGATTTGTAATATTTTGGATATGGTATGAATGATTTGGATTTTAAAAAACTAATATATAAAAATTATGAATGATATTTATATACATGATTTTTTTGGTATTTTTGGAAGAAGGGAAAATGCATACAATGCTATTGATAAATATATTTTCTGATTATCATGCCATATATTTTTTAAAATAAGCATAGATGAGTTTTTTAGAAGATAATTGTTATGAAAATCCTTGGTTTTACCCTACTAATCTTGTTATCTCACACCCTTAATACCTATATAGAGGTGTGTATACTATTATATTATGTTCGATATAGGGTAAGGTAATGCCACACATTGTGAAGCCAATGATTTTGGTAAGCTTATTTGAGTTAACTAGTGGTGAGATGCTGAGGATCATCCCATGCCAACACATAGAGTAATAGTTTTTTTTTTCAAATAAAAATTCATGTTTTAAAATATTATTATTAACACATTTTTTTAATTTAATATATTTTTTTCATCTATACAGTAATATACCTTACATTTTGTCTATTTTATCAATATTTGTTCCATGTTTTTGTTTCAAGTTTGGTGAAATCATTCCAGCTAGTTCTTTTGTGATTACTGAGCTCTAGTATCCTTCCATGGGGTTTGGGAATGCCATTTGGGTATGTGATGAGATCAATCGAGCACCCGTTTGAGAGGTTATTTAGATCATATTGTTATTTTGAAGCATCGAGTAAAATTAGTAATATGGGGAGAAATTTTACATTCATCTAAAAATTATCCAGCCTAAAAGATGTTCAATCTAGGGATAATGAAAAAGATATACCAAAGTGGACCATTTAAATAAACTCGGTAAATACTAACGAGTTATTATGATGATACAGTGTTGGATTGATTTTTAAAATAATGAAGGATGGATAATATGAATATATATTAGTTATAATGATAATTGATTTCAATACTTAAATAAATATATTGAAATAGGAATGGTCCTTATTTATAATGATATGTGATATGGTATTAATTTATAAAACATTTCCCTATAGTTTGGAGAATTACATTTTTTTGTAACAAAATAATAATTGACAAATATATAATGTTTCTCCATGGGAACTTATGGACAAACAAACATTGATCTAGATAATTGAAATAATTATGAAGAGTAAAATAAACTGAGGATAATAGATAGGTATTAGAACTAAATGTTGTGTAAATTTATTCTTAGTATCATTAGATTGAGAGTGACTAAAAAAGTAAATTAGGTGATGGATTTCTATTTTTCAAAAGAACCTAAAATCATGATTACTTCTATTCTAATAGTTCTTGATAAGGGTGTTTTGATCAGATGGTGTTTTTTCCAATGGATAATTACAAAGGAAATTTTTTTTTTCATGAAATACTATTTGAAATAGGACATTGGGTGAGTCTAATGGATAAATAGATTCTTTTAGCCTATTAGATAGAAATAGTGAACTCTTATTATAGATAATTTCGAGTCATTAGATTGATTTTTTTGAGTTGATCCCTTCAAATCATGGAACCAAATTTTATTTGATAGATTATTATTAATTAATCATATAGTGAGTTACAAATTCTATAAGATAATGTTATCTAATAGATTGGATGTAGATTTCCAACTATATTCCACTAGATGAATTATTTTTATATTCTAATCAGACAGAGATTGATAGAAAGAAAAAATTTGGTTATACAAATTGTTATAAAAAAATCATAACAGTTTTTTACAATGTATTTTTGTAATTTCAAAAAAATAAATGATAATATGATAAAAATTAAATGTTAAAACATAAATAAAATATTTGGGTTATTTATTGAAGAGTTCATTGATGAAAAGATTTTAGAAAATTTCTTACAACAATTTTTATCTCTGTTGTACTTGACGGTCTGATGATTTCCAACAAGAAAACGTATTGAGTGGTATAATAAATGTTCCTATAAGAACAATTAATTTTAATATCATGATTTTTATATTATTTATGGGGAAGTGATTCCTATATAAAGGAGATAAGTTCCACACGAATTATTTTTACAATTGTGATTATCATTAAATTACTGAGGTGTCAACCACAATACCGAATAATTTTTTAATTCATTTTGATGTAACAAATGATGCAACATCGGACATAGTATATTAGGAAGGGGTTACTTAATATAGCGTTAATTGATTTTTATAAACTATAATATTGGTATGACTAATATTTCTATAGAATGGAATACATTGTACAAGGTATACTTGTAAAATATCATGGGGAAAAGAACAAATTTTATTGAATGCTTCATATAATAAGCTTAGTGGTATGATCATTCATATTACTATTCAAGATTGTGAATATAATGAATAAGAACATGAAATAATGAACTTGTGAATATTTTAAAATTAATATAATGATAAAATATTGAAGGTTTTAGTGATGTTTTTTATGTAATGAAAAAAATAATTTTTTTCATATTACTTATGAAAGTGTAAAACTAATGTAATTGGACTATAATAATATAAAACTTATATATTTTCCTTGCATTTCGTAATTACTTTTTCTCATATATATGTGTGATTTTGGATTATTTCTTTACCAATCTAGAGATTAGATACTCATATTTATTAGAGAGCCTTATAAATTCTTCTGCTTCTTTTTTTATTCATGTCATATAAATTTTAATAAATTCAATTATCTTTGATTGAATCTGTTGATAGTTATAAATCATAAAAAATAGTAAATATGATTAATTATGCATCCCCCTCTTAGAGATCAAACAGGTCTAGAATGGCCTATTTAGTTTGAATAAAGGGGTGGTCTTTTTATTGACCCTTTGATGCATTATGGTTGAATACAATTATCTATTACATGTATATTTAGACAAAATTAATAATAAGTGGATTAACATCCATAATGGGAATATCTATCATAACTAAATGGAAATAATGGTACCTCTTATTATCTCAATTTTATGTGATCTTTTTGATGATTTCATGGATTATTTCACTCTTGGTATTGGGGTCCATCCATAATACCTACATATTGCATGAATTTTAAAAAAAGACGAAATAACTTGAAATTAAATACACTGAAAATACATGAACGATAATTTACATGTTATTAATGAAATGTAATAACTGAAAAATCTAGGATTAGTTGAATAATATTTATGAACTAAATAAAAAAATGATTTTTTATAGATCTTGATATTGATGTATTATGATCTCAAAATTTGATATGATTTCTGAGTTACTAAAATGTGTTAATGAAATTTTTATATCATTTTGGGGGTTTTAGAGAATGTATAAGATTAAAAAATGTTTAAATAATCCAGTGAACATTTCCCCAATCATTTTGCACCATGACATCATATATTGATACAAAAGATTAAAAAATAATTTATTTGGCTAATTTTTTTTAAATTCTCATCAAATATGAAATTAGAAAGGAAAATTATGAAAAAAGTCATTATTAAATATCATAAAAAATTTATATTTATGGATTGCAAAAGACTTTTATTGATATGGGTGTCTGTGAATTAGACATTGATGATTATCTTTGCAATGATAATTAAATAATGAGGTATTTTTTGTATATAAAGGTGAAAATAGAAAAACATAACTAGAAAAAATATTTATTGTATATTTTCCTCTTTAATTGGGTCACTAGAATTTTTCTTTCATGTTTTTTAATAATAAATGATCATTAAGGTAGTGAGGATTATGGTGTAAATTCATGAATACCACTAAAGGAGAAGATACATAAATTAATATCCAATTCATTAGGAATGAATAAACAATGAAACATAGACAAAGAAACATTGATTTAATTTATGGTTAAATATATATATATGGTTGAATTAATTTAAATACATTAAAACAATGATAATGAAAAAAATTAAATTGGTGATGTTAAATCTGTTAGAAACAAATTGGAAATATTTCCATGAAAAAATTTATTCTTGTTAAAATATAACAATGATTTGGATAACATACATGATGAAGAGAGAATCAGTTAAATAATTATTTTATAAATGATAATTCTATTTGATAATGATGTTGATATTGTCAAATAAGAACTTATTGATGAAGAATTTGGAAAAAAACATTGAAAAATAAGTTCCATAATTTGGTGAAATTTTAAAGAAGCATAAATACATGAATTATAAACTAATATCATATTTAGAGGTTAAAAAAGGTTTAATATTTCTATAAGAGGAAAATATTCATGAAGACCATATATGTTGCTGATATAAGAAATGTATAAAATAATGAACTTTTTGAGTAATTAATGACTATTGGAAAAAATATTACAACTAAAGACTGTATCAAGGCTTAGAGTAAGTGTATTATGAATATAAATATATCAAGATCCTATAATAAAATTATTTAAAATATGGATTCAAGTTTAATAGTATATAATGTGATAAAAATATTTCTCAGATGTCTAAACAAATTTTACATAAGATGATATGATTTCAATGTTTATTATTTTTATAGTAGTTGCATTTTGAAAAGATAAAAGATACACTAGTTTATGAGTCTATATGAATGTTAATTTATGATTTATTATCTGAAGAGTTTAATGCGGATCCATCCCATGAATATAATATGTCCTAAAAATATTTTTTGAAAAATTAAAAAAGATTCCAAACTCCATGAATTACATATGAATTATGTGATTAGTTTGGAATGAATTATAATGTTCGTATTATTTTGTATTTAGTGTTAAAAATATATATTAATATCTAAAAATCCCCATGTGATGGTAGAAAAAATTAAAGAAGAAAGACTTAGTTGTTGAAACTAATCTCTGGGATACAGCATTAGAATGACATTGGATATGAGATAGTTGTTTTTTATTGTATAAAAATGTATATATATATATTTTTTAATTTTAAAATAATTCAATGTAAGGACAATGACATTTGGAAATGATGAGTCACATAGAAAAAATGAAATTGGTTATTTTATCATCATAAATAAAAAAATGATATCTAAATGTTTTCATTGATAGGAATAAATATAATCAGTTTTGGGTTTCAAATTGTTTTAATAAAATAAATGTGTTTATTTTTATAATGAATGGTTTTTTGTTTAAAGTATTGAATATGAGAATGTCCTAAGAAGAGGAAAACTCATCATGGGGAATTTATTTCAGGATAGTGATGCACATTGTTCATTAATTATGAACAGGACGGATAAAATCAAATTTTCAAATAAAATGATTATACATATATACTAAATTATTATGAAACTTATATCAATGATATGTTGTATTTATCATGTTCATCAAATGAAAATAAATAAGATTCATGTGATATTATATATAATGTAAAAATAATATTTAAAATTTAGAATATTAGAAGGATAAGATAAATACCAATCACCACTATGAGAATATTAATTCTAAAATGTATGGTCCCCTAAGAAAGACATAATTAAATGTATTCAACTTACTTATTTATTTGATTAATTTTTTGACTCATATTATATATATTATTTTATTGAAAGGAATAGTACCACATATAACTGTTTATGTGTTTCAGTATAGGTAATTAAAATTTATATTGATATTGGACATATAAAACTAAAAATAAAAAAAAAGAAATAATATATAATATTTAATATAAAATATTATCTTGAAATGGGTTTAAATATTAAAAAACATAGTGAGATATAAAAAATATTTTATTATAGAGTTTTTGAAAGAGAATTTGGATTTTTGGTTGAAAAGACCCAAACCTTACTAATTGAACATGATTAGTCTTGATTATTATGGTGATAGTTTATTAGAGTAAAAATATACATTTTGAACCATTTTTTCAATAGGTGAAACAAAGATATTAATCCATATAATGTTTGTAACAATGATACCAGTGGTGTGAAATGTTTGAGGTAGCATGTATGTCCCTACATTGTCCATGTAAAAAAGTGATAAACATTGAATGTTCGATCAAGTAGGTTTTTGGGTAGTTTTTTTGATACCCACCTATTAATAGAGGAATCATGGGTTATATCAAGGAAACACAAATTTTTTTTACTATAAAAATGAGTGTTTTCTTTTATATTATAATATAAATGTTTCATAGGTATTATCAAATGTTAGAATACTAATGTATATTTATTTTGTTTGGATACATTATATGTTATATTTCATATGTAACGATATACATTATATAAATGATGATGATGTTGATTCAGAAATATCTAGTGAAGAGGAATAAGTTCATTCATATAATCCTATGTTGAGTTTTTTTGTAGAGGTGGAAAATATCAGTTTAGATCAATTAAAATTGCTTCAAGAATGATGAAAATAATTATTAGATTCAAATACCTTTAGTATTCATAGGTTGAGACTAAATATGAAGAATAAGATTTGGATCATCAAGAGTATCTTTTTTCCTTCATTAATAATTAATACTAATTTATTTTAATGCCACATGGGAGAATAATACCAAATCTAGAAGTCAAAAAATGTGATTGGTAAAAATTGGGTTTTCCTAAAAATGTTAAATGAATAGAGAAAAGTTATAAAAGCAAGTTGGGAGTGTTCTATAATGTATACCCACATTCCTAAGTCATTTCGTGGATGAGACCTTGTCTTCAATGGCATGTATATGATTCAATCAGAATAATGGTTTATATTAATACTCAAGATAACTATAGGATGTTATAGATATATTTTAAGTTATATGTTTTCAATGGGTAGATGGAAGAAGTTAATATTGAGTAACAACATGTCTTATTGATTGGATAAGATGATAATTATGTTTGAATGTTAAAGAAGGATTTTTATTGTTTAAAATATTCCCGATGAGATTAAAATTAGAAAAAGGAAATGTTTATATAATATATAAACTTTTGATAAGGAATAATTTTTAGTAACATTTTTTGAAAAAAATTGAGGTGGTTTGATTTATTTGTATTATTTTGTTAATGATATAATATTCATAGATTCTGATGAAAAAATTTATGAATTATCTAAGAAGGAGATGAATAATTTATTCGAAATTTTTTTACTGTGGGAAATGAAATAATATATTGGATTATGAATCTCCCAAATGGTAATTTAAATTCTCTATTCTCAAGGGAAAACTGCCTAAGAATTCTTGGTGTAATTTTGACTGAAGATTTATTTCCTATTTCAACACCAATTTAATGGGAATAATTATTTAAAATGATGGATAATTAAATTTGAATGATACAAATGTATATATATAGTTTATTTGAATCTTATTATGTCTAACAACTTTTAGTTTACATCTATTTCATGATTATCCCTTTTTTTATTATCAATTTTTTCTATAGGAGACTCATCATATTAAAGGAGAAAAAATTCATATATACATTAATTGAAGAATTTATTTTAAATTAAAATCTAAAAACAGATGATATATAGATATTCATGGTTAAAATATCATATATGGTGATGTTTTTTATCCAGTAGGGGATATCATTATTAAATATAGATAATTATTATTTCTTTTGAATGTTGAGAAATCAAACGTTGCACAATCCATCTTTATAATTATACACTCATCTCCTTAGTGTTTTATTGTAAATGAATATATAATATAGTGGTTTCTCATAAGTATTATTCATAATAACTGAATAACAAACTAGTATGGGTGTTATCATTGTTATTTTATTCTCCAAGTCTTATCTAGATCCTAATTAGAACATGATTTAATAGTAGAAAGTACCTATAATATCATGATATGTGTGATTTGAAACATAAATATCATTAATAATTTATTCATACTTCTCCTTAATATCATGAATTAAAACACCAAAAACTGTTTTGAATGAATGTTTCATATATTTTCCAATGACCAGGTCATCATAAACCCATTTATCGTTTAATAATATGGAACAATCAACTATATTTACCTAAAATATGAGTTTGATTTCAATTGTGATTCATTTATAGAATAATATTTACCATTCTATTACCCCCTACAAAACACCACATTTATTCTAATAAAAATATTATATAATAATAAGGATATTTATTATTCCATGAAATTTGAATTTTGACTCATAATTAAAACACAAAAATATGACTCTATTATTTTTTCGTATTCATTCCATAAATTAACTTTTTATGGAATGGTCATTAAATTATGGACTCAATTAATATTTTTCAAACATATAAGGGTTTATGAAGTAATGGTGTAATATATTTTCAATGATATGACCAATTTTAACATAGAAATATCAAATTTTAATATATTTTATAAACCTACATTAATAAAACCAGTGAATTTATGAAAAAATAGCCAATCTAATTATGAATCAATTTATGCATGACATATTTTTCTATTGAATCAGTTAGAGAGTGATTTCCATAGACATTGTAAAATTTTTTTATCTATATATTATATTAATCATCGACAATGACACTTATAGTGTGGAATATTTTTCTATATGTGATTTATTATTCAAGGTACATATATTATTTGATAATAACATTTAGAATCATGAGTTTATCCAATGTATCTATTTTGGGATCTATTGATTGATACATTTTAGCATCTTGGGTGGTATAATCACTACTATTTTTGCATGAACCTATTTATTTTGAATGGGAACACAATAGATGACAATTGATCACCTAGATGTGCTCTCAATTTTTTTGAAGCACTTATTTATAACTATGACCAACGAAAAATATAAATTACACATTTGATTATATAATTATTCTACAAACTCTAAAAAAACTGAATCATCCTCGGTTTTAAAAACATTATTTCATTTCATATCATAGAAATTAATGATTTTGGATCTTATCCAAGTGATTCTAGGTAATTTACTATATATTTGAGTTTTTTATTTATTTATATTTTAATTTATATTGATTATATCTATGTTAAGTTTGAACACATCCAAAAATAAAGGACTTCCCCTATTTGATGGTATGAAGTTATATCTATAAAATGATAAGGTGGTTTAATATATAGTTTCATAGAAGATTTAAAATATTTAACTCACTAACTATGGTTTTCATATTCCAATTGTAAGAGAATCAATCATTTTAATTTAAAAATCAATATTTATGCAAATGGGAGAGTTTTAAATATGTTACTCCCGTCCCTCTTAGATATGGAGTTAAAATGATTGATGGTGATCAAATGGTCAATTGAAATTGAGGTGATTTAAATAATATCAAAGAGGTATTGAATAATTTTAAATATTTATATTCAAATATATTCCATGAAAAATATATAAATATTAAAATGGGACATGAATATTTATTTGAAATTTTCATTAATCAGTTGAAAAATATATATTCATGATTAAAAGATATTTTCATAAAATCTTAGGAATTACATGGTGCTGAAAATTTGATGAGTATTATCTTATAAAAATAGGTTTTTATGATTTATTACATAAATGAATGACCCATTGTTATGTGAACGATTAAAAATAAAAATAATTCAATGAATTATTAGGGTATTTTGGATTGTAAAAAACAATGTGAAATAGAAAATCTGAGAATGAGAGAATACCTAATGATTTAAATTAATAAAATTATTATATTAAGTCACGGGAAGGAGAAATAGATTATGGGAGCGATTTCAAAAAAATTAATTGATTCTATTAAATTATTTGAAACAAAAGGAGAATGGATATTGAAATTTTATTTGGTAAACATTATTTTACAAGTTTCATTTATGGAAATATTAGATAATATTTAACTATTTTCATGAAGAAGAATAATATATATGGGGAGGATGATCTGTCTAACCATTATCAAAGAAGAAATATTTATAACATGGTCAAATTGTAATAAAATTATTTAATTTCACTGTAAAATAAATTGTGTCATGTAAATATAATTTTCTAATGATGTATGTTGACAATCCATATGTTGAAGAAAGAGAAAAAATAGAGGAGGATTCATTGTATGAATGAATCAAAACATTAATGATAAAAAAATCATTTATGGACCTTTATATTAATGGGGAAGATAGAAAAAATAGGTTTCTCTTAATAAAAATATATAATATATCGATCAACTAAAACAAGATAAATTAATAAAAAATTATTTTTTATGAATTAAATTAATAAATAAATAAGGATATAACCACATTAAATATGATGTTTAGATATCATAAGATACCCCTTCATATCTTACATGTTAAGGTTGTTAATGATATCAAATTATAGTCACATTGAAGAAGGAAGATATCAAAGAATTAATTAAACGACATTAGCAATTTTTTGATGTTACAATAGAAAAATATGTTAATATGGATGGGGATGTGAACACACTATAGAAAATGTTATGTTGATACTAAAAAAATGGTACACAATCACTTTGATTTCCAAAATTATGGTAAGTGAGTCAGTAAATTTTCATCATATATTGAGATGTTTGTTGTGTCTAGAAATTGTTTCAAATATTTTACAAGGACTCTATTACCTATTGAATTATACACCATGGATTCAGCTATAATCAGTGAAATCTATAATATGTAATGAATGAAACTGAACAATTCACCTTGTAAAAAAAACCAATTTCAAATAAATTTTGTAGTGGTGAAAATCTCAATAACATTGAGGTTTGGAAGAAGGTAAATCATGAGTATAAAAGAAAGGTAAAAGACAAGGTATAATAGGATTCCTGAAAACATAAAAGTTTTAAATATATGTAATATAGTTTATACTAGTGTGGGACTAAAGAATAAAATTATAATAGACCTAATTTCAATCTAGGGACATATCTTTTTTGTGAATGATATTAATGTTATTAATGTTTTAGATAAAAAATGTATAGGAAATGGTTTTTTTTTTCAATTCATGTGAGTCTGTATATTAATTACGAGTAACACAAATGTTTCAAGAGGTATTATATAACATCATCCATTTTTAATAATATATATACATAATTAATTTTGATTCAATTGATGAACCTTGTTGGAAGTTTGATTATGTGAAACATGAATTATTGTAGATTTTAAACCCAAATTATTTCACCAAAAAATAATAATGTAGCAATAGTGTTTCCAAATATAGAATCTCCAAGGGAAAATATTTTGTTTTAGTTAACATTTATAAAAAAATATATTACTTATTGAGGAATAATTTTTTATGTGAAATCACTAAGATAATGTTATACATGTAGTTTTTTTAAATTTTATAAATTATGGTTTGGTTTCACTGAAGTTCTATATAGAGAAAAAATTCAAAACAAAAAAATTTAATATTGAATAATACTGGAATAATTAGACGTAGAATAATAATTAAATAACTATTGGAATCACCTGAATAATATTAATAAAATAATTCATTAATTCATAATTAATATAGTGATATATAATTTACAAAAGAGATTAAATTTGAATATTTCTTACTATAATAATGAAATCAATAACATTTAAACAAGATTTAATATTATTTGAATGGAATGAAACATTAATTTAAAAATTCTTAAAAAATCAATGACTAGTAGTCTGTGAAAAAAATATTTTTTTATACATATATGATATTTTTTATTATATTCAATATTTAATTAAATTAGTAGATTATAATTATAGATAATAATAATATGAAAAAATGAAACCCATGTATTGTATTTATTAATCATTATAAAAAATTAATATCTAAATATTCATAAAAATTTTATATATAATCACAAAATAGAAAACAGAATAATGAAATTTATACACTATGAATGGATCGTATGTATAATCGATGAATTGAAGGAAAATTATTATATTTTATGAAATGAATCATTCTCCAATTCAGTTCAATATATCAATTTATTCAAAAGAATAAAATTAATTAAAATACAAAAAATTTCAAATCAAATATTTATGATATCTAATATAATGTTCATAATTTAAATGTATTTTATCTAAAAAAAAATAATACATTTATTTAATTTGCCTGTATAAATCATATTATACTTCATGATAGAAGTTTTTATAAGATTCAAATTAATAATCATAATTTTTAATAAGATTATTAAAATAATTGTTTCATGTAATAATCATAACCACTTTAATTAAATTAATTAAAAATTTACAAAAACCAAATGATTATTAATTTGAATTTTGATGTCTTTAATATTTATCATCTTAAAAAAATCACATTTCAAAAAAAATTCCCAAAATCCTATACCAAATATAAATATTATTTATCTAGTTTTATTATCATAACATATATTTTAACTCAAACATGTGTTTTTCTCCACTGAATCAATTGATTGAGTATATCTCATTTAGGGCCTCACTTACATTGGGTGTCATTGGCCTTCATATATCCTTAATTGGACCGTCCATATAATCAATATCCAATTCCATCAATAGTTTTCTATAACTCCAAAAAAAAATCCACTACATTTAAAAATATAAACTCACTAAAACATATATATAAAATGGATCATTGAGACATTATAAAAATTTATTTTTAAATGACATAATTCATCTGATAATTTTTGTTCAAAAATATTCATATCTAATCTTAAGTTACAATAACATCAATGTATAATCAATCATAAAAAAATGATACCCAAATTGTAAATAAAAAAAGTGACAAAAAAATTTTAATTTTCAACTTATACTATAAAATTTTTCAACATTTGTATCCAAGGATAGGTGTGACCTTTAATGTATGTACCATGTTTTTTTGAATTATCTATTAATTGCTTTAATATTCGGTTAAACCCATGTTATGAGTTTTTAGGGATTAATCCCAAAATATGTGAATGTTAGATTGTTTAAATGTTTTGGGAAAAAGGGTGAATGTGATAAAGGATACCTAATGTTTCAATATAAGTTGTGTATTTGGAATATGATTAGTTTATTAAATACACAATGTGTAATAGACCATTAAAGTAATTCATTTTTTTATCCTGGAGGGGAGACCCCAAACATTACAAGATGATAAAGTGATTTAGAAAACATGTTAATGAAGTAACAATTTTTTAAAGTGGTACAACCAAATTTTATTTACTACATACCCACATTTCTACATTTCTCCACCCAGAAAATGAAGCCCTATATTGTAAGTTCATCTCATGTATAATGTTATAATTTCATATACCTTCTTCTTAGAACTCTAATTTCAAATCCATATATAACATTGTCTTCATACTGGTATGCTCTAATATCATCTTGATCCTTTAATAATTTTCATTTCTCTCAGGGATGCAATGAAGATGAAGGCTCATATTATCTATATTTGTGGCATTGATACATTATTAATTTTTTTCTGATCATGTCCATCCTAAGGACCAGTAATGGATGAGAATAGTACAATTTTATTCGGTTAGTTGATCAATGTATATTACCTAAATATTAATCATAAATAAATACCATTGTTGAGACCATTTATGTTTAATTGAAAATTGCTTCTTAAATTCATATTCCCTACTTATAATAATTATACTCATGTTCTAGTGGTATGTGAATTCATATAGAAAATTTATTGTTAATGGTTAGTATTTATATAATATCGCATTACCCATATACAAAAATTTATTGAAATTAATCAATGTATCATTTAATTTTTAAAGGGAAAGAATTTGTAATGAAATCACTTGCCCTAGATTGCTATAATGAAATCCTAGTGCTTGAATGTTCTTATCTCTACATTTAGGATTAGGAAAGGATAATGAATGAACCTAAAAATTATATATGTAGTGAATGTAATAAATTTATCATATAATAGTTTTTCTTCTAATACAGTTTGAAATAAAATTTGAATAAAACATATTAATTATTAAAGGAAATGAATATTACATGAGAATAAATAAAAAATTATGTATAAGGATCATATTTCATAAAGATATATTATCATTAGAGGAGTATCTATACTTTAACTAGACTTGGATAACTTAGGGAATGCCTTCAGTAAATAGATGACACCAAACTGGTTCGAGGATCTAGTTTCCACGGAATATACCCATACTAAAACATAGTCCTGATAAACTAATGGATGTATAAAATTATCTATTATGATCCATTAATTATCTTCTGGATAATATAATTTTTTAGAAACATTCCTCCGATATTTCATTACATCATTAGACATGTGGCCCAAGGTATTCAAAAAATTTGGCCTGGATTTGAAGAAACTATTATTTTCATGGATGATATCATTAAATGTGGATAAAATATATCATAGTGTGGGGTTTTATATGATTTCCATGTATTACACTAAAACACCTTATTGCAAGGAAATATTTTATTACTGAGTTATCTCGACCCTGATGCCAAGGATGGTTTGTTTTTTACCTTAGATCCTCATTACTATTATCATCATTACATTATGAATTATTTAAACCATGGGACCAATTAAACTATATTTATCATATATATTATGGTTGAATCATATTATAAACTAGAACATAAAAGTTTAAAATTTAAAATGTTCATTCACTAGTTGATGAAGAAGAAGGTATTGGGATAATTACATTATTATATTATCTTTATTTCCAGACGTTTATCTACACTTAATTTCAATTTAAATTCATATAATATATTTCATAGATGCCATTGGTGGTGGAATAATGAGAGTTATCACACAACATATCTGAGAGGTTATTTGTACTAGGGATGATTAAATGAATAAAAGAATTTACATGGGTAATAATCCAAAATTTAAAACATGAACTTTCTTTCATTAAGATTGTTCTTGGGGGTAGATCACCGAGCCAATGCTTGAAATAAATGATTTTTTTGGATTCTATTTGGTTTATTTTATATATTTTTTACTTTTAAATTCCATTTATTCCAATTTTATAGTTTTTAGGGATATGAAATATATCATAATAATTTGTTATATGGTTCAATTTCTATTATATGGGATTGGAATTATTATTTATTAATTATTATTTATATATGAATCACCTATGATATTTATTTTTAAAGTACATCTTATATTTATCTACTAATTATATATTTTTTTTACTCTTTGACATAAAGAAATATTCTCCCCATTGACAAAAATTATAAATTTTCTTATCGTCACCTGCCTATGGAAAATGTGTAGTGCGCATAAGGTAATGCATTCCACCATCATAGGGAACCTTTGTGTTACACTATGGTTGGGATGTGACAACGTATTATCCGAGGGTTTTTTTAACTATATCATATTGATTTAATAACACAAATAGGATATTACAAGAATTTTGGAACATGGACATATGTTTTCCTAAAAATATGTTACCCATGTTCATCATAAAAACATTATTTCCTATGAATGTGATATTATTTTTGTTGTGTTTTTCTTATTACTATATATATCATTTCACTATTGGTTGATGTGAATGAAATATGAATTTTATTTTCTTTATAGATATTTTACCTTGGACATGAATAACATTTTTAATCGTTATATTCATCATTATAAGAACATATACTTCAAATTCAGTGCATATAACATTCCCTATTGGTTTATTTCATGTATTTATTGTTTGTGTTGTGTGACATTTTTTAGAGATAGTTTGTTTTTATATAATAATTTTCTAATAATATATTCTATATGGTATAGGATTTTTGGTTTTTAAAGTGGTATGAAAAATCTAAATAGATTTTCTATATATATGATGATATTTTAAATTTTAAATATATAGTGTCAATCCATCTCAAGTACATAACTCCTATAAAAGGAGATCCAATTTTTTTTGTGATTGAGTTTTTTCCATATTAAATCCATGAGGTGTATATGGCCTAATGGATTATAATGGGTAATTAATATATTTGACCCATTATATATTATTTTGTTACACCATGAGACCGAATGATGACATGGTAAAATTTAAATTTAATGGTTGTCGATTTTAATAATAATTTTTTTGATCTTATTATATAAGGAAAATAATTATCAATGAATATTATATTACAATAATAATTTTATATTGTATAAATAGTACAAAAATCACATATAGATAAAAATATAATAGTTATAAATGATGAATAAATGAAATAAGAGGTATTTCTAAAAGATAAATTACATATACCAGAGTAATAAAAACATGACCATTGGAATAGTAATGTGACCCTTATGAAAGGTAAACAAGAAAATATAATAACCACCTCAGCAATGAAATTATATATGGTAGGACCCCAGGACACCCTGATAGGGGAGGGGTGAATTCGGGTGCCAACATATTCTTTTAATGTGATGGATCTTTTCCCACATTGTTAGGAACTTTTTAAACCTAGTTAAGGTATATGATCTGAAATCAAGAATTCACATGAAAATAGACGACACAACACTTTTACTTAGTTCAGCACTATAGGTTGTGTACAAGGAGAATACACCGATAGGTTTCCGGTGATACCTAATTCCAAAATTCTTTACTATCTATCGATTACAAACGTTCTGGCACAATCACTCTGTCCCCGACTCCCTGGCTTTACAAATGTTCAGGTATAGCTCACTGCATCCCTTGGGTCACTCTCATTGACTCTCCCTGGCTCACTACCTTTGGTGAAGTCACACTAAGTTTATAGACATGAAGGTCGCTTCAATAGAGAACCATTGAAGTATTTATCTTCTATTAAACATGAGACATTGCTTTTGATCAGAGTCCGGAATTGATGCCATTTAGTTTTCAATATTGTACATTAGTGTAATAAATGAATGCACTAAATATCCTTCTCATCTTCCTTTAATTTCTAATACAAACACATGATTGTATCGGTATACGTCCCTCTTTCTATGTAGTTCTTAGTTTATTTGCACGAATTGTTCTTCTCTTCAATATTGTACTTTAGTGCCAATGACGGTGTTAAACACTAGTCATGTGTGTGTGGTAATACTTATCTTTGTAAAAACAATGGTTTACTATACTTCCCTCTTCACGAATCCGCTTTGAGATTTCTAAGCCGCTGTCAAGGGCCTGTAGGGAGCCAAAATTTTTTGCGACCCTTCTTGGGGCCTTTCACATAAAATGAAAACCTTCCACGTAAAAATACCTTTTGTCATGAAAAATCCTTTTCACACAACTCTTCATTTTTGTAAAGAACATTTTTTTCAACACTTTATTTTTCATGCAACACTTCTTCTATTCATGCATCACTCTATACAGTAATGTTTCTGCACGTCAGAGCTCAGGATTTGTCTAATTGTTAATCCTCGTTGTAAAGAGAAGGGTTCACCTCATTCTTATAGTCGTTTCTACCATGAGCGTAAAAACCCTTCATGTTTGGAAAATGGTCTCTCAATTTTTTATAATATGAGAACCATCTTTTAATTCTTGTGCACCACCTAGATTTTTCACGCACCTCATCACTTTTCCATTTTTCAACATTCTAAACATGAATAGTCCTTTGTGCATAAAACATCATTCCAAAATTTTGTGCATAACCATATTTTCACTCCCAAGATTGATTTTCCCAACACATGACATGAAAATCTACAATTTTTCACACCTCTCTTGAATTTTCCAATTTTATGTATTTCTTATCCAAGACATAGCTTGCACGAAGAACTCACTTGGCAATTTCACGCAAAACATTATTTTCTGTGCTCATTCCCATTTTTTGGTGCACATATCTGGTTTTTGCGCACCTCATGAATTTTTCAATTTTGATATTTTCACCATGAAACACCTCTTTTGAGAAAAACCATGTTCCACTATTTGATGCACCGAGTTATTTTTATAACATGATCCACCTATTTCTCATAACACTGGAAAATGATGGTACCTTCAATATCATGTCTGCTTAAACTACATAATAACATTACTAGAAATCATCCTGAACATCCAATAAATATTTCATCAGAGGTTCTCTTGCCTTATGATATTTTTGAAATACATATTATAAAAGTATCGTCTGATTTAGATACAACGTGAAATGCATGACCATATCAAAATATCATGCCCTTCCACACTCTCTATTCTCCTTTATCCATCATTCTCCACTTCATGAAAATCATATAATTCTATTCTTCATGTAATAATTTGCATGGTTCTCATGAAATCATGAATAATTGCACGATGTTCTTCTTCAGTCATCCAAAGATGGATTATACCTCATTATTCGGCCATTTCAAAAGAGTTTTTCTTGATCACTTTTATATTGATCTTTATTAACAGAAATTAATAAAAAATATAGTCTTATACACAATTTGGGCCCAACATATATAATATTTAATAATCTTAAAAATGAAAATATGTTATAATTAAATTATTGTATGAGCCAATAATATTTTTTTAGATTACAAAACATAAATTTTTAATTTTAATTTTATAATTAATATAATTTTTAAAATAGAATTTATTTCTATAAAATGTATTACTAAATTAATAATTTTCATTCTTGTGATTATAAATTAATTTTATGACACTTTTATTAATATTTTATTGTTTTAAAAAATTACTTTTATTTTTAAAATTGGTATTTTCCGAAAAAATTATGACCCTAAATTAAAATTAAATTTATCATATTTATAAAAAAATTTCATTAAATGGTGTTCATTTTTTAATTCTACTTGTCTAATAAAATTTATGTATAAATAATGTGTTTTTTAAAATAGTTGATTTTTTTAATAGTGAAATTTGGTTGTTTATGGTATTTATAAATTATAAGAAAAATAAAATATTTATCATCTCATTGATGATGTAAGAACCATAATATCAAACATACCATATTCATTTTTATATTTTTATGGTAATGCTCAATATATTCAATGTGTTCGGCCAAAATTATAATATTCTAAATAGAATAATGAGAAAACACCCCTCCCACGATAATAAACACCACCCCTCACACCTCTCAATATTTGGCCCCAAAAAACATTCATACAAAATATATTCATAATCCCATACCAAATAAAAAATTGCATGTTTACTCATTAAAAACAATAACCAATTAAACTAGGGAGGTCCTCAAGAAAAAAAGTTTAATGAGACGAAATAGTTTTTCTTTTCATATAAATTAATTTCTTGTTATATCCATTTTTTTGTCTGATCCACTTTAATTATCCAAATTTTATTATAAATCCATTAAATTACATATACATTAATTTTATAATTCTAATGGAATAATAAATCATAATTTATTTACCCTCCAATTTTGTCCTAAGTATGAAAACATCCTCGGTGATGTGTCAATTTATCTCTTACAATAATGACGATGTCTTCAATATCCATTACGTAATTTAGGAAATATAATAAACATAGTTTTATGATTAAAATATTATAAATTATGTATTATAATATTTTTAATTCTATAAAACCATTTTATATAGGTACAAATTGTTGAATTGGTAAAAAAACTTCCAAAATAATCTAAATAATTATCATTAATAATATATATAATGAATCATACTCAAACAAAATTAAAAAATGTATTATATAAAAAGAAAATATTACATATATATATTAATAACATATAAATTTAATTCTCTACAACCATATTTAGTATATATTATTTTCCATACATGTATATAAGTAAACAAATCAAGAATACCAAGGAAGCTAATGATCAGAAATGATGAAATTTTATATCATAACCCATCATAAAGGAAAGAAATAATCTTATTAAAAAATTTATTAATAAAATAATTTTAGAAATGGTTCTAAATTAATTAATTAATAGACTTAAATTAACTAATTTTGGCACTAAGATCATTTTCAGAAGAGTTTCTGACATAAGGTAAGGGATTCTACCTGAACCACCATTTTATTGCGTTACAACTTTTCTTTGTTTACTCAAATGTATGATTATTTTTTATGTAATTCATATAAATTCTGTTTATATTCTCCAAAATCCTTGATTCTTGTTAGATTATAATTCTTTGATAGGGAAATATATGTTGAAAACAGATTGAACCTCACTTCTTTATAGCATAATGTCAACCATGTGATATAGTTTTGGTATTTTTACATGAATCATCTTTATGTATTGTAATATAATATTTCAATTTTTATATGATTTCATGATTATGTGTTACCATGTTATAAATGTTATTATTATTTATTTATTTTTAATTTTCTTTATTTTTTGTCATTATTTTATTCATTCTACCCCATGTGTAATGTTTTATTCAGATGTTATTCCCTAACTGGGGTTTTTAGCTCATCCCTTTTTTAATGTATTCCCTAGGTTATCATTTTTAGATATAAGGGACCAAATTATAATAATATTTTATTATTAATATTATATAAGGGTAGTTATTATGTTGGATTCATGATGTTTAATTATGTATATAATATTCTATGATAATATAATTCATGACCATATAATTGAAATTTGATTTTTAATTATGAATAATATCAAATAACAATACGGGTAAAAGTATACGGTCTTGATAGATGGTATTATTAAAAATTCATGTAATGTTTTTAGATTAAGACTATAGAACATTAGTAAGAACACTAGGGATAATTCATTCACCATGGTTAACATAGATTGAAAGTTGAGGAATCAAATGTTAGGATATAAATTTCACTTACATTTTTATACTAATATGTGAATTTTATCCAATATATATAAATATTAGTTATGTATTGAAGCCCATCTAATTATACCTTCTATTTTAAGTCAATTGATGAAAATTGGGGAATCTGTTCTAATAATCAGTGTGACATGAAATGTGATGATTACTATAATAAAATGATAAATATGATGGGACATGTGATCAAGAATTAATTATGGTAATAAATCATCTGAATCAGGGTAGGATTAATTAATTGAATCAAATGGAACACCCTACATTTCCAAATAATGTTAATTATACCTTATAATCTATCATACTACAAAGGCATCCAAATTTTAATGGATTTTCTGATACCCTTATCATGGAGACATTTATAAAATTAATTGAAAAGTCATTCTCTATCCTTTAGTTCTCAGAAAAGGATATTGTTGAGTTGGGAGAAAAACATTTTTATTGGGAATCAAATTAGTGGGGGACACTAATGAATAACATGTTGTCAAAGGAGGAAATCGATTTCATGGAATGAGATGATTTCATGAAAATATTTTTCAATAAATAGTTTACTCCAACATTAAATCACATTATGAAAGGAGGTATCCTCTGACTAATAAAGAATATATAAAAATATATCAAGGTGTATGATGAAAAAAATAAAAATACATGCATGATATGCCTATGGATTTATCATGTACACCAATATAAATGTGGATTGATTTATGAAATGACTATAGTTGATTCCATGAAATGATTTTTAGATTCAAGACACTGAGGAATATGAATAGATTGTTCATTTTTAACTCATGATTGAAATAGAGATTGATAAATCGAAATGGTATCATAGACCTTATGATAAAATCATAAAATAGAATCTAATATGTGAGAATCGCCAGATAAATTCCATGATATAAAGAAGTCCTCATAACCCTCCTATAAAAATTGTGGGAAACTAGTTAATAGGGACCAAGTGATTCTTAAAAATTGTAAAAGAAGGGAATATGGAAAATAATTACTATATATGTTTTAAGAATGTGAATAATATATAATAATAGATAGTAGTTCATATCAATGCACATTCTATAGTGTTGTGTTTCATCTACAAGAAACATGAGAATTATGTGAAATATTTCACTAATAGAAGTGTTGATGGAGGATATCAACAACAAACAGTATTGAATAAAGTAATGGAATATGATGTAACTAATTCTGAGATGAAGGAAGAAAATTTTATGGTGACAAGTACTCTTGTAATTCCCTGAATAATATAAATATTATTATTTCATTCTCGTTCTACACATTCATTCATATCATGGAATTTTAGTAGAACAGTTGAGTCACCACATAAAAATTATGAAGCTGAGTTTCTAGGGAGAATCAAAAATGTGAAAATTATTTCTTTCAATGTATTGAAATCCTACACTATTGACCTTTGTGGACTGAGCCTCTCATAAATACAATTCATATTATTTTTTGGTAAATTTTGATACTATATTGGTTATGGATTTTCTATCATTATATAAACCCAATATCAGTTTTCATGAATGGGAGATCACTGTTCAAATCCAGATGCATCCTTCAATTATGTAAATGTTTATGTAGAAAGATGAACCAAATTAAGAATCATAATTTCAATTGTTGATATTTCATTCCTTATGATTTATCATATCTAGATCAAATTAGGGAGTCAACGAATAGAATAAAGCTCGAAGACATGACAATTATGTTGGGTTACACTTATTATTTCTATGATAAATTTCGTTGTATTTAACCAAATCATTATATTGAGTTATCAATTGAATAAATTCCATATTATTTACAAATATCAAATACACCTTATTGAATGACCACTATTGATCTGGATAAACTCCATAAAACGATATAAGAGAATTTGGCCAAGGGTTTAATACACCCGAGTGCTTTAACATGTGGTGCACCATTTGTATTTTTCAAGATTAATCATAGAACACTATGCCTCATCATTTATTTTTTGGATATAAAATAAATAAAAATAAAGAACAAGTATCCCCTTCAATGAAAAGAAGAATTTTCTGATTAGCTAAGTGGGATAATTATTTTTCTTTGGTGGACATTTAGTTAGGATGTCACCGATTAAATGTGAGGAAAGGGGATATTCTGATGAATAACATTCATATGATATATAAAAAATATTTTTCATGGTGATACACTTTGGACACTCTAATGCCCCATCAGTTTTCATGGAAGTAATGAATAGAGTATTCAAATAACACCATAAAATATTTTTGGTAGTATTTATTGAGGATATTATGATATTATCTAAGAGTAAGAAGAAACATGAGAATAATTTGAATAATACCATGAAAACATTGAAAAGTGAGAAACTCTATGAAAATTATATTAAATTTGAGTTCTGAATGTTATAATTTTTATTATAAGGGATTTTAGTCACCAAAAATTATATACCTATGGACACTTATAAGAAAAAGGAAATAAGAAAGTGTACTAGGCAATCATTTGTGATGATTATCCATATTTTTTGTGGTCTAGCAGGATATTAACCATGATTTTTGATGAAAAAATTATGATTTCAAATCCAATAACTAATATTACCTTATAAGGAGAAATGTTTTTATCGACCATTGAATATAAACACTTCATTGAAGAGTTAAAAAATATACTTATTAGTACATGAGTTCTCATTCTAAAAACAAGTGGAAGACTCATTGTGGGGTACAATATTTATTCAATGAATGTACCAGTCATTTTAATAATGAAAAATGATGTTGTGATATCCTACACCTCAAGGATTTTGAAAATACACGATAAACTATATCCTACAAATGATCCGGAGAGGGTAGGTGTGTGCATTATATTCATAATCTGGTTCCATTATCTCCATTTGGAAAATTGTGAGATATATATTGATCACAAAATCCTATAATTTGTATCCACACAAAATTAGATTCATTTCTGATTGAAAACATGGGTATGGATCATTAATTATTACAACATCTCAATCCACTACCATCAAAATACATCAAATAAATTTCAAATTGTCAAAGTAGATATTATCCCTAATCATTATAAATGTTGGGAATGTTAAAGGATCCATTCTACTTAGACTTTAAAGGGATGTAAATTGGAATCCGTAAATAAGAAACATTATCAACCCTTTAACAAATTATATCTCAACTATCATATATAAATAATATAAAAGATTATCAATATAAGGTTGTGGAAATTTAAAAAAGTGTGGAAGCTATCCTAAATGGAAAATTCATCACATTCAAGACCAACATGGAAGGAGTTGTAATATTTTGGTTGTGATTTTATATACCATCCAATATAGAGATAAATAATTATATTTGAATGATTCACATAGATCAACATTCTCTATTACACAATTGGAAAATTATGTGATGATATCTATAAGAGAAGTTGTGGTCAGAAAATAATATTAAAGAGATCGTTGAATATAAATAAAATTTTCTAGTATGTTAGTAGGTGAAGGATGAAAGTAATTAGCATAAGGGGATTATGGATTTATTACCCAAACCAATATGGAAATGGAAAGACATCAACGTGGACTTTTTCAATGGACTACCATAAAAATCTAGGGGAAAACACTATATGGGTTGTTGTGTATCATACTCCAATGAAATAACACATTATAGCTATTAGAGAGGACATTTCATTAGATTAACATGAATATATATACATAAAATAAGTGTTATGGACACATGGAATACCACTATGAATTATCTCTTATCAAGATTCATGTTTTACATCCATATTCTATACTACTCTCCAACATGCTCTGAGCATAATGTTGAACTTTAGTACGACCTATCTTCAATAATCTAATGGCCAATCTTTGCATACTATTAAGACAATTGAAGAAATTTGGAGAGTTTTTGTATAGACATGAAGGGTGGATGGGACCAATAACTACCTCTAGTGGAGTTTATTTCAAAAATAGTTTTCACCTGAGTATCCAAATGGGTTTGTATTGAGACCCTTGTAGAAAATGATGTAGAATAATGACATGCTGGGATGAAGTTGGTTAAAATAAGATTTTAAGGCCTTATATGATAGTAGTATGGGTTCAAATGGAAAAATGAATACACCAAGACAAAAAATAAAACTAATATCGATAGAATAGTTATACCAAAATAATATAGATGAGACCTCATGTTTGAGGTTGGAGACATGGTATTCCTCTGCATTTGTCAATAGAAGATGATCATGGGATTTGGGAAAAGTGGAATGCTATGCCCCATGTACATCATACACTTTGGGATTCTTGAAAATGTTATATTTGTGTCATATCAACTAGCACTACCACTTAACATATATCCAGAACATGATGTATTCCACATATCCCTTTTATGTATTTACACACCAGATCCTTCACATGTACTAAATTAAGAGGTGGTAGAGTTAGAAAATGTTGTATCATACAAGGAGTATCCAATGGTGATCTTTGAATGTAGAGATAATTTTTTACGAAGCAAGACTACATAACTAGTCAAATTACTATGTCCTAACTATTAGCATGGAGAGGAAATATGGGAACTATGGGAGTTGAGGAAGGAGATGTACCCACAATTTTTTCCACCATAGTAAATAAAATGATATTTCAAGGGAGAAATATTTTTTGGGAAAAATATAATGCCCCGAAATATTTTCAATATTAATTATCTTCTTATAAAGTTGTTATGTAATATAAATAACATAAAAATATCATAAATAAAAAAATACAAAGATTATAAAAGAATATTGTATAAAATAAGTTATATTTCCATATGTTATGAAACATATACCAATGGAAGAGTAACATGACCATGGGAATTTTAGTTTGATCCATATGAAATGTAAATAGGATAAATGAATTTCAACCTCACCATTAATGTATATAAAATACATAACCAACTTATAAATTCATAAATAGTATAAATATATCATAGTAAGTGTAAATAAACGTATTTGAAATTATTCCACAAGTCATGATATTTTAATAAAACATTACTGATTATTTTCAATTATATAATTAATATAATGTTTTAATATAAAATTTATATCATTAATGTTTATTTTTATATTAATATATTCATATCATATGATTATAAAAAATAAATAATATACTTTAATTAATTTTTTAACCTGCTCGATGATTAGTTGTAACTATAAAATTTTTATTATCCAAGTAAATGATGATTAAAATTATAAATTATATTTATAATATTTAGAAAATAAATTATAAAATGGAGTCCATTTTTGAATTATATATTTCTTAATTTGGTTAGGTAATATATTTTGGATTTTTCTAATATAGTTGAATTATTGGTGAATAGATAAATATGATATTTTACTGTATATATATAAATATTAAATTAAATAAACTATTCCATTAGTAATATATTATGTAATAACCATAATATATAAATTCACTTTTTTTATTTCCATTAATTATTAAACTAGTCATATTCATGATCCAAAAATAATAATCCAGCGAATAAAATAATGAGAAAACACCCATATCATCCCCTTTAAACACTATACCTCACCACCTCTACTCCACATAACTTTGTTGAATTTATCATTATAAAAATTATAATAAAATATTTTATGAATTCATTTCCTTACATATATGATTCTTTGGTATAAATAAATATGAAAACCAATCACCATAGGGAGTTTCTTAATTAAAAATATTCAAGAGGTAAAATCCCCTTTCTTTTATTTTAATTTATATTCTAGTTATTTTCCATTCTCTTTTTCCAATCACCTCCGTTCATACAATTTGTAAGATAACTAATGTAAATTAAACAATATAAAATGTCATTATTATAATGGAATAATCCATTATCATTTCATTTCTCTCACCTTTTAGTTCAAAAAATGAAAACATTGTCTGTGATTTTTTTAATTTATCGCATTAAAGGACGATGATGTTTTCAAATTACCTTAACAACTTTATGATAGATCATAGAACAATTTTTTGGTTAAATTATATTATAAAATATATATTTATTATATTTTAATGTCTTAACACCTTTTTATATATACAAAATAAGGTATTGACCATCACAAAAATTCCAAAATAATCTAGACGATTATACAAACATTCTTATCTAATGGTTGAACATTATCCGAAATTACAAAATTAAACTATAAAAAAATACCTATTATGGATTTTCACTTATATAATTTAACATAAATTCTATACAACCATTGGAATTTTACATGTTTTTGTTATATTAATATAAGTACAACAATATTAAAATCCCTGGAATTCGACAGACAAAAAACGATAAAATTGAATCTCAAGTCTCATAAAAGAGTCATAGATGTACTTAATTAAAGTATAAAAATTCAAATAAACTAGAATATTATACGAGTTTATTAATTATTTTTTGAAATTGTATTATCATAGAAATGAAGAACAATTATAGAACAGTTTCAAATATAATTTATAGGATCTTACCTGAACATCCATTTTCTTTCGGGTTACTCATTATATGTCTTTAAAAAAAATAATTACGCATTATTTTTATGTAATTATTATAAATTTTTGTTATATGTTATAATATCATATATCCATATAATATAATCTTTTTTTATAGATAAATACCTTTTTCTTAAATGATAACCTCTCAGTTTTTTCAAAATAAGGAATTGTTACCAAAGGAATCATTTGGATTGTGTACACATTTTCAACTTCACTACATAATATATTTTAAACCACAATTATTTAGAAAAAAACCACTCCTTTTTTCATGAATAAATATCTTTGATAAATTATGGATGTATGTAAAATATTATGCCTTTTTCTCTTGAAATTCTCTTTAATATATTACTTAAATCACTAAAAAATGTTTTATTTATAATGATTAATAATTTTTTACAAGTTTTCACTCTAGTTGGAACTGACACATCATGAGATATTACTATATTCAATTATGAATATTTATTTAATATTTATATACATTATTTCATGGACATAATTATGGTATTAACTTCTATTATACATTTTATCATGGCTATGGTACCTAATTTTTTCCATGGTAAAATCTTATGTTTGGGTTTGATTCTTTATTTATGATTCTTCATGTGGATAACATCTTCAAGAACATGTTATGATGTATTCATATAGACATTGCACCAATTTATTAGTAAACTTTTAGTCTCATGAGATGTCATGTTTGGAAAAGGATTTGAACCTGATTAATTTATGGGACAGTGTCTACCAAGTGATGTAGTATTGGTAGTTAGAATTGACTCATGTATATAGCATGTTATAGTATCTTTCAACATTACTATGATTCTAGGAATATATTTTCAATGTTACACTAGTTATTATTCCTTCTGTTTATTCATTTTTAGTCATTTATGTCATCTTGATATGCCTTCTAACTGATATGTGATGTTTTATTCCTAGAAATATTCCCATAATGAGTATATTAAGCTGTTCATTTTTTTCATGTATTCCCCTGGTTATCCTATCTAGATTTCATGTCTCAAATGGAAATATATCTCTATATGATGTTTAAATAAGTGTTATTTTTATTTTAGTTCCATGATTTTTATCTATGCCCCTAATATTCCATGATAATAGACATTACGACCATTGGATTGTAATTAGATGTAAAATTATGCTTAAAATTTAGTAATAATATGTGAAAAAATATAGGGTATCTATATATTCAATGGTAATATTGTCATATTTTAATTCAAAAATCATATATTTCCATTTGAAAAAATGAAAACAGAAATATTATTTGAGAAATATAATATTGAAGTGGTTTCCTGTGATGGAAGAGTTATTTTGAGAATGACCCATCAATCACTAAATCCCTTTTAAATTAATCGCGAACACATACCAATACCTTAAACATAGATGAATTTAGTATTTGTTAGTATACATTGGGATGTGATCCCTTTGTCTTATAATTTGATTCATCTATCTCATCTATCAAATTAAACAATGATACGAGGGGTATTATTTGAATTTAATGAGGAAACCTCGTCATTTCAGGCACCAGGAGTGCAATAAAGACCACACATTAGATATTATAGGACATAAGCCACCAGCCATAAAACTATGAATGACACTTGAGGCAGATTTTACTATATGTAGTGCACGTTCTGAGGAATTGCTTCATATGTGTTTCTATATATACTGCAGAACAAGTGGGGTGATATATAGATTTTACATAATATTAATGATATGATTCATGACTTCTAGCTACTGAATCATTATTTATACTATATGGATAGTGGACATCAGGATTTTATGTCTATGGAAAATACCACTCTTTCTATCTTTGAATATAAATTGAAGCATTCAATGAGGATGGTTGATATTTCATATATATACCACGTGACTCTGCCAATCACTGCTAGGATGTGAAGACACTATTTTGTCATCATTTGTGAATGTAAATGGTAGAAATCCAAACTATCATTTATGATTAATTTTTTCCTTAGACATTATGATCTAATATATTTGGGGAGTTCATTCATATGGATAAGGGTTCTATGATTGTTATTGAAAATTCATTTTGCTTTATTCAATTGCAAATCATTTCACGTATTTATATAATTTATGTGAAATTGTGTAAAAGATATTTAGAGTTTGAACTTATGTATTACATCCATAGAAATGTGAATTTATTTTTCTAAACTACCACTCCTAATATCAGGAATATGTAAATTAACCTAGAGAGAAAACTATGACAAGGTGTTAGTTCTGGGCATACAGGTTCAGTGCTGAGGTATGGCTGTAATTATTCATTTATTTTGAATTGTACCATTCAGGTATCTCATATGAGAAGTTGTGATCTATTAGAACACACTGGAAGCATTCTTGAATTCCATCGGTAGGGATATTTGGAGAATATGAAGTCTATGTGTGATAAAGACCATTTTGAGTGTCATGATAACGGTTGTGTTGGTCTTTTTATAAATCCTTTCTTACTTTTCCATCAGTTTATACTAGATGACTATATGAACCAAATTCACCATTCAGAGAAGGTTATGATGTTCCATTTCAGGTGATGAGTTGTTGTATCAGTAGAATAAATAGACAAGGACAAGTTCGTATCCATAGTATCTTGGATTCTGATTATATGCACCCACATAGTGGATATGATCAGTGTAGTCTCTCTATTGCTTAGTTTATTGGATTATTCTTGTTACATGATTTACAACTAATAACCATGGAAATGAGTTCAAGTCCATATAATTATTGAGGTTCTATTCCAGTTTCATCCACTATTAGATAAATACTTTTCTATAATGGTGCTTCCCACACCATTATCTTTTTATCGATTGTGGAATGTCTAAATTTCATAATTCAGTTCTAATTAGTGTAATGACTTTGGACACACAATTGTATGTGTGGTCAGATCACATAATCCAATTTAAGAACTACCCATTGAGTTAGGTAGTTATATATATTCATATGATACATCTTTATAATCATGATGAATGGTTACGCCATCATGATGAGAATGGGATGGTTGGTTCCATATACACCTCTACATACTGTTATCACTACATGGTGTTTTCTACATCACCAAAGGGTGGATCATATATCCAAAATAGTTATTGCCAGGTAGATATATCTATACAAGAGCATCTTGTGACTCGTAGAGTGATTTCCTATATTTCTTTTGTCATTATGGGGGAGAAGATAATATATCTAACTGATTTTTCTCTCACAGTAGATCATTACAAGGTTGAATTCAATGATTATTTTCTCTCATTCCTCCTAAAAAGAGAAATATATTATAAGACTGATAATTATCTTCGATAATATATAGTTTCTATTATACATTAATGTATGTAAGATACTTAGACACTAGTGTTAAAATGAAATTTGATGTTTTTATAGCATATGTTATTTCTAACAAACCACTTCTTCATACAGTTACATTATTATTTTTTCTAAGAAGTACAATATAACCCTTAACATGTTTTTGGATTATAGATTGGTTAATAATCATCTATTTAAGAATCTTTATCCACTTCCTCATATAGATGAACTCTTTGACCATCAATAAGGACCAAGAAATTTCTTAAAGATCGGTCTGGGATTAGGCAATCAGCGAGGGCTAGTAATTCCATCAGCCCTCCATCATAAAAATATTTATTGGAGTTTCACTCTGTATGATTATCTATTTATGCCTCTATGTATTCCATAAATTCCCACCATTTTCACTATGTTGATGAGATGAGTTTCCAAACCTATCTACAATCTTTTTTTTGGGTCATTGTGAATGAAATATTAACATATTAATATACATTAAGATAGAATTATTATAATGTATATATCATTTTGAATATACTAAAAGAGAATCATATGTATGATAATCCTATAATGTACCCCTTTTGAATCGAAAAAGTGCACTTATTGGGTCATATTATCTCAAAGTTAGAAGTGTTAGTCAAACTAGATAAGGTGACTCATGTGATTTCCTAGTCCTATCCTAAAATTTTTTTTGAAATATAATGTTTATTTGGGATTGGTTTATACTAATATAGTTTCATAAAATAATTATCATTCCACTATTCACCGCTTACTGGTGTAACATATAATGGATTGAAGTTTCTATGATAAAAAACATGTGATGTGGCCTTTAAAGATTTAAAAGAGTGGCTTACCACAACAACTATTTATATCCATATAGGTCCTAGAAGATAACATATAATGGAATGTGATGAATGAGGCTTCATCATTGGATTTGTAATAATTCATGGGAATAGAGGTTTCATTCATGGGTATCAATAGTTGAGACCTCGTGAGCATAACAACCCGATTAAAAACATCAAACTAGAAGAACTTATCCATGTATTACACTACATGGCTCACTATCTAATGGTTCTACACTGTGTAGTGTATAAAGACTACAAGGGAAACAAATACACACTTATACGGTGTGAAATGAATCTATAAAAATGAATATTGGTTAAACATATATATTATTTTCATTCAAATCTTTATAATATGCTTATATGTGGAAATGTGATAGTGGATGATATGAGCTAAAAGACATATAAATAGGTCATATAGGATGCCAATGATGAATGGGAAATGAAGGAACTCTTGTCTTAAATTTATTTAGAATTTCTTGATAGTCATGCTAATCATTTTCATTTATCCTTGGAAATAACCACTTACCTCTAGGATAGGGTAATGTGAAATAATTCTTTAGATCCTATGGGTTTTGTTTTCTGATATATTATTTCTAGTGAGGACAGACCACTGGATTGGTCTATTAGAGGAGTTGACATCCATTTTATACATATGAGTTTCTAGGTTCCAACTGATATGAGAGTGTAAGTGATGTAAGAGTCCAATGATTACTAACTGAAAATTAATCCATTAATCTCCAAAACGCATTGAGCTATGTGACACTAGTATTGGTGGACAAGGATGAAATATACTATAGAAGGCTTTATCAGAATGTGTTCCACAATTCACAAGGTGAAGGTGGAAAACTAGTGACATGTTGGTTTCATATTGACATCACTAGTCACCAAATAGTAGTGGAAAGGTGTTGTGATGGATTTAATATTCTACTTACCAAGGTCACCCATAAGTGGTGACACTATTTGGGATGTCATGGATAGACTAATGTGTGTATAAAACATCATTGTAATCATGGATAACTTCATAGTATATGAGATAAGAAAATTTTATGTATTCGTTATTATAATATTAAATGGGGTCCCTTGAACTATAATATAAAATAGGTACATTATTTTTTCATTGTGGTTTTGTTAGGGGTTACAAATATCTATGGGTACACAAGTGCCTCTAAGAACATCCTTTTAAAATCAAACTAATAGGGAGTCGAAATGAATGATGTTGATGTTACATGAAATACTATAAGAATGAATATATGATTTTGGAGGATCTTGGAAGAAGCATATCTTTCTCCTAATTTTTTCCTATAATAATATATTTTATGCCATGATTAATATGGAACTGCATGAGGCCATGTATACGTGCATATTCCATTAAACCCAGTACTATTTAATTGTATATAAGGGAGAACCAGTAGGTTCTTGTAACAAGAAAGGAACATCAGATCATGTTTAGATAAGAAGGAATCATATGTGTTCTACTCAATCAATACAAAAATTTTATGCTAAACATATTCATTGACATTATGATTTTGATTATGTAGATCAATTTTTTCAAGCAGGTATCTCCAAAAAAATCCTCATAGATGAAAACAGAGGTAGGGTAAATTTTCACCTCATTAAATCATGCCATTTTAGATTGTTGATGGTGTTATCCTGGTATCCTATCTATTTTTATTACATAGAGGTACCATTACAAGAAAAATGTTTTCCATGTTTCAGAGATTTTCAATTATCATGTTGACACATCTAAAATTTTTTATCCAAAGGTGGTTAAAAACAAATTTAATTCTGACATTGTAGAGTTTCCAATATGAATCAATTGCTATAACACAGATGATATCTGAGGTCATTTTGGACATTCATTATGTGTTGTATGGTAGTATGGTCTTTTATTTGGTGGATCTTGTGAGTGGGAAGCTGATGTACCTACATAGTGGTCACAGATCTTTTAGACAGCATTTCTCTTCCCTTGGAATGAAATTCATGGATGAATTATTTTATGGGGGAAGACTATAATATCCTAGATATTAAAATCAGTTATAGATCCTTTTAGCATCCATTTAATCCATTTTTATGGTTATATTATAGATTTTGTCCCTACTATTGTGTCCATGGAATTGTTGAGTTGTTTTGGGAAAAGAATAGAGTAGGGGGGTGGGATCCTCGGGGTCTAATACATGATGTGTCTTTGGAATGTACAAAATTTTACTATACCCAACATGTAATGGACTCTTTATCCACACCCACTATGTGTATTATATAGTTCTAGGAGGGTATACCCTTAATATTATATGATGTGTACGAAATTCACAGTCCATGTAAATGTTGTTAAATGTTTCAAAATTGGCTTACACCACTTTTCATTTTTCTCAGCCTCACACGATTCTTTTATACACATAGGAGGTTATATGTTGGAATATCATCTCTTACCTAAATCAATGATTTAATATTTCTTCACTATATAGTATCTAATTCATGATCAATATATCACATTGGTTGTGAGGCAGTAGGATATTGTTTCATCTAGGATATTTTTTAGTTTTCTTTTCTCTTGTTGATTATATCTTGATATAGTATAATATTGCCTATTTTGAGGGAATATTCTTTTTCTTTAATATTTTCTAAGCCAATGAAAATTATGTGCTAATACTGGATGATAGTGTACTACATGCCTAAGGTAATATATCATTGACGTTTCCATAAAATTCTAATCATTTATAAACTGTAATTTTTGGGAAAACTCTAGTTTCATAGATATTTTATTTTAAAATTTATATTACATATTTATAATCAATGTGTTCATGTTATAGAGACCCTTCAAAAAATGTTATCCCCATCATGGGAGGTTGTGAAATCAAATCCAACCATACCATGTAAGGTTTTTTCATCATTAATTCATTATTATTTTGGTTATGACTATCTATACAACCATTCAAGTGAGATGGAAATAGAATTAATAATGGAATATATTTTTTCAAAAAATATTATTGGAAATTTCTAGTACCAGTTTAGTTTCACTTGAGTCATATAAGTTTTTTTTAAATTAAAAAATGTTAATTTATATTATATATTGAATGTTTGTATATAGATATCACTAGGACAGGTTTTTAATAAAACAATATATTTTATAATTTCTATAGGCTGCTGTTTCGAGATAATGAAAGGTAATGGAGTGAACTGAATATTAAATATATAATGCTTGTAATAAATTGATTGAAGTCCTATTTACTAATTTCCACTAGAATGAACCTTTTGGATTATTTAATGGAATGAATAATACATGGATGAAAATAAATAATGATTTTTTTCAGATGCTTCTTATTATATATTGAAATTTTATCATTATCAAAGTGTTCAGACATTATCCATTCTTGGATTCATAAGGGAATTATTTTTTCTCATAGGGGATGACATTTAGACTCATGGAGTCAGTTTCCAAGGGAGATAAAAAACCTGGAACACATACCATTTTAAATTAAATATGCACAACATCAAGAAATAGGATCCCATCATCAATTTTTAGATATTATGATGCCTTAGATACACTCTGTGGATATATTGTGACATAATCACACTTGATGCAATATTGATTCACCCCATGGTCTTAGTATTTCATAACACATTATAACATTGGATTTTATCATTATAATTGGTTAAAATCAATTACATTACAATGCATTGTATTATTCCCTTTTGGATAAAACTCAAACCTATTCTAGTTATGCTTTATGTTATTGCTTTGTTAGATCCTCCCACGAGTTCACAAATGATTTGGTTTTTAACATGGATCATGTTTTACATTTATAATCAACCTTTGATGCCTTGGTAATAACCTTATATCCCCATTACAAATATAATAATTACATGAATTCTTAATTACATAGTTTATTCTCTTACATTATCATTATCATATACAGTGGGACTGGAACGAAATATAAATGGAATCATAAATAATAAAATGACTACATTTTATGCAACTAGTAATAGATCAAGAAATTAATAGTATATTTACATCACATTAATTTAATTAATTCAATATATTTACCTTCACACTGTTTCAGTTAATATTTTCATATGGGATTGTATAGACACCATTGATGGTGGCCTACTAACATTAATCTTGCACACAATACACATTGATTTTGGTACCCTACTAGATTACATATATTAATGTGGTGACAAGGGAAATAATCCCTCTTTGGAAAGTTGATATTTCTTTCTTTATAATAGATCTGGGAAGTAGATGGCCATGACATTAGTTGGGATAATATATATTTTTGGATTTTTTTGGGTTATTTGTCATAGTATCTACTACCTTCTTCCATATATCCTTATATTTTTGCATTTTATTTAGATATGACACATATAATCATTATTTTTTATATGAATAATTTCCTACATTAGGAGTAAGGCATTGTTATCTTATTCTCAATATCATTTTCTACATACACTGCTTACTTTTTTATTAATATGATTTTGTTATTAATTTTCTCATTTTATCCAATATTATTCCCTCAAACATGATAGAATGGTATCCCAAAATTCATATCAAGATCCCTCACTACTAGTCAGTATCCATTGAAAATGTTGAAGTTAAATTAAGGCCATGTAGACAATAGTCTCAGGGCACCTCTGAGTGGAAATCGGGCTAGGATGCCGCATTTAATATACAAAAGTCCTCTACATCAATTAACTAAATTTATATCCCAGATAGATCACAATAATTTTTAGTCTGGGTAGATTTATAATTAATCTCTAATTAAAACATCCACTACATCAATCATTAAATATTCCAATGTAACCAAATTTGGTATGTAATGAAACAAAAATGCATTTGGATCGTCCATCATGATCCTTGACTTAATATATAAATACCATAAGTGAGGTTTTTTACTTCATTATCAATAAATAATCAATTAGTGTGTTCCTTTAAATGTATATAACATTGGTAGAGGATCATTAATCCAAATATATCAATGATAATGACCCCATAGAGAAGGATCATCTAAACAATTAATCAAAACCATAGTCAAAGACATTTACAAACCACTATAAAAAATAAATAATTATCATTATTTAAAAACATGACAGATTAATTTTTCTTTTTTTATAACTATATATTTTATTTGATACAAATGGTTATTAAAATGATAGATGAAATATAATATCTGATGTTTTTATAATAATATATTTCATAATAGTGTTAATGGAAAATATACTTTGTAACACATTAAGTACTCCTACATTGATGCAAGTCCTTTAACATTTATTATGAAACTACGTGTTAATTAATAATAACCATATACAACAAGATCCAATTCATCTAAAATTATGTTAGTTCTTATATATCATGATGTGGAACACATAAAATATAAATAAAATAATAAATCTATTTAGATTGGAATTGGTATACCCTATATAATATGAATTTACAAATTGTAATGATTATATAAAAATTTACATTATTAATATTATTCTCAGTTGAAATTATAAAAAATGACATCAATACACATAAATTTATCGAATGATTGGAATATTAAATTAAAAATATAAATATAAATTGAATAATTTAGAAAACTGAAAATATATAAACAATCATGTAATATTACACTATAATTAATATTATATAAGGTAAATTAAAAATTCATGTTACATATATATATATATACATTGTGATATAAAAAATTGAAAAAATTAAACTTTATAATATGTAACTCTTTTTTACAATAGTTTTGTATTATTTTACAAATAATAATAATCAATAGATAACATTAAAAATATTGGTTTCCATAAACACATAATATTCAATAAAAAATAAAACTATAATCTTTTTAATTAATATTAAAAAAAGATTTTATCAATTCAATCCAAAATAATGATAAGAAAATTTAATTTTTTTAATTAAAAAATATGTAATTAACGTAATGAACGTTGATAAAATTAAAAAAAATATTTAATGAAAATGTCTAAGAATATCATTCATATCTAAGAAAAAATTAAAATATTAATTAATTATTAATCGAAATAAGAAAAAGAATAGATTTATCCACTCTCTCCCACATAAAATAAATCATATCATGATGAGATTAGATTAACACACTCAGAATAACAAAAATTTAATTTAACTAGCAATGGATAATATACAATCAATGAACCATATTTGAAAAATATATTTTATCATGTTATAAAATTGTAGAAAAAATATACTATCACCCCCTAAAAATTTAATTAATTTCTATGAAATATGTTTTTTATTTCAGTACTAAATGAAAAAAATCAATTATTGCAGTTATTTATAAAGTAATTATTCAAACACTCAATTATTATGTTAATATTCTCCATTAATATATTTTCACATAAATATTATTCTTCTTAATCAAACCATAACTAATCAAAGAAATAAATAATAAAATAACACCCAAAAAATAAATAATCATGTTTGTGACCTAGAAAAAAATAACATCTCAAAGTAATTAAAAAAATAATCAGTAAAATGAATAATTAACACCACCAAATCAAATTCAAAGAGTGTATATTGACATTTATTTTAATTTGAAATTATTATATTTAATTGTTAACAAAATTTTAAATTATACTAAAAATGTAAGTACTTCAAAATTTTCAAAAATATATAATTTTTTGGGAGATATATTTAATCTAATTTCACTGGGATAGAGTCATGGAAAAATGAATTTTTAAACAACATCATAAGTATGAAAAAGTATATTCATATTTGGGAAAATGTTTTACTCAATTGATATAAGAGACAAATCCTTTTGGAAAAATGTTAACAAATGTATGTTAGTTTTTCTTTATGAAATTTATTTTATAATGAATAAAAACTCTTCAAAATACTAAGGAAAAAAATATATCTGAATTTTGAATTTTAATGATCAAGATAAATTAATAATCCTAATATAAATAAAACATAATTGAAACAAAATATAATTTTACTAAAACATAAAATGAATGAGATTAATATGTTAATGAAATTTTTTTATAGAAAGCGGAAACTAAAAATACATTATATATTTTTGAAAATATATAGTGAGTTTATAAAAACAAGAAAAATAAATCCATTCGTTAAAAAATGATAGGTAATTTTATATTAATAGTAATATAATAATTCCATTTAGAAAAAAATTTTAAAAATAAGACATTATGATATATATAATTATATATATATTTACTTTGTAATTGTAGAATATTTTTCTTTGGATAAATTATTTAATTTTTCTTTACAAAAGTAAAATAATTAAATTTCTAAATATAATTTAATAAATTTCACTACCCACCAAATCACTTATTCTATTTTCATCACTAAGAGAATGATATATTTCAAAATTCATCAATATTATATTAATTACAACAAAAACAATTTGGAAGGTATTTATTTGAAAATTATTGTTTTAATTGAAGAAAAAATGAGCAACGCAATGAAACCGAATAGAGGAAAAACAAAAATCAAATATGTCTGATATGTTGGAGACAAAGAGTATATCCATGGATAATGTGTTTTCATACAATGGGTATATAGCCCACAATTTTGTAATAAACAAGGTTTTTATCATCCCCCCATAACGAGGTAATCCATCAGCCACAAAATTTTATTCTCTCTAATCATGGACAACAACACAACCCTGGTTAATTGAAAGCCTGAAAAATATATCATCGATGAAAAACATCCCATGAGGGTCCCCATTAAATTGATGTATACAGACCAATGTTTCGAAATATGACTCAATTTCATCAACCATGATATCAAAGCTCTCAGATAGGATAATTCCAGAATATAGAGCTCTTATTTTAGAACCAATAGAACTACCATGAATATAGAATCTACAAGAGGTGATAATAACAAAACCCTTATTGTCTCTTACCATAACTCATCAAATCATATATTAATTCATGTACAAATGATTAATTTTGAATTTTAGGCCTCTTCATGGTCGAGTCCATCTGATCCGTCTATTTAGACTACTATTACATGATTATGCACTCATTTCCATTCTAGAGAGAAACATGTACATTGTTGGTAACTTCCACCAAACATTGACTGTCTAATATATCTATAAAACCAATTCATTAATCCACATATTTACATAATTTTTTTTCATTGAATCTTTGGATTAATTTTTATGATCCTCTCATATTTTCCAACATATGAATGAAACATTTGAGGTTATGGGAATTCTAGATGTAATTATGCATCATCATCCCCTAAAACAATTTTGTGAGGTTATCTAGAAATGATCCCTCAATACTTATATCATTATTAGGACATAGTAAATCTCAAAATTTTCTACCCACACAGCTTATAGGCCCACTCATCCCACACACCCATCCCCCAAAGAGTAGATCTATAATCAGCATTGTTGAAATACCCTGAAGCTGAACCAATAAATATTAAATGATCAGGTTCATTGACTAAGGAAATACAATAAAATATCACTCTTTCCTCCTCTCATAAAATATCCTATAGTAGGGGTTTATGTCTTCCCAACTTATTTAAAAAGATATATAGGGAAAGGCCTCTATTAATGTGAGGTATTTTTTCAAGCACAATTGTTCATCCACGAATTGATGTCATATCTTCCAAAAAACCAGTGTGAGTGTTCCTAAAATTATAGCATGTGGTATATCCTTCACTTGGAAAGATTAGATAGTGACCCTCTTATACTATTTATAGTATCTCCTATATCACCATTCTTTTCTTGTATGAATCATTACTATAGTGACGTCCCCTCCATAATTTCTCAAGTGAGGTTATCTTTCTTGGATTACATGGTCTTGGTAATATTACAAAGGCCAACTCCACCATCATCAACATGCCTAGTCCTGATTTCGCATGAGTTCCAACAGAATATAACAACATGGTTTTTATCCCAATGAAAATATATCATGATATTTTCTATCATAGTGATAGTTACCTATGGAAGATTGATAATAGAGATGGCATCCATAAAAATTGATGTTGGAACACTATTAATCAGAGTAAGACTTCCAACAAATGATAAAATTTTATTTTTCCAAATGCATATTTTTACCAGGAACATATTTATATTCTCATAAATGATGGTTATTTTATTCCTAAAATTCAAAATGGGGGCTATGAGATTTTTTAATTGGTGGTTCTCAATTTGAATCCCCAAAAACTCTGGATTAGAATTATAATGACATCCAAAGTGTCTTTTGGAAATAAAAACCTAGATCTTCCTTATTTTCCACTAGCATTTCCATACGTTCACATTATTCCAGTGAAATTGATAATGGATTTACGCTTCCGATTGGAAAAAGTATGACCATAACCGGAAAACATAAATTGAGAGACAATGTTACTTCCTTGCTTATTAGTAAATCTTCCCATCCACCCATCCTCCAAAATATTAATGTTATTACATGAAAAATATAAATATACCATTATAAAATGAAATAGAGACAATGGTTCACCCTACCTGACACCCATCACATTATTGATTAATATAATTCTTTTTCACATTAGTGAAATCGACTCATAAGGAGAAGAGTGACACCTAAAGTAAATTTCACATAACCATTCTTAAAAATAGAGACATGTCCTAACACGAATGATATATATCTATTGAAGTGTCTCATGATCCTTATAATTTAATTTTTATTTCAAAAATATATATTTAGGGTAAAAATTACATAATGTTATTGCTCTACATTCCATTTGTGGATTCTCATCTTGAAATTCTAATTATTTTTCAATGATAAGACCAAAATATTACATAACTGATGGTGTGTGAAATGATATTCAATATGACCAAAGGGATTCAATCATATTTTCAGATAAATTAATCCATTTCTGTCTCAGTATTATTTTATGAACTCTTTTAAAAACTCTATTTCCAAAATCAACCCACCAATTTTGTATAGGTGGATTTGACTGTGATATTTTTCAGGCAAACAAATATTTTTTGTATTAGTTACCAATTTGAGTATTTAAAAAGTGAGTTACTTAATCACTAAAAAAGTCCTAAAATATATGAAATGATTTACTATTCATGAGTGTAAAAACTATAACAGAATCATAATCTATACGATATTGAACTCTAAAAACTATATATATAAAAAACATCCAAAATAAAATAAAAATAACCATTATAGAGATGAAATAGATCCAAAAAATTAATTCTTAAACTATAAAGATCCTTATAAAAATAATTTTTCATTTTTCATTTAATTCCACATTAATAATATCCTTTAATATTGTAGTGAAGAACAACATTTAAAAAAATAATATGTTTTATTAATTAATTATTGCCAAAAAAACTAAAATCTTAACCATTTTGTATATTATCAGAGGACCATTGATAACTCTAGTTAATATTGAGTTATAATAGTTCAAGCTATATTTTGTTCATACTTTGGAACACATATCTTCAATATAAAAAATATCTCATATTTATGAATGATAGAATTATCCATGAAATAGTAAATTGTACCAAATATTATGATTTTGTTAATAGTGATTAAAATTAAAAGGATATGTTATAAATATAAAATATTTAGAAATATTATCATACCTGGTTAATTTAGTGACATTATAATGTGTATTTTTAGTTATAAAAAATCATCTTTTTCATGTTCCACTATATTACACATAAAATCGGCGTCGAAATGTTTCTTATATCGGTATTTAAATATTGTATATAAAATATAGGAAGTATCAACATATACCACAAAAACATTTCTTTCGATTTCTATTAATTTATTAATTATCTAATAGATGTATAATTTTATAAAATGAACTCATTAGGTCCTAATAATAAACATATAAAGTTATCAACATAAAAAAACATAATTTCTTCATCAATATATAATTTAAATTAACTAAATCATATTCTTAACAGGTATAATACATAAATATTTGGATTTTACCATCCCTTTAACCATAAACAACTTCAACTTGCCTAAGAAAATTTTAAAATATTAATTAAATGTAATGATTCCACCTAGGTTATTTAAAATAGGGGAATTTATTACATAATTATTTTACTAAGAGGATTAATATTAACATGCCTCATAAGAATCATTAGTCACATCAATTTATTATAATTTTATAATGAAAAAAATGTGAGTTATATTTTTCAATGAATAATCATTAAAAACTACTATTTTATAAAAACTGTATAAAGACTTTATAATGTTTGGGGTAAAAATAAAATTCAATAATATTGAATTTATTAGGTTTTAATTCGGTATAATTAGATAAGTGAATACGATGTTGGAATATTAATGTAGTAAACATAAACATATTTTTTCCAAAATTTAAATCTAAGATAGTCTGAACACATTTATTCGATTTTTTTACAAATAATAATACAAAGTCTAAAGATAATGTCTATAGATGAAAACTACATCCATACATATCTCAACCCATATCTCAATAAAATCAACAAAATACCATCACAAGACTCAATTAAAATAATCTGCATGAATTAAGTGGAGAAAAATACATCCTATTATTGGAAAAAGTATAAATCATATATGTAAATTAGCCTTATATAGGTGCTTATGTTCTATGTATTTTTAAGTGAAGAATTGAAACATCTAAGAATCAAAATTATCAAATTCAAACTATACTTTTATTTCATTAATCAAATTATGTAAATGGTTTGTAATATATCTTTAACCATGATTAAATTTCTATAATCATTTAAAATAGACCATTTTATTAACAATAGTGTTAATAAAAAACAACTACACATTAGTCTAAATTATATTTTAAATCATTTCATTATAAATGTGAGCAAGACTGATTTGATTAAATATATAAAACATGATATACTCTAAAAATCCATAGTAATATAGTTTTTTAATAATTAATAATGTCTCATTTTGAATGATTCATTATCATTTTTCATTATATAATAGGTATATAATGCTATTTATATTTTGAATTAAACATTAGAAGGGTTTTATATATTGAAATTATGTATGCTATGGTTTTAATGATGACTGTTAAATTTTGTTATAGATGTAAATTAGTTTTTCTCTTTCCCATTTTATAATTTATATGAAATAATTATATGAAATATTTTATTCTCTACCAATTCCACACATTTTAGAGATTTATTATCCATTTCTTGATGATTGTTTTGGAAAAATAATGATTAAATTTAACCCCAATGCGCTTTTTGTATTTTTCTTATTTTTTATTGGGGTCATGAGTAGTGAAATCTTCTGAAATACTTTCCTTATTTAATAAATTTGTATAATATTTATCATAAATATTTTTAGGTAATGATTTATCAGGAATTTTATGGAATAATTATAAATTAATTTGTATACATTTTTTATTTAGTCCATGCTAGACTAATCCAATGAATAGATGGATGACTGTTTCCATGAATTTACTGATGATAATGATTTAGTTGATTGGAAAAGACATCATTCATTAGGATATAAATATTTCATCCATTCCAAGATAATATTGGGTTATTTATATATATTTAAATTATAAATATAAATAAATGAAAAAAAATTATACTATTTCATATTAAAAAATATTAGAATATTGTATTATGATAGTGTAATTATAGAGGTATTATTTCACATATAACATTTTCTAAAATTCTTCATTGTAGACATCTCCAAAAATATTTTATTCAGTTTTTCACTCTTCTGGATAGATATTTGTTACTTTATTTTGTTGAATAAAAGGTAAGTTCTTCTGTTACACCTTCATATGCATAAAAAATAAGTATTTTTTTGAATATTTTTTTTCAATTATTGAAGTAATCATATTCATTAACTCATTGTTTATTTATTATTTTGAATGTAGTCACATATTGTATTTAATAAAATATCTTTTTTTCATTCATGAAATTTTATTTTTCAACAAAGGTCTATAATATAAGGGTTGATATGAAATTTGGTTATTAAATTTCAAACATGTCCTTATTAAAATCATATACATGATGATATATCCACCCATGAGAGATTAATAAAATCATGATATAATTATTACATTCCCACTATTTGCAATGAATCTTTGTAAAAAAATATAATTTATTTTTTTATTACTAAAATGAGGTTATTAATTGTTTAATAACTCAAATGATAGAGGCATTTCAGTCAAGGCTATGAAAAGTGTGTCTTTTGAGAGAAAAATATTAATAATCAAATATTATGACATTGGATTGATTCATATTGTTAAAATTGAATCACCAATGTAAAGAAACATTCAATTATTTATTGGTGATATTCCTTATTTTTTCAAAACATAGTTTTCATTCAGTATATAATGGGGTTAAGGTAAAATAAATGAATATGATGATGTTTTCTTATGTATAATTTATTCAAATATTTCTGGTGATTCTTTCATATATAGTCTTTAGAGGATAATAAACTGTGGAAATATAATTGATTGATATTTTAAGTGATAATGATTATTTTTTAATTAAGGGTCTCCTTAGTTATATTAAAATTAGTTATATTAGTGTTTCTTATATTTTATCATTTTTACATTTTTTTTTAAATTTCTCAACATATCCAATATATTTTGGTATAAATTTTAAATTATTTTATCAAATAAATGTAAAACATATTGGACTATTTATCTAAATTCATCACCAATAGAAAAATCATTGTAATGTTTTATACATAACATTGAAAATTCATATCAATTATTAGATCATATATGATAGTGCTCATTAATTTTTCATTGTTTCTATGGAGAGGACTATTTTATTAAACCTCTTTTAGGATGACTAATTTATATCCTCAAAAAAATCCAACATTCACATTTCTCTAAATTTTCTACCGTAATTCAATATTTAATAACAACTCATTTTGGACCCTAAAAAGCATGTTCGAAGTGATTATTGGACGAATATCCATGTAATGTTCATGAATTAAACAATCCAAATTAATTATGGCCAAAGGAAATAAAATGAAAAAATTCCATATCTATTATAATAAAAATATCCAGAATATATAAAATGAAATGATGGTTGGTTATATGGGATTTGAATAGAATGATAAATGAATATAATAAAAATAGTGAAATTGTTGAACTAAAGATCCAATTCCTTGATAAAACCACTTATATACAATACTACATAATATAAATAAAGAATCAACCATAACATATATTTGTAAATTATAATGATTTTTTTTCAATTACATTATTTAGTCTGAGAGACCTTTGAAAACTAATAACTCATCACCCACACATAATAAATATTATTTTCTAGATTCAATACTTGAACAGAAAGAGATAATATATTAAAACATAATTGAGAATTTAAAAAATAATTAGATTAAAATGTTTTATCATTTTTATCTTAAAATAGAAACTAATGATAAAACTCATGAAATTGGTAGGTGAAAAAAATAATATCATACTCAAGATGAAAAATAGTAAAATATAAATATTGTGTGGTGTTTGTGGAAAAGGATAATAGAAAATATTTTTCAAATTATTGAGGAACATTATGAGGATGAATCTTAAATTTAATATCAAAAGTATTTTTTGAAAACAAATATAATGATAGAATATCTGCATAAGGTATATTCCTTTACACACCATTATGAAAAACCATTCATTACATTGAAGAAAAGATAAAGGACACCGATATTCCTTTTTTACATATTAATTTCACAATTATGTCAAGGATGAGGTTGAGATACATTTATTTTATAGTTATTACCTCATGAAGAAGAATCCATATTTAAGGTTCATTGGATCTCATAAAAAATGGTTATTCAAAATTGAAAATACAGAACCCCTTCAAAATTCAAATTATTTTTTATATTTTTTTATATTTAGTATATAAGCACTATTTAATCATTATTTTTTAGCTATATGTATATTTTGATATTTATTTATATTATCTTTCTTTTAAAATGTATCCAAAATTATAAACACTTCAGGATTCCACATATCCACACACATTATTATTTTTATCCTAAATGAAATAAATTATTTCATGAGTATATTTAATTAAATATAATCAAATTTTAGAAACATGTTTTTTTTAATTTTGGAAAGGGGTAATTTTTTTTGTAGATTATTTTATATTTTTTTGGGTTTATATTTAATTATATTTTTTATATTCATAAACAAATCACAGAAAATAACATTTTTCATTCTGATCACATTTATGAAATTTATAAAATATGTATATATTATTTTTATTAATTTAATTGATGTCATGTAATTTTTTAGATATATTTTCATCATTTGGTAATGATATTTGAAAATATTGATTTTATCCAATCATATGAATTATTATGTATTTATGGAATACTGAATATCATTGAACCATTATTTGTGGGGATTTTATGTGGAAATGGGGTCATTTATTTACTCTACCAAACACCACAAACACAAAAAATTTGATTTCAAATTAACCAAATGATGGTATAATTACAGTAACTATAATATTTTATAATTAAATTTTATAATTAAATATTATAAATGATAATAATTGTGTTTGATATCATATTTGACACGAAACATGGAGATTAAATGACTCAAGAAATATATAATCGTTAAAACCTAGAGGTATAATTTGAAGAGATGAATATTATTAAGTACATTAAAATATAAATATTTAATAATTATTATAAATTATTAAAACATTAATAGTAAATAATAAATCAATCTTTAGAAAACTAATTTTATTCTTCATGAATTTGTATTCTTTAGAAATTAAATTATGTAAAAAAATATAATAATATGTTTTTTAACTATGAGAAATAAAAAGACAAAATTAATATAATTTAAAAAATCAGAATATTGAATTTATCTTATTATGAAATTATAGTATTTTTTGAAAACTTTTGGAATTCTATTTAATATGGAATTTTTTTTATTATTATTAAACTATAATTTCTTTAAAGAAATTATATAATCAAAATGTCTCTATATTTTATGGATGTGAATTCGTGAAAAAGAACAATTTTATAGTCATATTTTATTTACTTAATTAAATATTAATCACAATTATATTATATTATAGTAGATGAATATTTTCGGGTTAAATAATTATATATTTTCTAGAAAACTATATTAAAGTTAATAATATTTATATTTTTAATGAATCAAAAAAAAATTAATGAGTAATAATTAAATGATATATTTATATATTATATATATATAAATTAAGATATTAGTAAATTATTATTATTATTCATTGTGTTAATGTAATATAATATTTTTGGTAAAAATAAACATTTTGAAAACACTCTTTTCTATCGCATATGTGATTTTAAATTTAAATTATATATTTTAACTTCTGGGAACTGAATTTTTTAAAATGTATTTCATATTCAGAATGATAAAAATTTATATTATATAATAAGTTGAAAGTTATATTTTATAATAATAAATATTGAAATAAAAAAAGAAATTATCAACGTGAAGGTAAAAAAGGGTTTCCGTGGGGGTAAAACTGAAATGATAATGGGTAAAAGGACAAAGAAAATTTTCACAAAATAACATATTATGGACATTTTAATACAATATATCATACAAGGATCAATAATTAACAATTTTTTGGACTTCGTTCATGTGAAAAACATGGGTACCCATTTTTTTCAAAAATGGAAAATATGCCCCTAGAATCCCTTATAAACGAACACCCCAAATCAAAACAACTCCATACATTAACATCCAATTGACTCTCAATTCACTAGGGGATTCAATAACATTACTTTTGTGTATAGTACACTATCACCATGTGATGCAATGTAATTAAATTTTCTCTAAAACATTACATGGAAGGTATTATGTAAAATTATAATGAATATATGTGATGTAAATTTAATTATTGTTATATTCGTGACATATTTATCTTTATGAATATATAATTCATCGTTTTTTATTTGAAAAATTATTATAACATTATTTTTCTGTACGTGTAGAGTACGACCCCCCATGAAGTCATGTGTTTATTATTTACATTAAAACACATAGATGATGCATATATGTATATTAAATTAAATAATATTTTATATATTTTATGTTTAGAATTATGTAAATATAAAATTTTACCTTTTTCGATAATGGTAATTGAAAAATGTAAATGTTATTCATGGGTATGTACGCCATACCGTCTCTGTGATTATAACATAGATAATTTCCCACAAAAATCATTTCTTATATTTTATGAAAGTATAAATTATGTATAAAAATATTAAATATTTAATGATTATTATTCATTATATGTTGAAAAGGGACAAATTTAACAACGATCGACACACTAAAATTGTTTTTAATTAAAGGGTTGAACCTCCTTGAAGCAATTAATGTGGAATCCAATGATTATGTAATGAAATATTAAACTAAACTAAATAATATAATTTATTTAATTAAATGGTAATAAATCTAAAAAATGTTGTTACTAAATCGTATAAATCATCTAATATTTTTATATATTAGTTAAAGTATGTTCATTTAAATTTTGGACTCTTGTTAAGGTGTTCTCATCTCCTATTAATTTTAATAATACATATTCCAAGTTCACCACATGGTTTTCTTCCCATAAATGAATTTTATGATTAATCTATTGAAAATTTCAGTGATTTACAAATCAATATGAGTTTATTGAATTTATGTTGTCTTGATCCTTTGATTACCAGATCGATGATGGGATTGGTATAAATTAAAATTCACTGAGGAATATTTTATTTTTAGGAACATTGATTATTTTATATAACATTGAAAAATCCTATTATACATCTAAAATCATAAATAATTGTATATTTATTATAAATTTTGATTATATATTTCATGTGTATTTTACATTAAATATACAAATTGGTAATGAATATCTAAACTCATTTTCTTTTAATAGGGTTATAACACATCTTATATGAGTTTGTTTATGATATGATTATGTGAGAATTGATATGTAAACAATTATATTATTTATTTAATGTTTTTATTTATGTATTTACATCTCTAAATCTTTATCAGTATTTTGATTAACTCTTAAATCAAAATTATGATCATTCAAAAGCTTTTTCATTTAAAATTGTCATGTTTGAGACTTATGTTATGTTATACACATATCTTATTTTATAATATGTATCTACATAATCATTTAAATTCCATATCAATAAAATCTATATGTTAATGGTGTCTAAAATAAAATTTTATGTTGTTAATTAGTGGTTATTATGACTGAATAGTTTCCTATCTGGAAAAGTCTTTATAATATAATCTCATTTTTTTAGATTTTCTTTATTAATTGTTCATTTTCCAGAAATAATAGAGTATTATTTTTCTGAATGACATGTATTTTTAATAAATATCTTTTGAATTTGGTTATAAATATTCAATTACATTAACCTAGTTATGGGTGAAGGTATCATCATGAATGTGGTTTATATGTGATTGTGATGCCGAATTTTCATTTAGATAGTATATCATACACATCTATGTAGTTTATTTCTAAATTATTTTTAAATATTGTATTTTTTAAATATTAATTATTTACTATTCCTATTATACATGATATTTATCAAACAAATATAATATTTGAACTGATATTTATTTACATTTTTGAAATAGGTTTTCCTTATTCCTTTTTATGATATATTTTGAAAATAATGTTGATTTTAAAAATTTAAACATGAACATATATGAATTCTGTCATGATCATTTTATTCATTGAATAAAAACTTTTAAGATTCTAATTTAATATTCAAAAAATAATTTCAATAATTTTTTTATTATTTTAGGTATTTAATGTGACTTTCCCTAAAAAATGTAGATTTTCCAAATAATGATTTCATGATTTTTAGTGTTTTTTAAATGAAACAATATAAACAACCATTGATGTTTCATAAACTCTAATATAGATTTGTGGTATTGATACCATCATTATTATCTCTTAGAAAGGAATATTATATTGATATGGATTCCACTTATCTTCCATATGTTAATTAAATAATTATAATTCTTATGTTGAAATGTGAAATATTATAATTTTTTCATTATACTATTCATGGATATTGTTTATTAAAAAGGTAGTTTTGTTATAAAAAATGTATTAGTGGTTCCATTATGAACCAGGTAATGGTTTTTAGTAATTATCTATGGATGTGAGGTTATATTATAATCCAAGGATGAGTGGATCCATTATAATTTACAGATAGTTTTGCTCGTGATATCCATCAAATGCCTTAGGTACTCTAATGATGGAAGATAAATATATTAGTTCTTTATTTTTATAAGTTACATGTTGATAATGATCCAATATACCAATATTTTTTATGTATGTTTATATAGGTTTTTGATGATTCTATTAGGCATGTTTTACATAACATGGCACAAGATTATGAATATTATTAATCAATACATTGTTCAATCCATGTTCCATGATTCATGATTGTTGGTCCAAGTAGTAATGGGTATTATTTCACTTTTTTTATTATCATTATCATTGATTATGTTATCATAACATTAATCAGATATTTTTTACATCAATTACATTATGTTTTTATTTTATATGTCATACCTAACATGGTATTTGAACTCACCTTTTATATGATTTATTTTTGTATTTTATGAATATGTATTATAAATGAATCAGGTATAGAAGGTTTTCATAAAAATGATGATGATGACATATTCTGAAATATAAATTCAACCCTCTATTTAATTCATGGGTACTATTTATGTAAGAGTTTTTCTAAATTCCATAAATTGGAAAATATAAAAGGTATTTTTCTATTTATGTGATCCGATATTTTTTTGCATGTTGTATGTGTTTTGATGGAAAAAATTAGGACACATACATTGGAACCAATGCTAAAAATTTAATATTTATATTTTTAGAACTAAATAAATGATTGAAAATTTGATGATGTTATAGTAGTCATCATAAGAGAGTTTTGATAAATATGAAAATTATAATGTCTTAATGAAAGTTTATCAGATTTTTTAATCATTAAATAATAGTTTTACTAGTTCGATGATAATAATATGGAAAAATCTTAGTCCCCACTATTTTGGTTTTATGTTTGTATGTTTATTGGAAATTAATCAGAATTTTGGAGATTATTTTGTTAGTTTTTTACCACTAGGTTAAACATGAATTTTTTTTAGTGAATTTTACATTCAATGGTTTAAAATAATTTATAACCATTTTGGTTTATATAAACATGGATAGTAAGATAATTTTTGGAACATGTATTTCATAATATAAAATATTCTTTATTGAACATTAATATCTTTATTAATTGGTTTATTTTATTTTATAATAAGATCATTATATTTTGGTTCTTGTATTAAGAAAGGATTAATATAAAATTTCATATTAATAAACTATATAATTTTAACTTTATTAATGTAACATCCCAAGTAAGTAATGAATAGTAGATATTTTTATCTAGGTCTATTAATGAATTAGATAGTGTTTTCGAGGCTTAAAATGAAAATAAATCCAATCTTAAGCATGGAATACACTAATATTCTTAAAAGTTGTTTTACTGCCTTTTGATGGCAAACCATTTTTAAATCAAACTTTTGACAATTTTATAATCTATATTTGTAAAAATAAACATATTAATTATTATTGGGACATTGAAATTTACATTGGATAAATTTTTGGTATTTTTCTGACAATGTTCATTTTTTTAATGAATAGTGAAAAATACTTCATTTTACCTCAAAACTGCTTTTTCATTTAATTTAATTATATGGATAGATTATATTTTTAATTGGCCTTAAAGTGTAATCTGAATATATTTTTACCATTTAATACAATGGTGGTCATTAGGATTAATTTCACTTTGAAATTGGTCATAAACTAATGCCAAACTTTTCATAGATATTGTTTCAAAAAAACCCGCTATTTGTTTTGACAACGGGAATTATTTTTAAATAAATTATTGCAATTTATGTGTTTGGAATTTGGTAAAATTGATACAAATTTTGGAATCACAAGGTCCAAATTATGTAATTAAGACTTTTGTTTTTGGACATTATGACTTTTAACGACGGTAATTATCTTTAATTATCTTGATTAATGAGTAATCTGGTAGTTAAGGATAATTAAATAATATTATAATAATACAAAATGAAACCAAAATGTGTTCTAAGGATACTGGTTGTCTCATGGCCGACCATGGGATTCCGTGTGCCAAACTTGGGGGCCCCATGAAATCACATGTGTGAGAAAGTGACTTTTTATCAATTTATTTTTTAAAGAATGTTAAATGTAACAAAGAATGTATCTCCTAAGTAAAATATTTTTAATTTTGTCTACATAAATGATATTTTGGACTATATATAGTCATTGGAAAGCTAAAAAGAATTTTATACATCATAGTATTTTTTTTATAATTTTTAGACATTAAATAAATTAAATTATTTATGACATCATAATGATGCAGCGATGACCTCATTATTTGACAATTTAAATAAAATGGAAAGATAATTTAAAATCTAAGACCTAAACATGTCCAAAACCTATTGGGTGGGTATATTTACAACCCTTATCACCTTAGCCTCGAATTATATCAATGTGGGACCTTTAAAATACGAAACCCCTTTGAAAATAAAGTAACATTTCTTTACTTTCCAAGAGTGCCCCACCTCTTCCTCCTTACCCACACTTCCAAAGCCTTTGGCTCGGACAACCCCTACCCATTTTGTCTCTCCACTTCCCTCTCTTTCTCTTTGAAGCCTCACATTAGGCAGAAGTCTTCCCATGGAAGCCTTTGAGCTCAAACCAAAGGGAGTTACCTGATTTTATGGTAATGTATTCACTTAAGTCCTTTTGGTTTATTTTTCTTCTCCAACCCCCTAAACAAATTTTATTCATTTATTTTGTAACAACTCTAGTATCTTCAATATACTAAGATGTTTTTATCAAAAGGATTTGAGCTAAACTTACACACACCTACATATAATGGATAAAGAACATACAGTTTCCGTGGATGGTGAATTTATGCCTCCCAAAACGATGATTGTTCAACATTCTTTTAACACCTTCAAAGGTGGCCATTAAGATGAAACTATATTTATATATGATATATATTATGTTTAAGTTTTCCTTATGCTTCTGTATTTTTCATTTTGGTCATACCTTTATGGTTTCCATTATGGGTAAACGTGATATCTTCATTTAAGGAAGTGCGGACTACCGCCCCCTCAAAGTGATTTGATTCGTTAAATACCATATGTGGGACGTATAAAGGATGGAACTATGATATTATATATGATATTATACTGGAATTATAATATACCTTAATATCATTATGATTCCATTCTATAAAATATGAAATAGAAATGAAAGTAGTGTTCATGCGTACGTACGGCTTACCGTCTCCATGAACGGTGCATTTCATTTCATAACTCTAAATGATTATGTAATATTATAATTGCATGTATATACTGGATATATATGATATATACATCATGATTATATTTATGGATATAATGGATACATGAACAACTTGTAATTATAAAGGGTTTATTTTTGACTCAAGTACCAATGATCGTTAAAACAACCGTTATTAACTTAAATAATTACATAGTGTTCATGACATTGAAATAAATGATATAAAAGGAATAATGAACTTGAAAAAGGTTCTTATGAAAGTAGAAATTTACTCAGGTTTATTATTCAAGACATTAAAGAACGGTCGAGTCAAGTCGGACCCGAGGTATGGGACTTCGTCTCAATCTCCTTTCATTGAGGCATATTTTGCTTTATACACAACCTTATTTTATATGGTGTATAAACCCCTTTGACTTTTACGTTTATTCAAAAGGAATATTTTTTATATGGAGCGTTTACTAAACAACAAAAGGGAATGTTTTTGACGTACGTATGCGGCGACAACGACTTCTCCACCGCCGTGACCATTATTTGAGTTTAGGTTTCCTCTACAAGACATACATATTTTTAAAAGAAAAATAAATACCATGTTTTACTTTTTTTTATTTTGGTATTGAAAATTGTTTTCATAATGTTTTTATATCAATGTTTTGTATTGATATCTTGTGATTGAAACGTGGAAATGTTATGTTTCTTTTATGAATGTTTAATGTGATATGATTATGCTGAGGTTTTTGGCCATTATTATGAAGACGGGTGGTTTCGTGATAAACTATGGGCGGGTGAGCCCGATATAGCTCTCCAATGCATTGGGTATCGCGAAGGAGTGAAATGATAAGGTGTATCTGAAGATATTTAGGGAACAGACTATGATGGGTATTCCAAACATAACCATGTGGGTTACTCCCTACGTAAGAATGTGATGAATAACTCAAGTTACCTTTATGTCTTATGATTTCTATGATTTATTCAAGATTTGATGAGGTATATTAATGTGCTTATGTTTTATGGGTAAAGTATGATTTCATTCTTATGTATATATGTACCCATGTTTCCTTTCCATATATTTTTATATCCCTTATTGATCTTTTTATGCTCATCCCACATTTTTTTGGAAATGTTTTTCATAGGTCAAGGGAAAGGTACATGATATGATGATAGTGTCATAGAAGTGTCAAGAAAGAATCCATGTTTTATTTTAAATATGTTTCAATTGATGGGAAAAATTATTACTATATTTATGTAACCAATTTGTTTATATGTGGAATGTAATGCAATTTTTATGTTCTAATTCTCTAAAACTCTAAACCCAAAAAGATCCTCAATGTGTAATCTTGTAATAACTCAAGATTAAGTAAGGTTTAAGGGTGGGCCCTTATAGTTGGTATCAGAGGTTGGTTTAGATAACTTTAGGAGTTAGAATTCTATTAAATGATTATCCAAAAATATTTTTTTATTGTCAAATTGAAGTGATATAGTATTTGGAGATTACCATGTTGCTTCATCTAAGACATGTTTGTTCAGAATGGGTTTCCAAAGAGGAAACGGGGAAGCAGTGATAGGAAGGCATACAGAAGGAAGTAACCTTCTGAATCAGCATCCTGAGATGGTCGGAATTGGAACTGAACAGTTTGTTGCAGTAATGGCCTAGTTGACTCAAGCGATAAATGGTGGTGGTATCCATGCACGAGATCAGCCAGATCCACCGCAGAGGAACATGTCAGTGGTGGAACATTTCATGAGGCAACATCCCCCATAATTCAGAGGATCATCTGACCCTGTGTTAGATGAAGGGTGGATTAATGCACTGGAGAAGATTTTCGATGTCATGGGGTGTTCAGACAATCAAAAGGTTAGTCTTTCTATTTACCGTTTGGAGGGTGTGGCAGATCAGTGGTGGTATATGGTTAAAAATATCAGGGACGCCGATGATATTGATGCTCTTGACTGGGATGAATTCAAAGGTATGTTTCATGAGAAGTATTTTCCTAAGGCTGTTCAACATAGGATGGAAAATCAATTCGTGGAATTGAGGCAAGAGGAAGACTCAGTGGCTGCCTATGAAGAAAGGTTCACTCTATTGGAAAGGTATGATCCAAATTTTATCTGAGACCTTGATAGTAAAATCAAACATTTTTACTCAGGATTAAAGCCAAAATATCTAAGGGAATTAGCTTCTCGTGAGTTTAAAAGTTATGAAAAGCTTGTTCGAATTACTGAGAAGGTGGAAATGGAGTTTTCTGATGATTAAGTGTTCTATAACAACCAACAGAAAAAGAGACTGAGGTGGCAGTAGAAAGGTAATAATTCTTCAAAAAAGTATTATGGTAAGAAAACTATGTTTCCAGTTTGTGATAAATGTGAAAAAAGGCATTCTGGGGAATGTCTTCTGAATTCTGGAAAGTGCTACCGATGTGGTAAGATGGGACATAAGGCTCGTGATTGCACTAAAAAAGATCAAGATGAAGGTAAGACCAAATTTGATTTACAGTTAGTGAAATGTTTTAAGTGAAATGAGATGGGTCACTATGAAAACGAGTGTCCGACAAAGAGCTTGAGTGATGGGAAGCAGTTAGACTGCAAGCAGAAAGGGGTGGTGAAATCCTTTGAAACTACTTCAGCAGATGTCGGGCCACCAATTGAAGTTGTATCTGGTACTTTGTTTGTTTTTTAACATTATTCCAGTGTGTTTTTTGATTCGGGGTCTACACATTCTTTCATCTCTGAAACCTTTTCTAGTAAAATGGGAATACCATCTCAAGAAATGACTCCTGAACTTGTGGTAAAAACACCTTGGGGAAATGTTGAGGCAAAAAGAATTTAGAAGAATATTCATATCCTTATCTGTGGAAAGAACCTACTTGCAAACCTTATGGTTCTACCTCTAGTAGAGTTTGATGTTATCCTGGGTATGGATTGGCTCTATATTTACCATGCTAAGATTGAATATCGAGCTTAAGAAGTTTCTTTTCAGAAAGACATTCAGTTTGTGTACAAGAATGAACCCTTACTATTGACAACTTATCCAGAGGCCAAGAAACATGTAAAAGATGGAAATGAATGTTACCTTGCACACATCGTTGAAAATAAAGGAACTATTCAGATTAATGATGTGATAGTGGTAAATGAGTATCCTGATGTTTTTTCTTGATGAGTTTCCTGGAGTAATACCAGATCGGGAAGTTGAGTTTACTGTTGACTTAGTTCCTGATGCTAATCCAATTTCAAAACCCATTATCGAATGGCTCAAATTGAACTTTTAGAGTTTGAGAAGCAATTGCAAGATTTATTAGGGAAAGGTTTCATTCGACCTAGCACATAACCATGGGGTGCTCCTGTTTTATTTGTTAAAAAGAAAGATGGTTCTATGAGACTTTGCATTGAATAAAGGGCCTTGAATAATATCACTGTTAAGAACAAATATCCTTTGCCTCATATCGATGATTTGTTTGATCAGCTCTAGGGAGCTCAGTTTTTTTCAAAGATTGACTTGAGATCGTAGAACCATTAGCTGAAGGTAAATGAAGCAGATGTTTCGAAGATCACGTTCCTTACAAGATATGTCCATTATGAATTTGTAGTAATGCCTTTTGGGATAACCAATGCACCTTCTGTATTCATAGACTTAATCAATAGAATTTTCCATGAGTCATGGGATAAGTTTGTGGTGGTTTTAATTGATGATATTTTGGTGTTTTCTAAAAGTAAAGAGGAGCATGAAAGACAATTAAGGGTTATCTTTCAAACCTTAAAAGAAAATAAACTGTATGGAAAATTCAGAAAGTGCGAGTTTTGGTTGCAACAATTTTCTTTCCTTGGTCACATTTTTTGTAAATATGAGATAACTGTTGATCCTGCAAAAACAAAGGGTGTTGAATAATGGCCAAGTCCCACAAATTTAACAAAGATTCGTAGTTTCCTTGTTTGGTAGGCTATTACCGAAAGTTTTTTATGAATTTTTCACTATTATCTAGTCCAATGACTAAGCTAAATCGGAAGGGTGTTATGTTTATCTGGACAAAAGAATGTGATGATTGTTTTCAGGAATTGAAAATAAGATTGTTGAATGCTCCAGTTTTGGCACTACCTTCCAGGAATGGTGAGTTTGTTATATACTGTGATGCTTCATTGAAAGGACATGGTTGTGTCCTAATGCAGAATGATAAGGTAATTGTTTATGATTCACGTCAGTTGAAAACTCATGAGGTAAATTACCCTATACATGATTTGGAATTAGCTGCTGTTGTTTTTGATTTAAAAATTTGGAGGCATCATTTGTATAGAGTAAAGTGTGAAATATATACTGATCACAAAAGTTTAAAGTATATATTCACTCAGAAAGAGTTAAACATGATACAGAGGAGATGGAAGGAATTAATCAAGGATTATGATTGCACAATTCATTACCATCCGGGAAAAGAAAATAAAGTGGCTGAGGCATTGAGTCGAAAAATTAAAGCTTCATTAGCAATGTTGCATTTGGAACGTGATCCTTTGGTTAAGTATTTTATGAACATTGGCATAGAAGTTGTTGGTGCAGGATGTTCTTCTGGTTTTTTCAGGTATCAGTGAGATCATCTCTATCAGATAGAATCAAGCAAGCAATGAAGCAAGACAGTGAGTTACAGAAAACGGTAGAGATGGTTCAGAAAGGTAAGTTTCCTGAATTCAACATTGATAATAATAGATTTTTGAGATTTGGGAAGAGATTGTGTGTGCCTTGTGATTCACAGTTGAAGAAAGAGTTGTCATGTGAAGCTCATAGTTCTCTGTTTTCAATTCATCCAGGCAGTACTAAGATGTATAGAGATCTTTGAGAGTATTTCTAGTGGGATGGAATGAAAAGAGATATTGCTGATTTTAATGTGAAATGTTTGACTTTTCAGTAGGTTAAATAAGAGCAGTAGTTATCGAAAGGGATTCTACATCCATTACCAGTGCTAGTGTGGAAATGGGAGAATATATCCATGGACTTTGTTGTTGGATTACCGAAGACATCTCGAGGTAATAATGCAATCTGGGATATTGTTGATTGCTTGACCAAATCTACTCATTTCCTTGCTATACGTGATACTTTTTCCCTATATAAACTTTCCCATTTGTATCATAAAGAGATAGTCAGGTTACATGGAGTTCTTCTCTCCATTGTATCTGACCGTGATCCCAAGTTCATTTATAACTTTTGAAAGGCCTCCAGAAGTCAATGGGTACTGAATTAAATTTTCGTACAGCTTTTCATCCCCAATCAGATGGGCAGTTGGAATGAACAATTCAGACCTTTGAGGATATGGTATGAGCTTGTTCGATGGATTATCAGGGAAGTTGGAAGCATCATCTTTCTATGGTTGAATTTTCACATAATAACAGTTTTCATTCTAGTATACAGATGGAACCATTTCAGGCATTATATGGGAAGTAGTGTCGAACTCCAGCTTTCTGGGATGAAGTGGGTGAAAGGAAGTTGATGGGACCAGAATTGGTAGAAGAGTTGGCAGAAAAAATTCAGCTGATACAGAAACACCTGAGAACAGCTCAGAGTAGGTAGAAGAGTTATGCAGACTACAGGAGGAAGGATCTAACTTTTGAGGTAGGTGATCATGTTTTTCTCAAAGTCTCACCATGGAAAAGTGTGATGCGATTTGGTATGAAAGGAAAGCTGAGTCCAAGGTTCATTAAACCATATGAAATTCTAGAGAGAGTTGGATCAGTTGCATACCGGGTGGCTTTACCTCCGAGTTTATCTCAGGTACACAATGTTTTTCATGTTTCGATGCTGAGAAAGTACATGCCAGATCCATCTAATGTTTTGATTCCAGAGGTAGTTCAGCTGAAAGAGAACCTATCTTATGAGGAACAACCGGTCTAGATTATTGACCACAGGGAGAAAGTTTTATGGAATAAGGAGATTAATCAGTTAAAGGTTTTGTGGAAAAACCACATGATGGAAGAGGCAACATGGGAATCTGAAAATGCAATGAGGGATAAGTACCCCCATTTATTCGATAAGTAAATAAATTTTGGGGACGCAATTTTCTAAAGGGGGGAAGGATGTAACATCCCAAGTATGTAATGAATAATAGATATTTTTATCTATGTCTATTAATGAATTAGATAGTGTTTTAGAGGCTTAAAATGAAAATAAATCCAATCTTAAGCATTGAAAACACTAATATTCTTAAAAGATTGTTTTACTGCCTTTTGATGGAAAACCCTTTTAAAATCAAACTTTTGAAAATTTTATAATCTATATTTTTAAAAATAAACCAATTCATTATGATTAGGACATTTAAATTTACATTGGATAATTTTTGGTATTTTTCTTACAATGTTCATTTTTTAATGAATAGTGAAAAATACTGCATTTTAAATCAAAACTACTTTTTCATCTAATTTAATTATATGGATAGATTATTTTTTTAATTGGTCGTAAAGTGTAATCTGAATATATTTTTACCATTTAATCCAATGGTGGTCATTAGGATTATTTTCCCTTTGAAATTGGTCATAAACTAATGCCAAACTTTTTATAGATATTGTTTCAAAAAAACCCGCTATTTTTTCTTACAACGAGAATTATTTCTAAATAATTTATTCAAATTTATGTGTTTGGAATTTGGTAAAATGGATTACATATTTGGAATCATGAGGTCTAAATAATGTAATTAATACTCTTTTGTTTTTGGACATTATGAATAGTAACGACGGTAATTATCTTTAATTATCTTGATTAATGAGTAATCAGGTAGTTAAGGATAATAAAATAATATCATAGTAATAAAAAAAGACACCAAAATGTTTCCTAAGGCTACTGGTTGTCTCATGACCGACCATGGGATGCCTTGTTCCAAACATGGGGGCCCCATGAAATCGCTTTTGTGAGAAAGTGACTTTTTATATTTTTATTTTTTAAAGAATGTTAAATGTAACAATGAATGTATCACCTAAGTAAAATATATTTAATTCTGTCTACATAAATGATCTTTTGGACTATAAATAGTCATTGGAAAGCCAAAAATATTTTCTACATCATATTATTTTTTTATAATTTTTATACATTAAATAAATTATATTATTTATGACATCATAATGATGCAGCGATGACCTCATCATTTGACAATTTAAATAGAATGGATAGATAATATAAATTCTAAGACCTACACATGTCCAAAAACTATTGGGTGGGTATATTTCTAACTCTTATCAACTTAGCCTCGAATTATATCAATGTGGGTCCTTTAAAATCAGAAACCCATTTGAAAATAAAGTAACATTTCTTTACTTTCCAAGAGTTCCCCTCCTCTCCTCTTATAAAAGGCCCCCACCTCTACCTCCTTACCCACACTTCCAAAGCCTTTGGCGCGGCCAACCCCTACCCATTTTGTGTCTCCACTTCCCTATCTTGCTCCTTGAAGCCTCACATTAGAGAGAAGTCTTCCCAAGGAAGCCTTTGAGCTCAAACCAAAGGGAGTTACCCGATTATAAGGTAATGTATTCACTTGAGACCTTTTGTTTTATTTTGTTTCTCCAACCCCCTAAACTCATTTTATTCATTTATTTTGTAACAACTCCAGTATACTCAATATAATAGGATGTTTTTATAAGAATTATTCGAGCAAAACATACACACACCTACATCTAATGGTTAAATAACATATTGTTTCCGTGGATTGTGAATTTATGCCTCCCGAAACGATGATTGTTCAACATTATTTTATCACCTTCAAAGGTCGCCAATAATATGTCACTATATTAATATATGATATATAATATGTTTATGTTTTCTTTAAGATTCTTTATTTTTCATTTTGGGCATACCTTTATGGTTTCCATTATGGGTAAACGCAAAATCTTCATTTAAGGAAGTACGGACTACCACCCCCTCAAAGTGATTTGATTCGTTAAATACGATATGTGGGACGTATAAATGATGGAACTATGATATGATATATTATTTTTACTAGAATTATAATATACCTTTATATCATTATGATTCCATTCTATAAAATACGAAATAGAAATGAAAGTAGCGTTCATGCGTACGTACGGCTAACCATCTCCATGAACGGTGCATTTCATTTCTTACCTATAAATGATTATGTAATATTATAAATGCATGTATATACTGGATATATATGATATATACATCATGATTATAATTATGGATATAATTTATACATGAACAAATTGTAATTTTAAAGGGTTTATTTTTGACTCAAGTACCAATGATCGTTAAAACGACCGTTATTAACATAAATAATTACATAGTGTTCATGACATGGAAATAAGTGATATAAAAGGAATAATGAACTTTAAAAAGGTTCTTAAGAAAGTAGAAATTAACTCAGGTTTATTATTCAGGACATTAAAGAACGATCGAGTCAAGTCAGACCCAAGGTATGGGACTTCGTCTCAATCTCCTTTCATTGGGGCATATTTTGTTTTATACACAACCTTCATTTATATGGTTTATAAAACCCATTGACTTTTATGTTTATTCAAAAGGAATCTCTTTTATACGAAGCGTTTACTAAATGACAAAAGGGAATATTTTTGTCGTACGTATGCGGCGACAATGACTTCTCCAACGCCGTGACCATTATTTGACTTTCGGCTTCCTCTACAAGACATACCATTTTTTTAAAGAAAAATAAATACTGTGTTTTACTTTTATTTTATTTTGGTATTGGAAATGGTTGTCATAATGTTTTTATATCAATGTGTTGTATTGATATCTTGTGATTGAAATGTGGAAATGTTATGTTTCCTTTATGCATGTTTTATGTGATACAATTATGTTGAGGTTCTTGGGCATTATTATGAAGACAGGTGGTTCCGTGATAAACTAAGGGCGGGTGAGCCCGATATAGCTCTCCAATTCATTGTGTAACGTGAAGGAGTGAAACATTATGGTTTCTCTGAAGAGATTTAGGGAATATACTGTGATGTGTATTCCAAACGTAACCAAGAGGGTTACTCCCTACGTAAGAATGTGATGAATGCCTCAAGTTACATTTATGTCTTATGATTTTTAGGATTTATTCATGATTTGATGAGGTATGTTAATGTTCTTATGTTTTATGGGTAAAGTATGATTTCATTCTTATGTATATATGTACCCATGTTTCCTTTCCATTTATTTTTATATCCCTTAGTGATCATTTTTTGCTCATCCCAAGTTTTTTTGAAATGTTTTTCACTGGTCAAGGGAAAGGTGCATGATATGATGATAGTGTCAAGGAAGTATCAAGAAAGAATCCATGTTTTATTTTAAATATGTTTCCATTGATGGAAAAAATGAATACTATCTTTATGTAACCACTTTTTTTATATGTAGATTGTAATGAATGTTTTATGTTCTAATTCTCTATGACTCTAAACCTAAAAAGATACTCAATGTGTAATCTTGTAATAACTCATGATTAAGTAAGGTTTAAGGCTGGGGCCTTATAATTAAGGTCATTTTTGGTGTATTTCCTATTATATATCTATATATTTAGTTTTATCTTTTCGTATTGCTATTAAATTTTGGAGAGTAGTGTATAATTTCCTCATATTACATATTATTCATATTGGGAATTATATTAAAATTTGATAGAAATTGTTTTAATTTTAAATGATAAGTGTAATATAATGATTATCGCATTTAGGGTTATGTGGTCAATTAAATGATTATTTTATTAATTCATTAAAAAAATCAAATTGAAAGTCTGTTATTTGGAGAAAAAGATGTGAGATTTGTGCAAATTGACTAATGGACTAAATTTAACATTTATGTTAATAATTTTTATTTATTTCAGAATATATGGTAATGTAATTCATTAAAATTATGAAAGAGAAATGGGAAAAAATTATCATATTACCATTATAATCAATGAATAATTGGTTGATCAAGTCGTCATAGGCTTAGTATTTTGAGATCCTAAAATTTCTCTTAATATTTAACAAAATAAGGTTCAGTTATATCTATAATTCATTGAAATTTTTTATTGTTTTCTTTTATGTCCAAATCCTCAATTTCCAATAATGTTCTCCTAGATCAGCTGTAGATAAGTTATGACCATTTTAATTCCATTTTCATCTTTTTAAGAGATGTTTTATAAATACTTTACGATGCTAGTTTCGGATAATTTTTATCAATTGTATATTTTTAAGATAATTTTTAAATTGAAATTACACATGATATTATGTTTTGTTAGAATAATATACCCTTAGATACTAAAATATGTTCATTATGGCCAATATCTTATTGAACATGAAACACTGAAATTAATCAACTCGTAAAATATAAAATCATTATAACAAAGACATTAAATTGATGGGTATGAAAAAGATTGGTTAGTTTATGATATATATATATATATATAATCTCTTTACTAGAAATACATTTTTTATAAATCATTTTTATATACTCATTCAACTTATAGAAAATTAATTTTATTACTCAAAAATATAATTTTGTCAAATAATATTTTTATTAATTTTATTTAGATAATATTATAAATAACGTTTTGATATGTTACGATAATATATTAATAATATTAACATAAATATGTAATTTATAAATTAAAAGCTATCTGATGGTGATATGTTTTCATTTTTTGAAAATTAATATTATTAATGAGTCATTAAAATTACAGTTATTTATAGAACTATCAAATAATTTAAAAAAATTATTAATCATAAATGTTCAACAATATTTTGAATATGGTTTAATATACTATAATTTTTCATTATCAATATTAAATATAGTTAATTATAGTTAATAAATCATTATACTGTAGTTTTCTGTATTTTATGATCCTTCCCCTGAGGCCCATGTCGTGACTTCCCCATGCCCGCCTTCCATAGGCCAGGGGCTGGAGACTAGCAATGAAGCCATATTCCCAATAACTGGGAAGCCATTTCCTTTAATACCTACATGCACGCATAACCAAGATAACTACAAGACATGAACACAGGAAAACTGTATAACCAAAAGAGTGTTGTACGTAAAGGAGACGGAATACAGGCCCAACAGAAAAGGTACAAGTACAAATGAAATACAATACAACTGAAGAATGAGAAGACACTGGTACTGTATCATCCTACAAGGTTTTTACCTGAAGGGTTGGAACATATCACCTCCTTAGAACTCCATATCCACCCATCTCCTCTGCGTACTAACACCCTGTATGGTCCACCTCCAAGTACCGTTCAGTCCATGTACTTTAAGCTTCTGTCTGCGCTGTCTGTTGTCTGTATCCAACACAACAAGGTGCAGGCATAGAACCTGTAGGGGTGAGTATAACGATACACATTAGAGAAACTACGGCCCTCAATGCCTCACAAAAATCCCCAAGGATAAAACAAAAAGTATGAAATCAACAAATAAACCTACCTATGTATATGCACATACATATACCTAATTCATCAAGTAATACATCTCAATCATGTGGAAAACATAGAGAAACTGACTCATCTCACAGTATGATTTATTATATTGGAATCAACAAGTAACATCTCCAGTCACATCTTCGTACACATTGTATACTGCAGAGCCCCTCTTCTATCTAGTGTTGTGGGTCTGCCACATCACATAGAGGTGCTTCCCACTAATCATGGACTACTGAGGTACACCTCATGTCGAGTATCATGGGTCTTCCGCATCACATAGAGGTTTTCCCCACCATGGGTCCATCGCGTCACATAGAGGTACTCCCCCTCCTAAAATTCTGAGGTGCTGCTCCTATGGTGTATCGTGGTCTTGTCATGTCACACAGAGGCACTCCCCCTCATAGCCTACTGAGGTACTCCTCCTGTCCAATATTGTGGGTCTTCCACATTACACAGTGGTGCTCCCCACCACGGGTCTGCCACGTCACACAGAGCCCCTACCACATGGCCCGTCAAGACACTCTAAGTCGAAATGGTCAGCATTCGTCATGTCTCAGTTTGCTACTAGGATCCCACACTATGATTGATCGTCTCAAGTAGGATCCACTCCACAAGCTACTGGTCGGTACTCCAACTTCCAATAAGTTCAATGAAGAAGAATCTCAATGTTCTATCGCGTGATAGAGGTCTCAACGCAACAGGTGACGCGTCAATGAGATGCCTGATCTGTGAGTTATTATCCTTTTAGTCTCAGGGGCACAGCTGGATTCATGATCGATTCAACCAGACCATTCCCCATAATAATCCAAAACTCCATTGGGTTATACTCAAAGGGACTGTTTCGCTCCATGATTTTCAGCACCACTGATAGTTCATCAAATGGACATCTGGTGCCATAGTTATGGCCAAAAGAGTGTAAATGGGTCTTAGTGGGCCAGGGTCTAGTTCTCCATAGTCAGACTGACCCAATTCGCGCAGAAACGTAGTGCGGCCCAGCACAGTGGGTTCATCCTAGCCTGCTGGGTGGTCAAGCAGGCCATAAGGGGCCGCGAGGGTTCTCCCGCTGATGACACGACGGTGTCAGGAGGCTCAGCTAGATTTTCACAGGGCCGCGGGATGGCTCGGCCGCATGTGGCTCGGCCAGAGCGGCTCAGAAGGCCACAGGTAGCATGACTTGGAAGTGCGCGACCAGGGTGGCTCAGCCTGTGGCAGCACGAGGAGGGTGGTTTTACCTGGGTCCACACATCAAGGGTGTTCAGCGCAGGGGGGCGTGGTTAGGGCGGTTCGTCCCGGGGCGGCGTGATGAGGGATGCTCGTCCCAGAGCGGTGCATCCAAGGAGGTTCATCCTGGGGTGGCGCATCGAATGAGGTTTCAACTGGGAGCGGAGAGGCTAGCCCCGGGCGGCAACTCATCCGGGGTGGTGACGGCTCAGGTGCGGGTTGACCCTGCTGTGGATGGGGCAGACAGGAGGAGGTCATGGGACAGCGTGGGGCACAAGGACCGTGGGTTGGCGCAGGACGTGGAGGCTTTGGGTAGTGGCTCCATTTCATTCATCACGTTCAACACCACAAATCATTACAGAATTTTAGGAGGGGTCATGCCATAATTGTTTTGGCTCGTACCCTCTACGTTAGGGTGTAAGAAAGCGGCTCATCAAGAACATGAAGATTGAATGTCAAATCCTATCCTCCCCTCAATGATTATTCCCAAAACGAAAAAGAAAACATTCACATTCTTTATTTTAATAATAGAAGAAAATGTGAATATTATCATACACAAATTAAACTTCTACCCTGGATTGTTCTCTGATGTTGGCGCAAGAAGGTTGTTGATGTTTTCGACGTTCATCTGGTCTACCACACACCTCCTAACCTGGGCTCGTGCGTCGGTTCGTCATAGTCGAAGATGTTCCTCCTTGGAGGTTGTCCTGAGGAAGATGTTGAAGTCGGCATTCTTCATTGGAGGATCCTTCTTCATGGAATAAGTGTAATCCTACAAGAGTTCTCCTCTCTCAATTCCACCCTAAAAAAATGAAATAGGTTCCAATTTAATTAACATAAGATGAATTTATTTTGGCACACCCAAGATTGTGTAATTAATGTACCACATTGGAATAATTAATCATCTTAATTAATTAGCCCAATTTAATGGCTCAATTTAATGGGAGGGGTGGAATATTGGGGAGTTGAGAGGTTTCTCCCCATTAAGAGGGGGCTGGTGGTCCCCGCCTTTAAAATTCTAAAGGGTGTTTTTGGTTCGGGTAGTTCCCACCACCATAACCTCACAGGGGAGGGTTAGTTCCAGTGGACCCCACCTCTTATCTTTCAAAGGTTTGTTTACTCAAAAAATAAAATGCTATAATTTTATTTTATTTTTTCCATGAAAAACCCAAAAAACTAACTTTCACCCTTGACCAACTTCCATTAAGTAGAATGTATTCTTAAGCGCATACTAGAACTATCAGTTCAATGATTCCCTTAGATTTCAATTCCAAGCACCGGTTCGAAATTTTGATAAACCCACTCACATTTTTCTAAACGTACATGAAAAAATGTTCAGAAATTCTTTCTGGGCACTCTGAGCCTTAGAGTCACGCCCCATCACTGTTTTTGTAGAATCGTAAAATTTTAATATATTTAAAAAAAATACATGTAATATATGGGTATTTACATTCTCCACACCTCAAAGCTCTACATCCCTATAAGACACAATGAAAAATAATAGAAGAAGTGGGGGTAATGAGCACGCATCTGAGAATCTCGCTCTTATGTTTTCTCATAGAGGTTCCCATACTTCCAGCAAACGCGCACCCGAGGTATTGACCATCCACGAAGGAACTGCTCCTATCGATCCTCAATCTCCACTAGAACCTCCATAAAAGTCTCTACATCATCTACATCATGATCTACATGGTCTATGATGTGAGAGGGGTCGTGCAAGTATCTCCTCAGCTGGGATATGTGGAAGATGTCGTGCACCCGGTGCAACTGAGGTGGTATAGCTAAGGGCATAGCCATCTCGCCAACTCTGCTGAGGACTTAAAAAAGTATGATGAACCTCGGAGATAATTTTCTACCTTGTCCGAATCCATGTGGACCTCATCAAGAAGATACCCATATAAAGATGTTGTCTCCATCCTCGACTCCAAAGGACTACCTCTAATATCGACAAACATCTTCTTCCTGCTCTGTGAAGTCTTCATCCACTCTTGGATGATCTGCACCTTCTCTTTTGTAGCCAGTACCATCTCCAGTACCAATAGTGCTTACTCCCCTGGGTTAGTCCAACACAATGATGATCTGCATGGTCAACCATACAACACATCGAAAGGTTCCATCCTAATGTAGAAGTGATAGTTGTTGTTTTATACAAACTCAATCGAAGATAAGTGATCCTCCCAACTATGACTGAAGATAAGGACGGAGTCATGAAGCATTTACTCGATGGTCTAAATGGTCTAATCAGTCTGGCAATCCGTCTAAGGAAGGAAGGTGGTTCTCAAAGAAAGTTGTGTGTTGAAAGCCTCTTTCAACCCCTTCCATATCCGGGAAGTAAAAAATGCATCATTATCATAAACAATCATCGAGGGTACTTTATGTAGCCATACAATCTCATTAACAATGGGACGTCCCATGATCTCCACTAAACCCCCTCTCTCTGACCGATAGGATGTGGGCTGACTTGGTGAGTTGTTCGATGATCACCCAAAACAATTCATGTCCCCTAGATGTACATGGATGTATTGTCATTAAGTACATATATATCCCATCCCAATTCTACTATGGGACCTCTAAAGGCTAAAACAAGCATGTTGGTACCTGATGATCTACCTTCCCTTGATGAAAAATGAGGAACTAAGAAACAAACTATGAAACTACATTCTTTATTCTCAGCCACCGATGCAGTCATGGGAGATACTAGTACATCTATTCCACTCCTGGATGTACCGCTAGAGAGGAAGTGTGGAACTTCCTCAACACTTCCTCCTAAAGTGACACTGGTAGCGTGGTATGTCCTCTAAAGAGAGTGGTGTGCCCCCCACCATTAGAAAATCCATCAGGTGCATGCCCTGTGGATATATAAGCACGTCGTGTCTCCCAGTTAGTGTCCCCATGTTTTGCCTCCCTATCTCACTGATAAAGTGGAGGAGTGACTATAATATATTGAAGGAAAGCTTCCCCATCAAGTTTCATGAAGGATATCTACAAAGTGGGAAGCTACTCCATTGCCTCACCTAGTGGTTGTATACCAGACCTCCTTTTAATTGCATATGCTACATAATTCCTCTTCTCATGTCTATATACTATCTCGAATTTATAGTCTAGGAGGAACTCAATCCAATGCCGTTATCTCAGGTTCAGGTCCTTCAGGGAGAAGATATACCTGAGACTCTTGTAATCAGAGTACACTGTAAAATGATCACCCATCAGATAGTGATGCCACATCTTCAAGGCGAAGACCAGTGCTTCTAACTCTAGGTCATGTGTAGCATTTTTCTTCTCATGTTATCTACTCTATCAAGAACCATATGTGATCACTGCATTCTCTTGCATCCAAAGATATCCGAGCCTAGCTCCTGATGTGTCATACTAAACTACATACCCTAATCCCTCCTATTAAAGCCTCAATATGGGGGCACTAGTCAGCCTCTGCCTCAACTCCTGAAAACATTGTAGGCATCTCCCCAACCACACGAAGGGTTTCCCCTTCTTAATCATGGATGCTAGTGGGGTTTCAACTCTAGAGAAGTATTGCACAAACCATCGGTAGTATCTAACCAAACCAAGAAAACTACGTACCACCTTCACATTCCAGGGTGGCTACCAAGAAAGTACCACCCCAATCGTCACTGGATCCACAACAACTCCAGCAACCGATATGACATGTCCTAGAAAGTGAGCATCTCAGAACCAAAACTCGCACTTAAAAATCTTAAAATAAATTTATATCTCTTGAAGTGTGTACAGTACTACCAGAAAATGATAGGCATGGTCCTCTATAGTAGTCTAGTAGAAAAGAATGTCATCGATAAAGACTACTATGAAGTGATCAAAGAACGGATGAAATATCTTGTTCATGAGTCCCATGAAAACTACTGAATAATTGGTTACATAGAATGTCATAAAAAAGAACACATAATGGCCATAACAATATTTGAAGGTCATATTCTACACATCCCAGTCTCGCACTCTGAGCTAGTGATAGCCTAATCAGAGGTCTATCGACAAGAACAACTATGTTCTGTTCTGGTGATCAAAGAAGTCATCAATCCTCGACAATGGGTACGTGTTCTTCATGATCACCTAGTTCGGGCACCAATAGTCAACACAAAGCCTCAATACCTCATCAACCTTCTTGGCTAATTGAATAGAGGATTCCCAAGTTGATACACTAGGTCAGATGAATCTCTTCCCCTGAATGTCCTCTAGTTGAACTCATAGTGCACGATGATCCATGAGAGCCATCCAATATTCTGATGTAGATATTGCTTCCATCCATGGGTACAATTCAATGTAAAATTACACCTCTCTACGAAGAGGTATACATAGATCATCATTAGGGAAGACATCTGTATGTTGTTCCACCACTACAGAATAGCTCAAACTCGGCACATCAACTACTCCTAGGGTTAGGCTATCGATCTAATTAGTGATCAAATGAATCCTCCTCTGGTTAAGTACACCCTTTAGTGAAAATGCTCCCTTATCTCTTTTGAAGGTAAAAATAGTCCCATCCATGCAGAAACACCACCCTTTGTGCCTAACACTGTAAATCGTTGCATGGATTATAGATAACTATTCCATAAATTTGATGTCGTCGTAAGGACTTTATGATTCTACTAGGAGATCCCAGCCGAAGCTCTCTCCTCCTAGTGTAAGCTCACACTGCCGGCACCCATGCGTAATTGTCAAATATGCTCCCGTAGGAGTCTATAACAGTAATTATCAAGCCAATGACTCTGTCGGAATCTTTGAGCTCCGAACGAGGGATGTGTCAAAAAAGAAACAATGGAACATGTGTCTATAAGAACTACAACTTAGGTGGAGTAGACACAGATCATACCTCGTATCATATCTGAAGCAACATGATCGCAAGTCTTAGCTCCCTGTAGTTGTCCTCTCCTCTATCCACCTCCTCCCTACGGTCGGGATAGACCTCCTTATGGTGGTGGCATTTACATATCAAATCATCTCCCACCACCAGTTGTACGACCAACTTCTCTGCCACATCATCCTTCTCCATGCGGACCACCTTGATCGATCCTATGTCTTTTTCTAGGAGGTCCCTCGATCGTCTTATGATCATCCATAAGACGGTTTGGATAGTCACAAGCCATGTGACCATGCCCGCCACATGAGTAACACTACATGATCCTTGCCTGACTGGTTCCACCTGAGGTGCCCCACACATCTGATCATGACTTCTATGGTCATCCAACTATAGGCCTCATACTCTTGGACCTCTGTGATGTCTATCTACTACCTATTGTAGAAGACTCCACTACGTGATGACTAGTGGTGGGTCTCACTACTGGTGACTGCTCAGCAAGAAAAATCTCAACCAAGAGGGATCTCTCTAATACCCCCTTCTGTGTTGGGATACTGAGTGAGATCATCAAATCCATGATTTCCCGCTATGACCTTGCTCAATGGTCCAAGCCCTAAAATAAAGGTCTCGTACCATATCTGTGGAGTAGCGTGAGAGGTCTGCAAACCCCACTGAGTACTAATCCATAGTCATTCTACCTTATAGTAGATAATGTAGAACCTTAATGAGCACTTTGTGAAGATTCAGTGGAACAATCTCTGCCCAAAACAGGCTCTTGAAGTTTTCCCAGAGAAGAGAAACCTCATTATGAACATGAAGAATCATGCTCTACTATCTTCCAACTGCTACCTATAGAAGGATGACAGCAAGGATCCCCATGAGATCGGTTGGTGTCCCTACAAGTTAGAAGACTCTCACTGTAGCCTCTAACCAATCTTCAACCGGTTGTGGGTCCATATCTCCCCTGAAACAAGGTGGACTTTTGTGATGGAACTCATGAAATGTGCTCAAGTAGTGTTCACCTTATGCTACTAGGGCTGGTGGCATCAGTGGCCCAATGGGTAATGTTTCCGCCGGTGCCTCTGCTGGTGCCTCTACCGGAAGAGGGCCCTGCTCCGAGGCCTCGTCTCTCGTTGGGCTATCAGTGCGTACAACCCTCGGAACCATAGTTGGTTGTCTGTGTGGAGACATTCTGAAAGTAAGAAGTTGAACCACATTCAACATTTTATACCTTGTGAGATGATCCAAATAAATTACAAGGAAAACTCTAGAAAACACACACGCAATCAGTGTTTTCATGTACTGAGTTGGAAATCAGAAGTCAGGGTCATGGTGTATGGATACGTTAGAAGCCGCACCAGCAATGGATTCCATAAAATGATAACCACACTAAATACACATAATACTATTTCTATTAAAATAACGATGAGAGTTTAATTTTCTGTGGTAGAACCTCCCTCTGATACCAATTTGTCACGACCCGTCCCCCAAGGCCTGTTCCATGACTACCCCAAGCCTGAATTCAATTGGCCAGGGGATAGCGACTATCACTGAAGAAGTATTCCATTGAACTAGGAATACTTTTCCTTTAAAACCATAACACACACGTAAACAAGCACACAACATGACAGGATCACAAGAAAACTGTATAACAAAAATAGTGCTGAAAGTGAATGGGGCAGAATATAAGCCCAACAGTAAAGGTACAAGTACAACTAAAATATAATACAACAAATGAAAGAGAATATATTGCTACTGTATCATCCTCTGTGGTTCCAACCTGAAGGGTAGATATAGATCACCTCCTCAGCACTCCACATCCATCATCTCCTATGCATACTGACACACCGTATAGTCCACCTCCAGGTACTTTCTAGTCCTGGTACTCTCAGCCTCAGTTAGTGTTGTCTGACATCTCCATCCAATGCCACATGGTACAGGAATTTCCCATGCAGGGGTGAGTATAACGATACTCATTATAGACATCGAGACTCTCAAGGTCTCACAAAAACCACCATGGATAAACCACAAAGTATGAAATCAACAAATAACCCTACCTATGTATATTCCCATACATATACCTAAGTTATCGAGTAATCCATCTAAATAATGAGGAAAACAAAAAGATAATGACTCAACTCACACCATCATTTATTCTTGGGGAAGTAACAAGTAACATATCCAGTCCCATCTTCGTGCACCTCAGCTACTAGAGAACCCCTCCTTTATCGAGTATAGCAGGCCTTCTGCGTTAGACAGAGGCGCTTTTCACTAATCTTGGACTGATGAGTTACTCCTCCTATCAAGTACCATGATTCTACCGCATCACACAGAGGCGCTCCCCACTGTGTGTATTTCATGTCACATAGAGGCACTCCCCATTGTGATTTGCTGATGTACTCATCCCGTTGAGTACTATGTGTCTGTTGCGTCACACAGAGGTGCTCCCCCTCATATCCTACTGAGGTACTCCTCCTGTCGTGTACCATGAGTTTTTCGTGTCACACAGATGTGCTCCCAACCATGGGTCTGCCGTGTCACATAGAGGTGCTCCCCACTGGGCCCGTCCAATCACTCCATGTCAAAATGCTCACCAGTTTTCAAGTCTCAGCCAGCAACTATGTTCACTCACTGTACTGACTCGTCTATCGGAGTATCCCCTCCACATGATACTATTCTATACTCCAACTGCCAAAAATTCCAATGAAGAAGCATCTCAATGGTCTGTCACATCATATGGGTCTCAATGCAACAGATGGAACGTCAATCAAAAGCCCAGTCTATGAGTTATTAGTCTTTTAGTCCTAGGGGCCAGTTGGATTCATGATCAACCCAACATGACCATTCCCCATATTTTTCCTAAACTCCCATAGGGTATAATCAAAGGGACCTTCTTGCTCCACAATTTACAGCACCATTGGTGGTTTGTTAAACAGATGTCTGGTGCCAAATTTGTGGTCAAAAGAGTGTAAATGGGTCGTAGTGGACCCGATTCTGGTCCGACCCAGGTTGGATCGACCCCGCCAGACCCACTGTGTATGGCTCGGCCCGCAGTGTGACCTAACACATTGTGTTCAGCCTGGCCCATTGGGAAGTCTGGAAGGCCATGAGGGGCCGCGGGGGTTTGGTCGTGGATGGAACGAGGCTGTAGGGCGTCTCGGCCAGGGAGGCTCGGGCGAAGTGGCTCGAAGTCGTGGGACAGCTCGGCTGGAGTGGCGCAACCATGGGTAGCTCAGCATAAGTGGCTTGTAAGGTCACATATGCTGCAGTTGGGGTGGCTCAAAAAGGTGTGGTGAGGGATGCTCGACCTAAGGCCACGCGGTGAGGGTGGTTCAGCCTGGGGCAGCGCGACGATGACAGTTTGTCATGAAGCGACACGACGAGGGCAGAGCAACACATAGTGGAGCGACGAGGGCCATTTTTCCTGGTGCAATGTGACGAGGGAGGTTCATCCCAAAGTAGCATGACGAGCGCGGTTTGGCCTGGGGTGGCGCTACTAGGCCGTGGGAAGCAGCTCGTTCGGGGCAGAGGTAGCTCGGTCGCGGGTCGGCTAGGTTGTAGATGGTGTGGAGCAGTGAAGGTCGGGGCTGGTGCAAGGCATGGAGGCTGCGGGGGGGGGGGGGGGGGGTGGAGAAAAGAGGTTGTTCAACGGCATGGGGAGCAGAGGTAGTTGGCGGCGATGTCATTTCCTTCGTCACCTTCATCGCATTCAACACCACATATCATCACAAGTTTTGTGGAGGGGTCAGGCCATATTTTTTTGACCCATACCCTCTGCGTTAGGGTGGTAGCAAGTGGCTCATCATGAACGTAAACATTGATAGTCAAATCCTATTCTTCCCAAAATGATTGTTCCCAACCCATAAAAGAAAACATCCACATTCATTGTTTTAAAAAGGATAGAACATTGTTATATTATCATACAACAATTAAACCCCTACCATGGATTGTTCGTGTTGGTTCGAGAAGGAGGTTGAAGTTGTCCACATTCGTCTCGTCCACCACACACCTCAAAACCTGGGCTCCTGTGTCAGTTCATCATAGTCGAAGACATTCCTCATTGGTGGGTCTCCTGAGGAAGAAGTTGAAGTCGACGTTCTTCATCGGAGGAGAATTCTTTATGGATGATGTGTTATCCACCAAGGGTTCTCCTCTCTGAATTCGAAAAATAAAAAATGAAATATGTGGAAATAAAATTAACTTAAGAAGAAATTATGTTGCCGCACCCTATTGGTCGCAATTAAAGTAATGCGTTGGCACAATTAATTGGCTCAATTAATTGGCCCAATTTAATTTCTCAATTTAATGGGAGTGGTGGAATATAGAGGAGTTGGGAGGTTTTTCCCCATTAAAAGGGTTCGGGTGGTCCCTGCCTCTAAAATTAAAAAAGTGGCTTTAGGTAAGGGCTTTCCCCACCACCATAACCTCATAACGGAGGTTTAGATTCAGTGGACCTCACCTCTTAACCATCAAATGGGTGTTTACAACAAAAATAAAATGTAATAATTTTATTTTATTATTTCCACAAAAAAAACCAAAAAAAATTAAATTTCAGCTTCGACCAACTTCTATTAAGGTGAAAGTCTTCATAATCGAATTCTGGTATGACGAGTTCAACGATGCCCTCAGAATTTAATTCTGAGAACCTGTTCAAAAGTTAGAAAAAACTGCTCGCACATTTACTAAATGTACCCAAAAAAAATTCAAAAATTAAATCTTGGCACTCTGGACCTCGGAATCATGCACCGTTAATATTTGTGGACTCATAAAATTCCTATATTTAAAAAAAATAATTAAAATGAAATTACAGGTCTTTTAAATGTAAATATTTTATTATTTTACAAATTGAGTGTTTTTTTAAAATGTTTTTAAAGTGCATAATGTTTAATCATCATAATTAATTTAAACAACCATTAATAGTAAATTGTCTAGTTTATATTTATATATTATATATCAATAAATATTATTTATGATACAAAAAATGATTGTTGATATTAATATATTTAATATATATAATACTTTTTTAATAAAATAAACTTCATTAAGACCTGTTGATTTAGCTCATATGTGATTTTAATTTTAAATTAAAATTTTTGAAATTTGTAAATTTTATTTAGTGAAATTGATTCCATATTTTTGAAGATATGATTCTATATTATATTAGACACTATATTTAATATTATAATATAATTAATAGAAAAGACATAAGAAATTTATTAGCATGGTTATGGTAAAAAACAAGTGTACCTGGGGATTATACTAAAAATATAATGTAACAAATGTCCAAAAAACATGTACATTACCAATTTTATAAGGAAATATATACCTTATCACATCTATTATTATATAATTAAAAAACTTGGAATCCTTTTTCATGTGTTATAATTTGGTCATCGTTTTTATTTCCAATAATAATAAATGTGTCACTAACATTACTTCTAAATGAACTCTCCCGATCCTATTGAATTTTAAACATTAAAGCATATTTGTTTTCAGAAAATACCTATAAAAATATCTCAATTATTTTATTTAAAAAATAATATAATCTTATTTTTATCATTAATCCGTCTTATGAATAATATTTTTGTTAATCTATGGAAGATGTGTGATGTAGTCGTATTATGGTTAACTAATCATTTTTTATTTAATATTCATCCACCATTAAATATTCCTAACTTACAAATATATAATATCACATTTATCAATTTTATTTTTATAATTTAATTAGATAAATAAATAATATAAATCTATATCATGTTCCATAAATTAGTCTAAAAAATCATAATTCATGTCTACGACAGACTACTCCCTCGAGAAGCTATGCGATTCATTTTACATCAATTCATCTCGTGTAATTTAATAATTATGGATAATATATATATATATATATTATTTTTGAAATATTTATAATTATGATTTTTTAAATCAATGAATAAATGTTACATTCCATTCTATGAGTGAAATTATAATATTAAAGGGGTTTACAATAGACTACTGCATCTTGAAGCATTGTGATTATCTTTTCTCAAAACCATTTACATGGAACAGAACTAAAAATCATTTAAGTAATATATTAGATGAAAATTAAATAATTATGAAATTAATGATATATTTTCCATTATGAGAAGATAATATAGCATTTTCTTTGTTTCACTTAAAAACTATGACGTTTTTTGTGCGTACATGTAGTCAACATACTCCATGAATGTGATGTGATTCCTTTTTCATATCCAAAATGATGGATAATATATATAATTATATATAGTTAAATGTTTTTGTATTTATTATATTATTATCATTTTTACCATAAAATATTACATATCTTATTTTCGTAAAGATTGTTTAAAATGGGAGCTGTCACTCATGCACATGTACAAACCATCACATCCATTATTGGAATATAGTTAAATTTTCATGATAATTTTATGTTTTTATTTTAAAAATATTAAATTACATAAATTTTTTATAATTATTTCGGGATTATAATTATGTCGATGCTGAAAATGTGACCACTTTTACCATGGTCAACACACAAAATCCACTTTGAAACATTGGACTGAATTTCCTAAAAAACATGAGGTGGAAATAATTGTTTAACAATTAAAAACATATAAACAAATAATCGACTAATGTATAATTTATTTAATGTATAAAATTTAAATATTGAAAATAAAATTGATATAATTTTATTTAATTTGGAGTTAAAAAACAATTAGATGTTATTCACTCAAGGTATGTGTTTCTCTTCTCAGTTTTTTATATTTGAGACATATCACATATTCAAAACAAAAAATATTTTTTTCTAGGGAATATATATTCAATGAAGTAATTTAATTGATTATTTAAAATAATATTGTTTTTATATACATATCCTTATGATTTTCTATCATTCATGTTGTTTTGATCATACAAATACTATAATTTTATGTGATTTTTCATTAATTTAATTTCATTGATGAATATTATATTGGTGTGCAATGAATTTATTTTATGTGTCTTATATACTACCCATTATAAATTTATTTATATGGAATCATTTAGAAATAACTGTATTTTTATTTCAATTTCAATTACTCCATCCATGGGGATTTTTTAAGAAATATACAAATAGGTAAGGAATTTCACAACATAATTTCCTTTTTATCAGGTATAACACTTCTTAATTTGATTTTTTATGATAGGATTTTATGATAATTAATATATTAATTCTATTACTTTGTATTTAAACTTTCTTTTGGATTTAAATTTAATACTCATAATTGATTCATTGATTAATTCTCAATTCAGTGGTATAAATATTCTCTGGGTTTCTCGTCTAAAATTACCTTCTTTGAGAAAGATTTTATGTTATACACCACTATTAGTTTATATGGTTTATAAACTAAAACATTTACATGAAATATAAAGTAAATAAATTTATAAATGGTATTTTAATTTAATGGGATTTTACTGTTTCATAGGGCTTACTATTGATGAGTTAACAAAGTGGAGAATGATGTATGATCCAACCTCATATATATTCGAGAATGTCGATTATGAAGGTTATTTGTGAGGAAATAATATGTGGTTATTTTAAAGGTATATGTGTCCATATTCCACAAAATGTATTATATTTTTTAACATGAATAATTTACATTTCCTCCTATAATGATTAATTAAATAGAAATAATGTCATTTGTATGTGATACCACTGTGTATATTCTTTTAGATCAATGATAATTCTCTTCCATATCTATGTTTTTAGAAATATTTTCAATAATATTTTTTCACCATTATAAATATATTTATAAGCATATTTTAATGAAAATAAAACTTATTTTAAACTATTTGTAATATAATTTCATAAAATATTCAAATTGGATCATTTCAACCCCCTTTAACAAAATATTTTTCAAATAAATTTTATTTTTTACAATTTCAACATTATTGGATTTTATTAATGTCAATATAATTATTTTCAATTCATATTTCTTTTTTATATTCCATTATTATTTTCAATGAATAGTATTTTCTCAGTATTGTATGTTTTATTATTTTTTAATGTGATATGAAGGGTGAAATGTTTATTTTCATAAAAAAATATAATTTATCTATTAATGGGTTTTCCATTCGATGACATCATCAATAGCTGATTTTAAAAACACTAAAATAGTAACATATAGTATTGATTATATCGATATTCATTTAGTTATGGATTATTATACTCACATGGATCTGGTTTTTTCTTGGTGATGAGGAAAGATACAGTTATATCAAAAAGTGAATGATTATAAATATTTTATTCCTAATATAGTTATTGAATATTATTTATGATGATGGGTAGTTATGTTTTAAACCAATGATAGGATGTTCCATTATAAATTAAGGATAAGTGGTTTTGAAATTTACTATGGATGTCTGTTTCCATGATAATGTAAAGATTAGTTTTTTCATGATAAACTGAAGAGGGGTGAATCTTTAGTGTCTCTCCAATGCATTGGGTATTGCTAATATGGAATTATAAAACAAATTTCATTCTATCCATTATAGTTATTTAAATATAATCTTCCAATATTTAAATATTCATTATGTATTCCTTCTATATGGTTTAAATTATTCATTTAAACAAGATTGAATTCACATTGTTCATTATTGGGGATTTTTTAACTCCTTCCATTATTAATGTTTTAAGTTTGGTTTTATGATTTATGGTCCCAATATTTATGGTTATTATTTCTGTTATTTTATTCTCATGCACATTTATTATGGAATTATCCCTATATGATAATCCTTTTCACAATGATGAAATTTAGTTTCTATTGATTATTTCTTCCCTTACTGGTCATTTAATCATTCTATTCTTATATTTACTTTCCCCTATGTTATAAAAATATTATGGAAAATTAATGATGTATATAATTGGTTCATATGGATGATGGAAATGAACTATTTTTAAATAAGAAAATGGTTTTTTGTTGGAATACTCACATAAACTAATATTTATAATTTATTAAAGAGTTTTTTGTAATTCTCAAAAACACTAAATGTAAAACATCCATGGGTATATAAGTAATAAAATACTTAAATTTTATGTTTATGTTTTGGGTAAATACAGTTGGGTAAAATTAATATGTATCAAATCCATAAATTTTATTTTTCATTATTAACATTAGATTCACGGGTGAGATTCTGAGGTTATTATATAAAAAAACGTTTATATACATTGATTTCCCTTATGATCACATTATTTATCATTATAATATTTACCTATATATTTATAATTAATAATATAATTTTTTGACCAAAGAAATTAAGTGTATAAAAATATAGTAATAATAAGGTTTTGATCAAATGTATCACTAATTGTGAAATTTATCTAAGCAACTTATGGTTTGAATTTTTGTATTGAGTATGTGACGAGTTTAAGTAATTTAAAAACATTGGATATATAAAAATTATGTTCTAATAACACTATGTATGTATAAATGTTTTACTTGACATATGTTAACATTAAAATCCATGGAGGGATAAGGTGGATATGGTTTCCCCCACACCAATGTAGATTTTTTGTCTCTATTAACACATAATTTGTATCACATATACTAGCTTCATTAATATAAATTTATTTTTAATTGATATTTTTTGATACAATGAATTTATAGTGTAGCGGTATTGATTTAATTTTGGGGATCCTTTTTAGGATCATATTACTATCATGAGATTTGAAATGTTAATAAACCATATTTTCTCGAAAAAAATGATGTGAAAATTTTATTTTGAATGTAAACTAGTATGTGTGGGAAATTTGATAATCTATATTGTTATCGAATATTTTATGGAAAATAAATAATATTGTTTTATAAAATTGAGGAAAATTTGATAATTTCAGATAAATATTAATTTGGAGCATGAATTTTGAAATTTCATATTATATCCTCAAACCCAATAGCCCAGATTTAGTTTTAATTTTAATATAATTACGTAAATACAAGAGATCACATCAAAATGATTGATAATTTTGTATTCATTATGATATTATATACATGAATGTATCCTCTATTAAATTTGAAAATTAAAATATAACATAACAATGGAAAATTAACGGCTTCCTTGTCAACAATTCAAAAATTACATCTTCAAACCCTGGAAAAAAAATCAAATGGTTAGATTAGATACATTGTAACGGTTAAATAAAGAAGTAACATGAAACCATAATAAGTGAATAATAATCAATTAAGCATAATCAACATGTAATTGTAAATAATTGAAAAATACATTCCATCAATACACTATAAATGAAAATGTATCAATAAATTTTTTCAATGTGAAAATACCCTCTACAATGATAAATGAATGTTGACTAATGAAAATGCATAAGTTATGGATGTCATGGATCCATCACATGATCCATCATACCATCATGAACGTTTGTGTTTTTTGGGTATATACCACTCTAATTATGTTTTAGAAACATACATGAACTGGTTTCATGAACTATTGACTCTCTGGAGACATATAGATCCGTCAATGTGCTGTAATGGGCCCTAACCATCACTACAAGACTAATATTTAGTTCACGGAACAATTTCATTAACAGATTAATCATAAAATGGACCAAAAAATATTTGAATTTATGAAAAATATAATTTCAAATTTAAATTGACCTTAAATGGGTGTTTGATAAATTACATAATACTGATTAGGTGCACAATACCATGTACGTATCCATGAAATAAAAATTTCAACGACGTACCATACCTTATGTCCAAATGTCATATTCCCTTGATCGTAATATCCTAGTTAATCAAATTAAATACATTAATTAATTAATTCAGAACCATTAAAACATTTATTTTAAATAGTATACTTTTATTACATTCATTTACGGAATTATTGACGAGTTATAAGACATAATTTTATCATTTGGGGGCGTTCATTTCCTCTGTTTTCATTATCTATTTAATTAAATATATGTATATAAAGCCATTTAAAATGAGAATAGTTTCCCAGAATGGAAATTATATTTTATTAATGAACTTACATGATATTCATAGGTTATATATTTAATTCATTTTTCTAGTACAAAAATGTGTCATTAACTAAAGTGTTAGTGAAAATATGGATTATTTTGGAATATTTTTAGATCAATGTAAACTATTTTTGTTTTATTAATTATGATTTTACATATATGAGTGTACAGAAATTTCAAAATTCATTGATTAATATATTATATTAATATTTAATTATAAAAATTATTTTCTTTCCATCCATTATATTGTAATTGAAAAACAAAAACACATTGTCCATTAAAGACGTAAATCGACACCTCATTAAAGTTGTTTTAATTTTTAGAATGAGATGGTGGTGAGTATGGGTATGAATAGGAATATTCCATTATCATAATAACTATCTTGTATATATAACATAGTAGAGTTATAATTACATTTTTGGATAGAGTAGGCAATGACTGAATTAAAAGAAATAAAATCAAATGAAATTGAAGGAGAACAAAAAATGGAATTACATCTAGAATTAATCTCAATACTAACCACATTTTTCAATATGTAAATAGACTTTTAGTGAGACTAGAAATAATATAATGTGGGTACGAGGATTGAGAGTGTAAATGGGAAGAATGTAATCAATATTCAAGAATTTGTAAGTGTAAAGAGAGAGGGTGGTGAGGGGTGGGGTTTATAGTGAAAGAGAGTTGTTTTCCTGAATGTTTTATACATTAATTTTTTATTTTAACTCAACAAATGAAATAAAAATGATTAATGTGACTAATTACAGTAATTAATGCACATGAGTTAGAAATAATAATTATTACATCATCACGGATTCATTGAATAATATATTTAACTTATAATGTGTATATACCCTAAATTTCGGTATTTAATATTCACCAAGAATTAAATTACATAGAAAAAAATAACCATTACAACATTTCAAAATAATGAATTCATAAATGAATGCCATTTTTGAGTATAATTCTCTAAATAATAGAATTTTTTTAATTATACTCATATTTTACTCAATATATACCAATTTAAAATTTATAAATCATTTTATAACACATTGAAAAATTAATTAGGGTCTGAAAAAATTATAATATAATCATAAGAAAAAATATTAATTAATGAAAAAATTATATAAAAATATATTTCATTTTAAAAAAATTATATTAATTACAAATATTTTATTGAAAATATATTTTATAAAAACATTCGCAATTAATTAATCATTTTCTAAATATTAATCAACTTATACTATAATATAATTATATCATATATTCTCATATAATATAAAAAAAATTATTTATAATTTCATAGGGGAGGTTATTATTCAATTTTCAAAATTACTCTTACTAAGGGTCACATTTATAGCGACCCGAGCCTTTTCTTATCTTACAACTACATCATTTTAAAGATAAATGACATAATAATATTACACATAGAGGATCCAATGTTTTAGTGTCTTGGGTAAACTAGGACTATACAAAACAAATACAACATCAAGCATAAACATTTATTTAATTTATTCTTATCTAGTATCTTATTGGCACTTGTCCTCTCCTTAATGCATGTAGCCACATGAGGATATACATCAAAAGGGGTGAGCTAGAAGCCTATTAAGAGGATAGATAAGAACAATATAGAATGGGGTGAGCATCATAATAACATGGGAAAAAGATCCTGAACATGAGATGAATAAAAAATATAAGACTTGAAATGTGGCAATGCATAAAACTGAAACATCATGTCTTTGGGGTTAACTACCACACATATTTGTGATCCAAGATATCATCTTGTTCACACATCATTTCACATTTACTCATGAGATTCATCACTTTACCCAATGCATTGGAGCTCTGTATAATTCTGGGTTCACTCGTCACATTCAATCATTCATATTGTGCTATATAATTCCGGGTGCACCATTTACAACATTACATTATCATCATCATGCTTTCCACATGAAACATATATCAAAAGTTAACATAAATAAACCATGGAAAGGAAATGGTTACATCTCATAAGAAAAAATTCATATACCTTTGGGTTCCTAAAACAAATTTGGAAAAACATACTTGATACAAGAACCATCAACCATGAATGAGAAGTAAAAGGTGAGTTCGTAAAAGAAGAGTTCTTTTCGAAAAGATTCTGTTTGACATAAACAGTAGTGGTAAACTTGTATATGAAATAAAAGGAAAGGAAATGATGAAAAAATGATTTTTAGGGAGTAACCATATCAAAAATGGAGTGAAAGATGGAGACCATAAGGGAGAAAATTGGGTTCGAGATTTCCCCTTACCTTGTTCCCGAATGCTTCTTTCTCTTTAATGTCCTCTTGAATCCTTCTCTTGAGAACCTATGTATGTGCCAAAGTTTGGACTTTCTATTATACCAACAGCTCTTGTACATGTGGGAGGGTCTAGGTAAGGGGTTTGGGATGAGTTTAGAGATGGATTGGATCTTGAGAGGTGTGAGGAAATGAGGGTGTGAAGGGTTTCTTTTACAGTGGTGGGGAGAGGGGTTTCCTTAATATAAAATACATTATTTTATTAAGTTCCCCCAATATAAGGAATAGTTAGTCTTTGATGACCAAGAATAGTAATATTATCATGTGATCCCGAACCAAGTGGGCTTATATCAGCAGAACATCATCGATGACTCAATTAATACATTATTTAGCATTTATTGTGAATTATCAGATTCTACTTTTCATAAAAAATTCAAGTATTTCTGAAAAATCCCAAAAATTTACCCCAACCATTTTTTGACATGTGGAATCGAAATATGAAGTTCAATTTTCCATAATAATTTTCTATATACTATTAATTTAATATTTAATTAAAATCACATTTACTTAAAAAACAGTTTTAAAGATTAAAACTGATTTATAGTGCATTCAAAAATTACATTGGGTTTTATAAAATTATCTAAAAACTATAAAAAAAAGATTCAATAATTTATGAATAAATTTTAGGGGAATAAATATTCTTTTAAATAAATTAATAAATTATAATTAATTATTTATGTCTTACAAAATACCAAAACGTTAACTAAAGTAAAATTGTCACATTCTAAGATGTCTAAATTTTATTTTATTATTCATAGGTAGTGTTACTCTTATGTTAGATGATTTACTATTCATAAGGGTCATATTACTATTTATAAGGGTATCTTACTATTCCTACGTGTATGTTACAATTCACCAAAAATTATTTTTGATTCATTAGACTCCAAAAATCACCTTGAACAAAACCGTGTATGTCAGATTTTTAAAATTCCAAACAGAAGACTGAAAAACATATGTTTAGTGGTCACTCATCACATAGTAGTTTATTATGTTGTTTTTTCATGTTATTTTATGAATTAAATATAAGAAGGGAATTTCCATTGAAAAACATTGGGTCGTTACATACTTCTCCCCTTAAGAAATTTCACCCCAGAAATTTCACTTTACACACACAGGTGAGGGTACTTCTCTTTCAATGCCTCTTCTGGTTCCCTAGTTTCCTCCTCAAAATTATGGTTTCTCCAAAACACTTCGACAAGATGGGTTGTATTGTTGCATAGAACGTTATCTCTATGATCCAGAATCAGTACTGGCTACACCTCATAGGAAAGATCATCTTCCAATTGCACCACCTTTGAGTTTAGTACACGTGAGGGGTCTGGTATGTACTTCCTCAGTAGTGATACATGTAACACATCATGAACATGACCCATAATTAGTGGATGTGCAAGATGATAGGACACCGCTCATATGTGGTCAAGGATCTCAAAGGGGCCAATATACCTTGGGTTTAGCTTCCCTTTCATCCTAAATCGCATGACTGTCTTCCATGGAGATATTCGAAGGAATACTTTATCTCCAATGTTGAACTCCATGTCCCTTTGACAGTTGTCAGCATATATCTTTTTCCAACATTGAGAAGGTTTGATGTGTTTCTGGTTGAATTGAACCTTCTATGTCATCTCTAGAACAAGATCGTGTCCAAGTAGAATTCATTCTCCAACATCATCCCAACAGGATGGAGTTCTATATCTCTTTCCATACAGTGCTTCATACGGAGCCATCTGAATACTCGAGTGGAAGCTATTATTGTATGAGAACTCAACCAATGGGATATGCTGATCCCAACCACCTTTTAATTCAAGAGAGAAAGCTCTTATCATATATTCAAGCGTATAAATAGACCAGTTAGACTGGCAATTGGTTTGGGGGTGATTGGTCGTTCTGAAATTTAATTCATTACTGAAAGCATGTTGAAGGATCCTCGAGAATTCAGTTGTGAACCTTGGATCATGGTCAGAGATAATAGAGAGTGGAACACCGTGATATCTCACCACTTCATTCACATATATCATTTCTAGTTGATCATGCGAGAGATATTCCCGAATAGCGATAAAATGGGCATTCTTGGTGAGTCGAGAAACCACAACCCATATCTCATTATTTCCCTTTGATGTCTTCAGGAGACCCATGATAAATTCCATAGTACTATTTTCCCATTTCTACATGGGTATAGGATATGGCTGCATCATACCTTCGGACTTTTGTCGCTCAGCTTTAACTTGCTGGCATACCAAGAACCTTTATATATATTCCAAAATCTCCTTTTTAATGTTATCCCACCAGAAGTGTTATCGGAGATTAAGGTACATCTTCATACTCACAGGATGGATAGAGAAATTTGAGCTATGTACATTGTCCAGTAGCTCTTTCTTTATCCTGGGTGATGAAGGCACCCAAAGACACATTCCAAACAGAATCACACCATCATCATAGATATAAAAATCTTGTATCTTCTCTTAATTTACTATATTCACCCTATTTTGTATCACCACATCATCCCTTTGTGCTTCCATAATCTTCTCCTGGATGGATGGTTGTGCAATCATTTTGGAAAGGTATGATATATCCCCTACCCTTATGATTTCCAAATCCAACCTTTGCATATCTATGAAGATATGGTATTTCTCAATCCGCAGCATGTATAGAGTAGCAGATTCTTTTCTTATTAGAGCATCTGCTACCTTGTTCGACTTTCTAGGATGATAGTGAATAATGAAATAATAATCCTCGATTAGCTGTAACCATCTCCTTTGATGCATGTTGAGCTCATTTTGTGTGAATATATACTTTAGGCTCCTGTGGTCGGTGTATATGTTACACTTCTCTCCATAAAGGTATGGCCGCCATATTTCCAAGGCAAAAATCACATATGCCATCTCTAGATCATGCGTCCGGTAGTTTTGCTCATGGATCTTAAACTGTTGTGTGGCATAGTCTATCAAATTATCATTTTGCATGAGTACAAAACCCAAGCCTTTCTTTGAATCATCACTATATATCACAAAAATTTCTCCACTTTTCGGTAGTGTGAGTACAGGTGCAGTGATCCACCTTCCCTTTTGCTTCTTAAAGCTTCCCTCACATTCGTTCGTCCAGACATACTTTACCCCTTTCCTTGTTAACATAGTTAGTAGGCTTGAAAAAAGTGAGAAGTTTCCACAAAATGTCGGTAGTACCCAGCTAATCCAAGAAAACTATGGATTTCTGTGACACTAGAGGGCATGTGCCATTCTTCAATCGCCTTTGTCATTGAAGGATCCACAAAAATTCCCTCAATTGTGATCACAAGTCCCAAGAACGTGATTTGATTCATCCAAAATTCACACTTGCTGAACGTGGCAAACAATTTCTCCTTTCTCAATGTCGCCAACACAAGTCTTATATGTTCTTCATGTTCCTCCTTGCTCGTGAAGTAGATGAGAATATCATCGATAAACACTACCAAAAATTTGTCGAGGTAATGTCTAAAGACTCTATTCATCAAATCCATGAAGATTGCAAGGGCATTAGTAAGTCCAAAGGGAATCACCAAAAACTCATAGTCCCCATAACTTGTTCCAAAGGTAGTCTTCTGAATATCTTCCTTCTTCGCCTTTACAGGATGATATCCAAAACAAAGATCCATCTTTGAAATGTATTGAGCTCCTCTTAACTAATCGAACAAGTCATCAATACTTGGGAGAGGATACATGTTATTTATGGTGATATTGTTGATTTCTTAATAATCGATACAAAACCGCATTGTTCCATAATTCTTATTCACAAATAGTACTAGTGTACCCCAAGGTGATGCACTAGGGCGTAGGTAACCATTGTCCAAATTCTCTTACAGCTGCTTCTTTAACTCCTTCATTTCGATAGGAGCCATCCTATAGGGACACTTTGAGATAGGATTAGCTCAGAGTATGAGTTCAATTGAGAACTCTACCGCACGATCTAGGGGAATTTCGGGTAACTCTTCGGGAAATACACCATTGTATTCCCACACGATTGGAATTTCCTCAATGTTGGAACTTTCCTTCGACTCAACCATTTGGGTGAGGTATGCTTCTTCATAGGGAATCAACACCCACATCATTGAAAGACTTTTCAAAGGAGATTCATGATCTTTCATGCATTTGTAGAGGAGCATGGGATGGTTCATAATATGAAAGGATATTTCCTTTTCCTGACAGTTGATATGTTCTCTATATAAAGAGAGCCAATCCATACCCATTATAGAATTGAATTCCACCACGGGACGTATTATGAGATTTTATGAAAAAATATTCCCACATACGCCAATGGGAGAATAGTCAAACACTTGGGTTTCAATGATTGAAACACTCTGTGTTTTTACAGATATCTCTACTTCAAGGTTTTGGGGCTTCGATTCTATAGTTCTAGAAAACCTGCAAGATATATACGAATGTGTAAAACCATAATCAAATAAGACTTTTTCCATACATGGGTGAATAGGAAGTGTATCTTGTATGACATCATTGTCAGGCTCCACCACCGTAGTATTGACGGCATAATCCTTCCCTTGTTACATTGGCTTTGGTTGCTGTTGATGTTGATTTCCCTCGAGAACTCGAGGTTTAGTGCACTGGTTTTCATAGAGCCCTATCTCCCTACATTTGTAGCACTGAACCATGGGTGGTTCTCTCCTTTCATCAGCTACATTCTCCTTCCTTTTCGTGTCTTTTCCACACTATTGAGCATGGTGTCATTATTTCCCACACATGAAGCATTTCCTCATCCCATTGAGGCAGTTCCCATTGTGCAACTTCCCATATTTTTGGCATGTGGGTCATTGATTTTTCTTCCCATATTTATCATTGGATCCACCATCTTGAAACTCCATCTTTCTTTTTTTATCACTATAGCCATGGGACCATTTTCCAAACTCCATCTCTACTTTGAGAGCACAGCGAAAAACTTCTGCATAACTCCCAATGTCTCGAATTTCAATATCCTTTCAAAGGTGTGGTTTTAATCCACTAAAATATCTATCAAATTTTTCTGTCATTGTTGATAACAAAAACTAGTGTGTACCTTGCAAGCCTTGGGAAATTCGCTTCATAGGTTGTGACAGATTCTCCTACTTTTTGCCTGAGCTCTATGAATTCTCTCTCCGTCTTCGTGAGAATTGTTCGTGGGATGTACTTATTAAGAAACATTATCTTAAAGTCTTCCCATTCCATCTCTACAATTTCCTTCATTGTCTTGGTGTTATTAATCAAATCCCACCATTGTTCAGCTTCTCTATATAGAAGATAAATGGATAGAGTCAACTTCTCCATCTTAGAAAAGTTAAGAACAAAAAAGATCTTCTCCATGGAGTTGACCCGCTGTTCCACAACTAGTGGATCAGAAGATCCACAAAATGTCGGTGGTCGTTGCCGCATAAAACATTCGATAGCTAGTTGCTCCCTCATTGGTAAAGGATGTTGTTCCCCATTATTAGATTTATTGTTCATAACATGCGATAATTAGATTAGAATCGCCATGTAGTTTTTAACTCAACCTCCTATATCATTGGGGATGTCATTCGGGAAATCATTGCATTGACCCTCGCACGAGTTGTTAGCCTGATTTCTCTTAGTTCCCACCATTTTTGAAAATAGAAAAGGTTAGAACAGAACATAACTAAACAAGTCATGAATAACATATTCATTTAAACAATTTGACCAAAAAAATAACATATGGGATCCCTAGGTAAATATTCTTGTGTGGATATTTTTACGTAGTCTCATAGTAGAGGTTTTCTCTAGGGTTCACTAATCCTAATTCCTAAATTAACTAAACCTTCCCTCTGATACAAAATATACCGACCCGAGCCTTTTCTTAAATTACTATTACATCATTTTAATGATAAAAAACATAATAGTATTACACATAGAGGATCAAAGGTTTAGTGTCTTGTGTAAACTAGGGCCATACATAACATATACAACATCAAGCATAATCATTTATTTAATTTCTTCTTCTCTAGATTCTTATTGGAACTTGTCCTTTCCTTAATACATGTAGCCACCTGAGGATATACATCATAATGGGTGAGCTAGAAGCCCAGTAATAGGATATATAAGAACAATATAGCAAGGGGTGAGCGTAATCATAACATGGGAAAAGGATCATGAACATGAGAGGAATCATATATATAAGACTTGAAATGTGGCAATGCCTAAAAATGAAACATCATGACTTAGTGGTTAACTACCACACATACTTGTGAACCAAGTTACCATCTTTTTAACACATAATTTCAAATTTAATCGTGAGAATAATCACTTTACCCAATGCATTGGAGAACTGTATAATTCTGGGCGCACTCTTCACATTCAATCATTCATATTGCACTATATAATTATGTGAACACCCGTCACATCATAACATTTTCATCATCATGCTTTGTACATGGAAAATATATCAAAAGTAAACATTAATAACCCATGAAAAGGAATGGGTTACATCCCATAAGAATACATTCATAAACTTTGGGTTCCAAAAATAAATAGGGAATAACATACTTGATAAAAGAACCCTCAACCGTGAATGAGAAATAAAAGATGAGTTCATAAAAGAAGAGTTCTTTTGGAAAACATTTTGTTTGGCATAAACAGTAGTGGTGAACATGTATATCCCAGAAAAGGAAATACAATGATGAAAATATTATCTTTAAGGAGTAACTATATCAAAAATGGAGTGTAAGAGGGAGAACCAGAAGGGAGAAAATTGGGATCGAGATTTCCCCTTACCTTGTACCCGAATGCTTCATTCTCTTTAATGTCCTCTTGAATCCTTCTCTCGAGAACCTCTTTAAGGTCCTAACCATGAACTTTTGATGAGACCAGTAGCTCTTTTACATGTGGGAGTGGCTAGGGAATGTGTTTGGGCAGAGTTTATAGAACGCTTGGAGCTTGAGAGGTTTGAGCAAATGAGGGTGAGAAGGGTGGCTTTTATTGTGGAGGGGAGAGGGGTTTCTTTAATATAAAATTAATTAGTATATTAATTTCCCCTAAGATAAGGAATATTTAGTCTTGGATGGCCAAGAATAGTAATTTTATCACGTGATCCCATACCATGTGGGGTTACATCAGCAGAAAATCATCGATGATTCAATTAATACATTAGTTAGCATTTATTTTGAATTATTGGATTCGACTATTCATAAAAAATTCAAGTATTTCAGAAAAATCTAAAAAATTTACCCCAACCATTTTTCAACCTATGGAATATAAAAATGAAGTCCAATTTTAAAAAATATTTTTCTATGTACTATTAATTTAAAATTTTATTAAAATCATGATTTACATAAAAATAGTTTTTAAGATTAAAACTGATTTATAGTGCTTTCAAAAATTACGTAGGGTATTATAAAATTATCTAAAAACTATAACACATTGATTAAATAATTTATGAATAAATTTTATGGAAATAAATATTATTTTAAATTAATTAAATAATTATAATTAATTATTTATGACTTAAAAAATACCAAAATGTTTACTATGGTCAAATTGTCACTTTCTAAGATGTCTAATTTTTATTTTATAATTCATAGGTAATCTTTCACTTATGTTAAATGATTTACTATTCAGAAGGGTCATATTAATATTCATTAGTGTATGTTACTATTCCTAAGGGTATGTTACTCTTCACAAAAAAAATTATTTTTGTTTCTTTAGACACCCAAAATCATCTTTAACACAACCGTGTATGTCAGATTTTCAAAATTCCAAACATAGGAATGACAAACTTATGTTTAAAGGTCACTTATCACTTAGTTGTTTATTATGTTGTGTTTTCATGTTATTTTATGAAATAAATATAATAAGGGAATTTCCATTGAAAAACTTTGGGTTGTTACAACATTCCTATTTCAAAGGTCGTGTTAATATATCATTCATATATTTTCATTAAATTCTAACATAACCCATTATTTTATTCATTAATCATTATTGAGATTCATTTGGTGTGTCTATGTGTTTTCATAATGTATATACTATCTAAAATATTTTTTTTGGAAATGTAATATATCAAATGAAATGAATATTTTAAGGGGATACATAATGTGAAATCCGGAGATGATTTATTCTTCCCTCATTCGGAATGTTTATGTTTATTTCTTGCTAAACAGATGTGGGTAGTTCGTATTTATAACATATTTATGTTACCAAATATCTTCTTCCATTTTATGGTTTATCTAATGAACCATTACCACTAAAGTATTTTGACATTAATGCACTTTATCTAATGTTTGAATATTCTCAATCAGATCTTCAAATTAAGAAAAAATAGGTCTTTTTTTCTATTTATTCATAGGTGAGAACATGTTTTTGTCCTCAAAAATTCTTATTTAAAAATTAATATGGGAATAAATCATTATCCTTGGAGAGACTGGATGACAATGCTAATTGGTATTCTACAACTCCAATTCTTTATATTATTTCAAACAGGCTGATCAGCGTATGGGAGAGTTTACATCTCCTACTGAACCTTAAGAAACCCATCCATGGAAATAGTTTTGAAATGAAATCATCTCCCTCTTGAAATTAAAAATCATTTCTTTAGTAGTCAGCATAACTATTTTACCTACATTGAGTTTCATTGATATAATTATAATTTTTTAAAATTAATTAGTTTCTGCTCAATATGTTATATGTCTATAAGTTTACTCTCACTTACTTCACCCAGGAAAGTTGTATATTTACTTCTCTTTCTATTTAATGATTCATTTTGAACCATTTTAATGCTAGAACATAAACTATTATGGAAGGAAAAATCTATCAAAGGTAAATAATTACCAAGAATACCTTGAACATTATGTGATAATGATGTCAACATGTCATATAATTTTTGAATATTCATTTAATTCTATCCACCAGTGTGAGGGTGATAAGCATCACTCATATGAATTTCGGTATCCAAATCCTTATAAATAATATTATAGTATTTTCATGTAATATTGGGATCTAAATCATAAATAATCGATATAGGATCACCATGATGTCTTACAATGTCATTAATAAGGATTATTTCTAAGTGGTCAAGTTGTAAATCTACCCTTATAGAATGGAAATGTGGCGATTTTTTAGGACGATCAATATTAACCCACATTGAATCATCCTTTCTAGGATTACAAGGTAGTCCCATGATTATGTCCATTTTAATTTCACCCCACATCGATATTGGAAAAGGTAGAGTTTGAATGCATCCTCTAGAATGATATACTTATCCTTTGAATGCAAAAAAAATACAAACCCGGACACATAATCATCAATTTTTCACTTCATATTATCCAACTAAAATATTTACTTCAGATATGTATACATAATTTTACTACTACAGTGTAGATAGAAGAATGCAATTTTATCATTATCTAATATTTCCTTTTTTAGCTCGGTTATTGATGGAACACTTAACCTCTTTCCAAATTCCATAACTCTAGCCTCATACATTATTTAATTCAATATTCAATTCATTATTGGATTAATTTTTTTAGGAAAATTTTCATCATCAAATTGAGCGATTTTTTTCATCAGTAGTCAACATGGTTTTGAAGTACTTTAGAATATGAGTAATCATTCCACTTCAATAAAATTTCTTGTATCTATAATTAATAGATTATTGAACAAAGGATCTTTTTGAATACTTTTTTAGGATAGATGTCCATGATATTTCCTAATTATTTCATTTACTAAAATGATTTATTTTCATTAGGCATAGTGTATTGAGAAATCATTATCTTTGTAGAACATGAGCCATTTTCTTATACACATGTTGAGTTCTTTCAATTGAATGATTTATTTCAAGCTATTGTGATATTCATATGTCTCACATATTTCACAATATTGACAGTGTTTCCATATCTTCATCGAAGAGATTATGACCTCAAATATGATATAATGGGTGGGATAATTTTGGTCATGTGTCTTCAGATTCATTGATTTCTAATCAATGACATTATCATTTTCTATATGGACAGTACCCAATCCATTCATCGATTCATCATTGTATATCAAAAACCCATCATTTCCCGATGGAATACTAAATATTAGAGAAACAAATACCATTCACTTAAATTCCTTAGATCAATCTATAAATTATTATTTCCATTCTAAAATAACCACTTTTTGTGTTTTCCTGGATTATGAGTTACACAATCTAGAAAAATTATGATCCAAACTAGTATAGTAACATGTTAAACCAATTTTATTATGTACCTCAGTTATATTTAATAGTGTAGGACATTCATGAATTTCATTTGTCTTGTAATATCAACTGATACTCAATTCGTAGGGAAAATATAGCCTCAAAAAGAAACAATTTGAATCTAGAATACACACTTGAAAAATTTACCATAGAACATTATTCACTTAATTGTCATTATGAATATATGAAATTGTTTTTCAACATCCACAAAACATTTGAAATATACAGCAATATCATCAATAAATACCAGAAAACTCATCATGTTATTTTTTGAAAAATTTGATCATTAGATCCATACTTATAGAGGGTTTATAACTCATCCCATATGGAATTCATATACACTCAACATGTTCATACCAAGTTCAAAATTTTTTCTTAGGAATATCTTACTTCCTCAGCAAAAATTGATGATATCCATAACGATGGTCAATATTTCAAAAATATTATGCTCCATAAAGATGATAAAATAAATCCGGAATACATGGAAAATGAAAAAATTCCCTTAATGTAATAGCATTGATTTATATATACTCAATTAACATATTTAGTGATCTATAATTATTTATAATAGAAAGAATATGCCTCCCTAGGAGAAAAACTCATGAAAATATATAAATTATTAAACAAATCATCTATTTTTTTATAATCCACTAATTCAATAGTATACATTCTATAAGAATCAATTTATATTTTTCTTGTTGATGGGACTAGATTAATGGTAATTTCAAATCCATGCTCTAGGGGTATCCAGGTAATTCCTCAAGAAATACACCAATCTATTCCTTCAAAATTGGTACACCATCAATTCAAATATTACATTACACATTCCTCGAAGTTTTTTATCTATTATTCCCTAAAAATGTCATTTAATAGGGATACTGGTTCTAGATATAGATAAGAATCAGATGATTTGGTTTCTACTGTAAAGATGATTTATTCTACATCATCCTCACAGATCTTAATGCACTTCCTCTGGAAATAAATAGTAACATCATATTTTGAAATATCATCCATTCCTAGTACATTAGCAAAGTAAATTGTGGTTATGATGATAATATCTTCAAATAAAGATGATTTGCTTGTCATAAAAGGGACTGAATGGCACATTTGTGTTTTAATGATACAAAATTTTCATTTTATTTCAATTGAACTCATGTGATATATGAAATTCCTTATCCATTTTATATAGAATTCAATACCATTTCATTATATGAAGAATGTTATTTGGAATCTAGTTCCCTTTTGAAGACATAATTTAAAACCATTAATGATTTGGTGTTTATTTTCTTTTAAATCACTTATGTAATCTATTACATACCATTTAACACCCCATGATTTCATAGTGTGTTATTTCTTCAAAATAAATCAATAACTTGCACTACACGCAACACCGAGTTAAAGCGCACCATGACTTACCAAACAAGCCGTTCAAAAGAGGTTATGAATAGTATTAACTAAATTTTAAAATTTATATAATCCTTATAATTTTAGAATCCATATTATGAGTTTCTTAGACGTAATGTATGAACAAATTCCTTTTTTCAGATAAAAGAAGTATTTTTCAAAAATGAAATTTTACCAACATTAATAGTGAATCATTTTTGAATCCAATATTGCAAAATTTTATATATACAATTTGACTAAATAAATTTATTCTTTATAATGGGGACATAAAACTTTTTTACAATGTAACACCCCAAGATTCTACGGTACGCTTCTCTTTGAATAATGTGATAGCGTGTGTTGTACGCAACATCGAGTTCTAACACACCACAACCAATCAAAGTAGCTGTTATGAATAGTAATACCTACTTTTTGAAATTTTATAAATTCAATCTCTCAAAATGGACTTAATTTTTGGATTTTAAATATCACAATTAGCCTAGGGTGAAATTTTGGTACTTTTCGGATAACTTTCATATTTTGATGAATAGTGAAAATTACTAAATTTTAATTAAAAACTACTTTTTAATCGAAATAATTAATATTGATAAATTTTGAATTTGAGTGTTTTTAAAGTATATTTAGAATATATTTTTACCATTTAATTCAATGTTTGTCATTGGACATAATATCACAATTAAACCAGACATACACAAGTCTCAATCTTTGGATAGTTATTATCTCTGAAAAACACACTTTTTGTTTTAACAACGGGAATTATATTTAAATTAATTTCTCCCACTTCTATGTTTTGAATTTGGAAAAATGGATTCCATATTTGGAATCATGTTGTTCAAATTGTGTAAATGGGTAACTTTTATTTTTAGACATTTTGAATAATTATTTCGGTAAATAATTTATTTACCACGGTTAAAGGGTAAATCCGGTAAATAAGGGTTAAAAATAATATTATAATAATAACAAATTACCCTAACACGTGTCCTAACCTTATTTTATGATACATGTATGAACATGGGAATATTTGGGGCGATTTTGGGTCCCATGGAGACACTTGTATGTGATAATGACACTTTATATTAATTAAGTTAAAATGAATACAAAAATGACACAAGCATTTAACTTTTAGAAAAATAATTTTTACATAGGGTTATATATGTTAGAATTTCGACAATAAATATTAATTATAAAGCTAAAAAGATTTCCTACATAATTATATTTTATTTATAATTTTTAAACATTATATAATTTAGTATATTTATGACACAATGATGATGCACTAATTACCATAATAGTAAACAATCAAAATAATTGATATTATAAATACCCAAATAAATAAAATAGGGGACTTTTATTGAATTCCACAAATTTTATATGTTAATATGACATATTAGGAATGATTAAATTGGATTTTTTCAACGTAATCATTCTGTTATGAGTTTCAAAAAAATCAATTATTGAATAGTGTCAAAGTTGACATAAAAGGGTTGTTAAAACAAATATTATATTATTAATTGATTTTAAATTCCTAAAAATCTACGGTTCGGCCAAGAGACATATATCATGATAGTTGTATCATTATTGGACCACTTGGGAGTCTCTTGGATGTATATAGAATGTTTATTAACCATATAATATAAAAATACAAAGAGACATTGTAATGGTGAAACTAATTAACTAGGAGTTAATACTTAAAGATAAAGTTAATATAGTAACCCAAACCGGTCTAAATTATATTCATTGAGTGTTTTTCGACCCATACCCACCTTAACCTTTAGATAATCCACTTTGGAGCCATTAGAAACCGAATATGAATTTATTATAAAATAATATTTCTAGCTTTTCCAAAGGTGCCCCTCACCCATCTTATAAAAGGGCACTCCTCCTTCTCATTAATTCACACCATAAAAGCCTTTTGGATCGGACAACCTCTACTTGAATACTCTCTCAACATCCCTAAATACATTCTAGAGGCCATACTTTAGTCAGAAATCCAACTTATGGAGCTATTTTGATCAAATCAAAAAGAAGAACCCGAAGAAGAGGTAATGATTTCACCACCCTTTTTCAAGTTTTTTTCTTCTTCAACTTCTTATTTCATTGTTATTACCATTATAAAATAAAAACTCCAGTATATTATATATACATTGATGTTATTATATACATTTTACAACCATATTTCAGTATTCTATCCATCCTTTAAATAACATATCACCATATGTGCGTACGTACAACCTACCGTCTCCAAGTCGTGGTGTAATTGTTATTCAATAAATTATTATTTGGATGGGTATAATAATGATGTGTAATTCATAAATAAAACATGATAATGATTCTTTATATATTATATTCCATCCAATTATACATTATTTTAATATCAAAATAATGATATTGTCGCTCGTGTGTACGTACAGACTACCATCTCCACGAACGTGATGAGATTAATTCTAAATCGTATCCATTCATGTATAATTATCATTTGATTATTTAAAAATAATTTTTAAGGACATGATATCATTATGGATATGAATAAGATACAACCTATCCCTAAAAACCATGGCTTACGTAACAAAACATATAAAATAAAACGAGTAAGTTAACACTCGTAACAATGATAATTCTAAGATATTATTAACAAAGAAATGTTAAATGATCATATATGATATCATATGAATGTATATGATTTTTGAATAAAGTAATAACAACTATTTCACCATTATATAGCAGGTTAACCTACCCCTAAGCACGGAAAATTACAAGGTAAGGCTTTATTTCGCAATCTCTTCATTATCCGAGGTTGTTTATACGTAATAATCTACTGGGATTTTTTATCATCCACATCCATGTTACTTCGAAATGTATATGAAAACATTTTTTCTATTTACAATGAATATGGGTTAATTTAATTTATACCCTTGTTTGACTTTTTATAAGAGTTTTATAAAGGAATATTTCTTTCGTTTTCCAAAAAGGTGCTTTTATCCTTTTCGACAAAATGAAGGTAAGAATGTTTTTTTAACATATACGGAAGGTGTGGCTATTCTCCGTCGTTATAAAATCGTTGAAGCTTCCCTTACAGGATTATAAGAATATATTCAAAGTAAATGTTTTATTTTATAAATATGTGACTTTTAAATGATTTCATAATGAATATTTTAAGAATTTCTGAAAGGTACTCTTTATCAAAAAAAAAATGATTTTTAAATGTTTTAAAGATTTATCTTTCTAAATATTTTTAATTAATGTCCATGTTTTCAAAATGATTTTAAGTATTTATTTATATGGACATGAATGTTTTGAAATGATATTTCATTTCAAACATTTCGAAGTGGTATGGGACACTTTGATTCCAAAAATATCTTTTCAATTACTTCCTTAATAAATGTGTGACTTTTAAATGATTTCAAAAAAAGATATATTTCTCTCAAATAGTATTGATTTCATCTATGTCAACAGCCTTTGATGGATTTTAAGTTTATTTGAAGTTGATTTATTATGATACAAATCTTCCATATTTTTTTGATGTTTTTGTGATGTGTTTGACTGTGGATGTATTATTCTTATACCATTCGTGGTTTATGGATGACGTATTTACATTTTTTATACTAGTTTTAATAAAAATGTTAATGTTATGTTTAAACCTTTTCATATGGGAATTCATTAGACTTAATATGTGACTAGTGGAGCCCACTATAGCTCCTCAACGCATCGGTAGGTCTCATGATACAAACTAGTGTCCTGGCACGAGGCCTTTAAAAAATCTTATTTGTAGTCTTGGAACGAGGCTTTGGCTATGTGGTTATGATAGTCTGGCATTATGTATTCCATCATTATATAAGTATTTGTTGATATTTCATGTGATTATTCGATTAGTAGAATATTCATGTGAATAAGTAAATGGAATTATTTTATATTATTTTTCCCATACTATGATGAATTTTATGTTTAAAAGGCTTTTATTTTAGTTATACATTGCCTTAAATGTTTATCCTTATTTATGAAAGTTTCGGCTGTATTGCTTAACCTTACAGAGCGTTTGAGCTCACCACTTTCTATGTTTTATTTTTCCCAAGATTCCAAGAAGTATATTGTGATTGATAAGAAGGGTTAAGAAAAGCGAATAATGGCATTCATAAAAGATTATTTATGTTGTTTTGTATGTTATGAAGTTTAATGTAACATTCATGTATTTAATCTATTTTACATGACTGCTAAACTAATCGGTCCTTTGGGACTTGATTCCTTGTAATCATGGTAATGTATTAAAATAATGCACTGAATCTGGGTATCTGGGGTTGGGGCTTTACAGTTGGTATCAGAGGAAGTTTAGTAATAACATTGGAAACTAGATTAAGATAAACTTTGATTAGAGCACATAACCCTAAAATAGACTTTGAGTATTGGTATTGAAGAACTTCCTAGAATTTTGGTATTGTAGTGATTTTGTGAGTTTTTCGAGCAATACATCCATGTCTGGATACGAGTAGGTAGAGGCAGCTCTGGCACAGATGTACCTAGGGGTAAACCCTGAAAACACCGCTTGGAGCTAGACTCGAACGGGAACTGGTGCATGACAACTGGCCTTGCTGCACTGTTGGTTAAGACACTCCTAGGGGATATGCTTAGGATAATTCTAATTTTATTTACAAACCATTATGAAGGGATCATGAGTATATACTTACTCTAAGAAGAAATTTTTTATGATTATGGATTATATCCATAAACTGTTCAATTTTCATTAGGAATTATTTATTGCAATTCATAAACTAACCTATTTATGCTATTGTATAGAAATGGTGCCTAGTAGAAGGAATGTGAATTCCAGTAATATGTATAATCCAAAGAGTAAGAAGGATCGTATCTTTCATGGTATTAAGACATCATTTAGAATTGAAATAGTCCCCCACGTGTTATCATTATATGAAGAAATAGTATCATGTGTGGATAAGATAACTAAAGAGTTTACCGAGTCATATGGATTTGAAGGGAAGCAAGAGAAGAAAAGGATGGACTAGATAAATATGGATAAAGGAATGAGGGAAAAAATAATTTCCCCATATGTGATAACTGTGGGAAGAAACACCCCGGAACATGCCTGAATGGAATGGGAGTTTGTTATAAGTGTAGAGAAAAAGAGCGCAAAGTACGTGACTGCAAGGGTATGAAAATGGTTTCAAATGTACAATGCTTCGTTTTCAAGGAATTTGGACACTACGTGAACATATGTCCCAGTCATCAGACTATCCTGCAAATGATGTTATTGGATAATAATCATGTTATGATACTACCACAGATGAAGAGGAATGATTAGAGTTCTTATGTTGATTATGTCATTTGAGTGTTGTATCAACAATGTGCTTTTTATAATAATTATGGAATATATAAGGATTGTACTGCAGTACTATTTCATTAAGGACTTGAGATTGTGTGGATCAAATAAAAGTGGCTCAATAGCAGGATAAATTTCTTGAAAATATATATTTGAGACAATGATAAACCATAATATAGTTCTGATACCAAGGTAGTGATTTTGGAATAATACATGATTCATTTGGATAAATTATATTGGATATTCTTGACTACCTTGAAACTGATTAATTATTTGTATATTCCATCGTTGTTTGGGTTTACAATATTGTTGTATTGAAAAAGTATATCCATTATTATTTATGGAATAAGAGATCATGAATGTAATCAATAATGTTTTATGGTAATTCAGGATGTTGCAGTGTTATAAAAGAATACATGATGAAGGTGTTCACATGTTATTACGCAGCAAAAAGGATCATCATTTTGGGACTAAAGAATTTTTGATAGTTCTTGTTTGGATTATTTTTGGATTTCTATAAAAGGACATCCCAGAGGTTGGGCGGCAACCCGTCGCGTCCGGCAAGGCCGCGAGACTTGAACCCACAACCGAAGGGCGATAAGGGTATATCACCTACCACTGGCCCACTTTTTGTCTGGGATTAAATAATGTAGTTTTTTTAATGATCTGGTAGATGGATTATAAATTCGTTTTTTTTCTGGAACCCTATACGAATAGGATAAATAGAATATTTTTTTACGTTTTATTATCTTTTAGAGTGAAAGATGAGTTTGTGGTTGAAATTAGTTAAAGGATGGAACTCAACTTGTCAAGAATATATTTTCCTTCTTCTCTTATTCTGTGAAGAAATTAATTCTTATACATTATTTAAGGAATCCTAATACCAAAAATGTGTTATCCTAATACCCTATGTTTTGTTGAACATATGATATTTCAAATCATCATAGATTGATGAATTTAAGGACCTCAAATTTATACATGATTTTGATTGATGACCTCAATCACTCCCTATAAATATTTACGTTTTTCCTATAATTATATATCTCTAATTTCCACCAAAGTTCTCCTAATCGAGATCATAATTTGGTGGTGACCCTTTCATTTCTCTTTTCCTCATATTAAGTCTAAATTTTAGTAACCCAATTTCCGATGTGGGTTTTCCCACAAAGATATTTTCCATTTCCAACCTTTTATTTTCGAAGAACAATTTCAAATTACAAGGACGCAATTTATTGAAGGAGGGGAGAATGTAACACCCCATGATTTCATAGTGTGATATTTCTTCAAAATAATTCAATAACATGCACTACACACAACACCGAGTTAAAGCGCACCATAACTTACCAAACAAGCCGTTCAAAAGAGGTTATGAATAGTATTAAATAAATTTTAAACTTTATATAATCCTTATAATTTTAGAATCCATATTACAAGTTTCTTAGACATAATGTAAGAACAAATTCCTTTTTTTCAGATAAGAGATGTATTTTTAAAAAATGCACTTTTACCAACTTTAATAGTGATTCCTTTTTAAATCCAATATTTTAAAATTTTATATATTCAATTTTACTAAATAAATTTATCCTTTAGAATGGGGACATAAAAAAAATTTACAATGTAACACCCCAAGCTTCTATGGTACTCTTCTCTTTGAATAATGTGATAGCGTGTGTTGTACGCAACATCGAGTTCTAACACACCACAACCTATCAAATTAGCCGTTATGAATAGTAATACCTACTTTTTGAAATTTTATAAATTCTATATCTCAAAATGGACTTCATTTTTGGATTAGGAATATCAAAATTAGACTAGGGTGAAGTTTTGGTACTTTTCGGATAACATTCATATTTTGATGAATAGTGAAAATTACTAAATTTTAATTAAAAACTACTTTTTAATAGAAATAATTAATATTGATAAATTATAAATTTTAGTGTTTTTAAAGTATATTTAGAATATAATTTTACCATTTCATTCAATGTTTGTCATCTGACATTATTTCCCAATTAAATCAAACATAAACAAGTGTCAATCTTTTGATATTTATTGTCTCTTAAAAACACGTTTTTTGTTTTAAAAACGGAAATTGATTTTAAATTAATTTCTACAACTTCTATGTTTAGAATTTGGAAAAATGGATTCCATATTGGGAATCAGGTTTTTCAAATTGTGTAAATAGGTAAATTTTATTTTTAGACATTTTGAATAATTACTTCGGTAAATATTTTATTTACCATGGTTAAAGGGTAAATCCTGTAAATAAGGGTTAAAAATTGATATTATAATAATAAAAAATTTCCCTAAAACGTGTCCTAACCTTATTGGTTGAATCATTTACGACCCTGATCATCTTTTGGTCGATTTTGGGACCCCATGGAGCCAATTGTAAGTTATAATGACACTTTATATTAATTAAGTTAAAATGAATACAAAAATGACCCAGGCATATATCTTTTAGAAAAACAATTTTTACATAGGGTTATATATTTTTGAATTTTGAATATAAATTTTCATTATAAATATCATAATATTTCCTACATATTTATGTTTTATTTATAATTTTTAGACATTAAATAATTTAATTTATTTATGACACAATAATGATGCAGTAATTACCATAATAGTGAAAAATTAAATTAATTGATATTATTAATACCCAAATAAATATAATTGGAGACTTTTTTTGAATTAAAATAATTTTATAAGTTAAAGTGATATATTAGGATTTATTTAATTCGATTTTTTTGAAATAATCATTATGTTATATGTTTCAAAAAAATCAATTATTGAATAGTGTCAAAATTGACATAAAAGAGTTTTTAAAACAAATATTATATTATTAATTGATATTAAATTCCGAAAAATATACGGTTCGGCCAAGAGACTTATATAATGATATATGTATCATTAATGTACTACTTTGGGGTCTCTTGGATGTATATAGTATTTTCATTAACCATATAATATAAAAATACAAAGAGAGATTGTAAAAGTGAAACTAATTAACTAAGAGTTAATACTTAAATATAAGGTTAATATAGTAACCCAAAACTATCTAAATTCTATTAGTTGAGTTGTTTTCGACCCATAGAAACCTTAAACATTAAATAATCTACTTTGTCGTCATTATAAACCTAATATGAATTTATTATAAAATAATATTTCTAGCTTTTCCAAAGGTGAACCTCACCTCTCTTATAAAAGGGCACTCCTCCTTGTCATTAATTAACACCTTCATAGCATTTTGGTCCAGAGAAACTCTTCCAAAATACTCTCTCAACTTTCCTCACTACATCTTAGAGGACTTCCTATAGTCATAAATCCAACTTAAGGAGCCCTTCTGATCAAATCAAAAGAGAGAACCTGAAGAAGAGGTAATGATTTCACCACCCTTTTTCAAGTTCCTTTCTTCTTCCACATATTATTTCATTGTTATTATGATTATAAAATAATAACTACAGTATATTATATATACTTTGATGGTATTATAAACATTTTACAACCATATTTCAGTATTCTATCCATCCTTTGAATAACATTTCACCATATGTGCGTACGTACGACTTACCGTCTCCACGTCGTGGTGTAATTGTTATTCAATAAATTATTATTTGGATGGATATAACAATGATGTGTAATTAATAAATATAACATGATAATGATTCTGTATATATGATATACCATCCAATTATATATTATTTTAATGTCAAAAAAATTATATTGTCGCTCGTGCGTACGTACAGACTACCGTCTCCACGAACGCGATGAGATTCATTCTCTATCGTATCCATTCAACTATAATTGTCATTTGATTATTTAAAAATAATGTTTAAGGACTTGATATCATTCTGGATATCATTAGGATACAACCTATCCATGACAACCACGGCTTACGTAACAAAACATATAAAATAAAACAAGTAAGTTAACACCCGGAACAATGATAATTCTAAGATATTTATAACAAAGAAATGTTAAAAGATCATATATGATATCATATGAATATTTATGATCCCTCTATAATTTAATAACAATTATTTAACCATTATACAGGAGGTTAACCTTCCCCCAACCAAGGAAATGTACACGGTAAGGGTTTATTTTGCAATCTCTTCATTATCCGAGATTGTTTATACGTAATAATCTACTGTGATTTCTTTATCATACACATCCATGTTTCTTCGAAATTTATTTCAAATGTTTTTACTATTTACAAAGAATATGGGTTAAAGTCATTTATACCATTGTTTTAATTTTTATAAGAGGTTTATAAAGGAAAATTTCTGTCGTTTTCCAAACAAGGTGCTTTTAACCTTTTTGACAAAATTATGGTAAGAATATTTTTTTAACTTATATGGCGGGTGCAGCTATTATCTGCCGTTATAAAATCGTTAATGCTTCCCTTACAATATTATATGAATATTTTCAAATTAAATGTTTTATTTTATAATTATGTTACTTTTAAATGATTTCAAACTGATTATTTAATGAATTTATGAAAGGTACTCTTTATAAAAAAAAATATTAAATGTTTTAATGATTTATCTTTCAACATATTTTTAAATAATGACCATGTTTTCAAAATTATTTTTAGGATTTATTTATATGGAAATTAATGTTTTGAAATGATATTTATTTTCAAAATTTTCTAAGTGGTATGGGACACATTGATTCCAAAAATCTATTTTAAATTACTTCCTTAATAAATGTGTGACTTTTATATGATTTCAAAAATTGATATATTTCTCTCAAATAGTATTGATTTCATCTATATCAACATCCTTTGATGGATTTTACGTTTATTTGAAGTTGATATATTATGATACTCAACTTTCATATTGTTTTGAAGTTTTTGTGATGTGTTGGACTGTGGATGTATTATTCTTATACCATTCATGGATTATGGATGAAGTATTTACATTTCGTATTCTAGTTTTAATATGAATGTTTATTTTATGTTCAAACCTTTTAATATAGGAATGAATTAGACTTAATATGTGATGGGTGGAGCCTGCTATAGCTCCTCGATGCATTGGTAGGTCTCATGAGGAAAACTAGTGTCTTGGCACAAGGCCCGGACAAAATCTTATTTGTAGTCTTGGCACGAGGCCTTGGCTATGTGGTTATAATAGTCTGGCATTATGTATTCCATCATTATGAAAGTGGATATTGATATTTCATGTGATTATTATATTAGTAGAATATCCATGTGAATAAGTAAATGGCATTATTTCATTTTATTTTTTCCATACTATGTTGAAGTTTATGTTTAAAAGGCTTTTGTTTTAGTTATACATTGCCTTAAATGTTTATGATAATTTATGAAAGTTTCCACTGTGTTGCTTACCCTTACAAAGCGTTTGAGCTCACCCCTTTCTAGGTTTTATTTTTCACAGGATTCTAATAAGTATATTTTGATTGATAATAAGGGTTAAGACAAGGGAATAATGTCATTGATAATGGATTATTTATATTGGTTTGTATGTTATGAAGTGTAATGTAACATTCATGTATGTAATATATTTTCCAAGACTGCTAAACTAATCGGTCCTTTGGGACTTGATTCCTTGTAATCATGCCAATGTATTAAAATAATGCACCGACTCTGGGTAACTGGGGTCGGGGCGTTACATACCAGGCCCTTCCTTTGATGGTATCCCCATACTTTATTATACTCTCTAATTACCTTTTCATTATGTTAATTAATTTTTTCTTTATATTTGTTTATTTCTCATGAGGTAAGTAAATTTTAAATAACGTATCATCATGATTTCTCTATTTTATGTCTTCAATTTCATCTATCCCTTTAGTATTGTGGATCAATAATCACCGTTTATTAAAAATACATTGATAAAATATATTTATTGTACTAACTTTTCATTTTCAATGCATCCTAATCCCATAAATATCATTTTAAGGGACCTTATCCATTAATTTTCTACTACTCTATTAGTATTCACCCTAAAATATGGGTGCTTCTACCGAATGAAATGATCCAAAATACGTGTACTATAGTTATTAGTCTTATCCTGAGTAAGATGTACTAATATTGTTATGATCTGTTTATCTCCAACACTAATTATATTGAATTTTATTATAAAAATCCGTACATATTCCATGGTTATTGATTTCATTCCTCTAATCAGGAGGCATTTCAAAAAATTAAATTCGCTAAAATAGGATACAAATTGTAAATCCTATCATTAAACTAGAAAAATAACTAACATAAATCACATAGATAATATCGTCATCATAAACATGGTTTCATTAAATTTAGATATATCATAACTGTTTTGAAATAATCTATCAATTATACTTGGAAAATTCTTCCGGAGTGTCAAAATAGGTGTAACACCCCAAGCTTCCACGATACGCTTATCTTTAAATAATACAGTAACGTGTGTTGTACGCAACTTCGAGTTCTAACACACCGAAACCAATCATACTAGCAGTTATGAATAGTAATATCCACTTTCTAAATTATATACATTTTATCATTAAAAATGGAGTTCAATTTTGGATTCACAATATCAAAATTAGTATAGGGTGACATTTTGGTATTTTTCTAAAAACATTCAATTTTTTATGAATAGTGAAAATCATTGTGTCATAGTTTAAAACCGAACATTTATTTAAATAATTATTTTTTTATTTAAATTTATTTTAGTTAAAAATAGATACATAATACCTATATATGTTCAATTTATTCCATTGGAGTCAGTTGATAATAATTTTAGATATATACTAATTTTATTTAACTTTCCACGATCTTTTAACAATCTCCTAGGAGAATTTGAAAATTCACATAAAAGTTAATTTAACCACTTCTGTGAGGGGAATTTAAAAATCCAAGATACACGGTTAATATCGAGGAGTAAAATTTTGTTCAATAACATAAAAATAATATTTGGTTAATAGTAACTGTTAGCTTTTATTTGCATGGTTAAAAGTAAATAGGAAAATTAAGGGTAAAAATCATATTATTATTACCCTAACACATGTCCTAATTCTATTGGATAAGTATAATTATACAAAAAAAATTAGGAATAATATATGATCCTATTTGGTCCACTTGGATTAGATCAGGACAATAATTATTATTTAATTCAAAGAAGAGTTAAAATAGATAAAATCAAAGAAAAATAAAAAAAACATTTTTTATATAGGGTTGCACAAAAGATAAATACGATTATAAATATTCATTATAAAGATAAATATATTTCCTATATAATGATATTTTAATTATAATTTTTAGAAATTAAATAATTTAATCTATTTATGACACAATGGTGATGCAGTAATTACCTAATTAATGAATTATTAAAATAAGTGATACTATAATTATCAAAATGAATGTAATTTGAGAATTTTTAGGAATTACAATAATTTTTTAGGTTAATATAACATATTAGGGTTGGTTAGATGAATTGTGATCAAAGAAATAATTCTATTATAAATTTATAAAAGACAAAATTCAAAATAGTGTCAAAATTGATATAAAAAAGTTTTTTTTAAAAAAAATTATATTATTAATTTATATTTATTCATAAATATCAATGTTTTGTAAAAATGACATATATAATGATATGTGTTATACTAAAGAACCACTTGGGGTTCTTTTTGATGTTTATAGTAAGTTTATTAACCATATAATATAAAAATACGAAGAGACATAGTAATTGTCAAACTATTTAACTAAGAGTTAAATATAAATGATAAGGTTAATGTAGTGACACAATCCTTTCTAAAATATATTGGTTGAAAATATTTCGAACCATCACCACCGTAAACTTTAAATAATCCACATTGGAGAAATTAGAAACTGAATATTAATTTATTATAATATAATTTTTCTAGCTTTTCCAAAGGTACCCCTCACCCCTCTTATAAAAGAGAACTCACCCTTATCTCTAATTCACATATTCAAAGCCTTTTGTCTCAGCCAAACCCTACCAAAATATTATCTCAACGTACCTCAATTAACCCAAGAGACCTTAGTTTGATCATAAATACAATCTATGGAGCCCTTTTTATCAATCAAAAGGAAGAACCCGATGAAGAGGTAATGTTTTCACCACCCTCTTTCATGTTCCTTTCTTCTTCAACTTCTTCTTTCTTAATTATTTCCTTTCTAAAATAATAACTCTAGTATCTTCTATATGATGTTATGTTATATAAATACGGTCAACCATATTCGGTATTTTATCCATCCATTGAATGACATGTCACCATTAGTGCGTACGTACAACTTATCGTCTTCACGTCGTGGTATAATTGTTATTAAAAACATTATTATTTTCATGGGTTAGATAATGATGTGTAATTCATGTAAATAATAAATATAAAATTATAATGATTTTTTATATATGATATAACATCCATTAATATACGGTTTTAATATAAAAACAATGATATTGTCGCTCGTGCGTACGTACGGACTTCCATCTCCACGAACACGATGAGATTCATTCCCCATCATATCCATTCCAGAGTAATTATAATTTGATGATTAAAAATAATGTTTAAAAACTTGATCTCATTCTGGATATGAATAAGATACATCCTATCTATAACAAATGTGGATTATGTAACAAAATATATAAAATAAAACGAGTAAGTTAACAGTTGAAATGACTATAATACTAAGATATTATTAACAAGGAAATGTCAAAAGATCATATGTGATATCATATTAATGTATATCATTCTTTTATAATTTACTATAAACTATTTCACCACTATAAAAGAGGTTAAACTACCCTCATCCAATGAAAAGTACAAGGTAATGGTTTATTTCACAATCTATTCATTATCTGGGGTTATTTATATGTAATTATCAACTCAGACCTCTTTATCATTCGCATACATGTTTCATAAAAATGTATTTCAGATCATTCTTCTTATGTGATAGACTCTGCGTTATATTCATTTATACCCTTGTTGAATTTTTATAATATTTTTATAAAGTAATATCTCCATCGTTTTCCAAACAAGGTACTTTTTAAACTTTTCGACAAAATTAATGTAAGAATGTCTTTTTTTAACTTATACGGCGGTGTAGCTATTTTCAACCATTATAAAATCGTCGAAGCTTACTTTACAAGATTATAAAAATATTTTCAATGTAAATTTTTTGTTTTATAATTATGTGACTTTTAATTGATTTAAAAAAGATATTTCTCTTAAATAGTTTTTATTTCATATATGTCAACATCCTTTGATGGATTTTGAGCTTATTTGAAGTTGATTTATTATGATATAAAACTTCCATATTGTATTGAAGTTTTTGTGATATTATTGACTGTGGATGTGTTATTTTTATACCATTCATGGTTTATGTAGAATGTATTGACATTTCGTATTCTAGTTTTAAAACGAATGTTTTTGTTATGTTTAAACATCTTCATATGAGGAATGCATTAGACTTAATAAGTGATGGGTGGAGCCCTTTATAGCCCCTAAGTGCATTAGTAGGTCTCATGAGACAAACTAGTGTCTTGGAACAAGGACTTGACCAAATCTTATCTGTAGTCTTGGCACAAATCCTTAACTATGTGGTTATGATAGTCTGGAATTATGCATTCCATCATTATGAAAGTGGTTATTAATATTTCATATGATTATACGACTAGTAGAATATCCATGTTAATAAGGAAATGGAATTATTTCATTTTATTTCTGCCATACTATGCTAAAGTTCAAGTTTAAAAAGCATTAGTTTGAGTTATACATTGCCTTAAAAGTTTATGCTTATTTATGAAAATTTCCACCATATTGTTATCCTTACTTTTCATTTGAGCTCACCACTTTCTATGTTTTATTTTTCCCAGGATGTGAAGAAATGTTTTATGAATGACATTCAGGGATATTATGAGGGGATATGTGTGTGGTCTTTGGAGAAAGATGTTGTTGTATTTTTTCACTTTATGATGTAATGTAAACTTTATGAATGTATCTAGTGATTCCAAGGCTACTAAACTAATAATTCATTAGAGACTTCGTCTTTTGTGATTATTCCAATGTTATATAATAATGCACCGACTCTAGGTAACTAGGGTCTGGGTGTTACAGTTGGTTTCAGAGAATGTTTAGTACAAACCTAGGGAGCTATATTTAGATAAACTCTGATAAGAGCACATAGACCTAACATGGAATTTGAAGATTAGTATAGAAGAACTTCCTATAATTTTGGTATTGTAGAGATTTTGTGAGTTTCCCAAGAAATAAATACATTTCTGGATACAAGCATGTAGAGGTAGCTCTGGCACATAAGTACCTAGGGGTAAAACATGAAAACACCTCTTTGATCTAGACTCGAATGAGAACTGGGGCATGAAAACGGGCCTTATAGCACTCTTGGTTACAACACTCTCGGAGGATATGGTTAGGATAATTATCATTTTCATTACAAACCATTATTAAGGGTTTATGAGTATATAATTCCTCAATGAAAACATTTTTTTATGATTATGGAATATATCCATAAATAGTTCAATTTATGTTATGTGTTTTTCAAGTATGGAACTATGTATTTTTATTCATAAACTGATCTAGTTTATGAAATTTTTTTAGAAATGTAGCCTAGTTGAAGGAATAGAAATTGTATTAATGCAGACAATCTATGTAGGGATTTTCCTCCTACTCAAGATAATTATAGTGGAGCTGGTGACACAATAGGTGCTGATCAGCTTATCACTATACTGGGACAACTCACATGGGTTACGAATAATAACCTTACCAGTACAGAGCACCCTGATCCACAAGGTGGAGGATCAATGTTAGAGTTCTTAATGAGGCAACAACCACCAACATTCAATGAGAGTACAAATCCTTTAGTATCTGAGAAATGGATAAATTCCATTGAGAAAATATTACATGCCTTGGGGAGTAATAAAAGGAAAAAAGTTATCATGGCAGTTTACCGCCTCACTGTAGATTCTGACCAATGGTGGACATTGATTCCAAACACAAATGAGGATGATGAAGTATCAAATATGGAATATAGGGAGTTCAAAGATATTTTCTTAGAAAAATACTTTCCTTGTGACCATCGAGTAGATATGGAAAGGCAATTTCTGAGTCTAAGACAAAAGAAGGATGAGAATGTCGCAAAGTATGACGCTAACATTACAAGGTTAGAGAGGAATGTAGTAGATTATATACATAACCTAAGGAGTAATATTGATCATTTCAATGATTGGATAAAACAATTTTTCTGTCAAGCATTATTCTTACAATATTTCTCATCATATGAAGATATTGTCTCCTGTGCTATCAAGAGAGAAAAACAATTCTCTAAGTATTATGACTTTAAAGAAAAGCAAGAGAAGAACAGATCTGCTGATCACTCAGGGAATTAAAAGAAGGGGGAGGAGGGAAAAGTTGAATATCCATCCTGTAGTAAATGTGGGAAGAAACACCATGGTACTTGATTGAAGGGAATGGGAGTCTGTAACAATTGTGGGGCAAAAGGCCACCAAGCTCGTGATTGCAAGGGGAAGAAAGAAGCTAATGATGTTCAATGCTACAATAACAGGGAGATGGGACAATATGAAAATTAATTTCCTAAGAGTCTTTAGAACATACCTCAGAAAAATACAAGGGATCAAGGATATCATTATGTTATCACTACTACTGAGGTAGAAGATCCAAAAGACATGGTGGAAGGTAATATAGTGGTTTCCTCAGGTTTAGCCAATGATTTATTTTATTCTGGATCATCTCATTATTTAATATCTTCCTAGTTTTCTTAGAAAATTAGATATTTCCAATTTGATTTAACAAGGGATTTGTCAGTTAAAACTCATATGAGAAGTATCATTGCAACAAAATTTTGTGAATCAGTCCCCATTAGGTCATATAAATGTTCTTTTTTTACTGATATCATCGTCATACCCATGATTTAATTTGATATAGCCTTAGTATGGATTTTCTTTTGGACCATGATGTGATGATTTTTTGTAAGAAGAAGGAGGTTAGATTTTTTATGTTGATGATAAGGAACACCTTATCTTTAGAGAAGAATCGTCACCACCCAATTCTTATCTAGATCTACCCCGGTAGCTCAACTAAATTCAATTATCGGGAAAGAAGATAATGCGATAACTTTAGGAGTGGAAAGGAATGTTCAAATAGAGGATAAACCAATTTTAAAATAATAAGTAGATGTATTTCCGGAAGATTTACCTTGCCATCCTCCAGAAAGAGAAATTGGGTTTTCCATTGATTTGATTTCAGGTTTAAGGCCTATATAGAAGACCCCTTATAGAATGACCAGTGTGGATTAGTTTAACTAAAGAAACAACTAGAGGAATTGAGTAATAAAGGATTTATTATCCCTAGTGTTTCTCTATGGGGATCCCCTACCCTTTTAGTTAATATGAAAGATGGATCTATGAGGGTATGGATCGACTATAGGGATATCAATGATATAACAATAATGAACAAGTATCCCCTTCCATGCATTGATGATTTATTCAAAAACATTCATGGAGCTCATTAATTTTAAAAGATTGACCATTGATCTATATAATATCAGGTGTGTGTGAAGAAGGAAGGCATTTCGAAGAGTGCATTTCAAACTAGGTACGGGCATTTCGAGTTTACAGTAATGCATTTTGGATTGACTAATGCACCCTCTATCTTCATAGACCTAGTGAATAGAGTATTCAAGGAATATCTCAATGGTTATTTTGTTTTATTTATTAATGGTATCTTTGTATACTACAAAACATACGAATATAATGAAAATCACTTGCTTATTATCATTAAGATTCTTAAATGAAATGAATTATATGGGAAGTTTAGCAAGTGTGAATTCTGTCATCCGGAGATCTCTTTTCTTTGACATATTGTCTCTAAGGATGGAATCTCTATTGATCCTTCTATGACCAAGGAAATCCAAGAATGTCTAGTAATAATGATTATAACTGAGTTATGCAGATTTATTGGTTTAGCATGTTATTATCGGCGTTTCTTCCATAATTCACTCCGATTGGCTAACCCATTAATGAAACTCACGCGTATAGGGGTTAAATTTGTTTTGAAAAAAGAGTTTGATGAATGTTTATAAGAACTGATGAAAATATTATTCAAAGCTCTTATATTGACTTTACCATCACAGAATGATGGGTTCATTATTTATAGTGATGCATCAAAGAAAGGAATTGTTTGTGTCCTTATGCAGAATGATAGAGTTATTGCCTATTCATCACGATAGCTGACAATTCATGAGAAAAAATATAATACTCATGATCTTCAGTTAGAAGCTGTGACCTTTTCTTTGAAGATATGTACACATTATCTCTATGGTAAAAAATGTAATATATAAACCGATCACAAGAGTTTGAAGTATATTTTCTCACAAAAAGAACTCAACATGATGCAAAGGCGATATCAATAACTACTCAAGGATTATGATTGCATGATACACTGCCACCTATGGAAGGAAAATAAGGTGGCAGATTCTTTGATCAGAAAGGATCTTGGAATTTTGAACAATATTAGAGTTGAAAAGGATCATATATAAATAGATCTAGTAAATATGGATATGGGAATCACCAAGGGAGGTGAAACCTCAATACGTTTTCAAATGGTGGCCAATCTATCTTTACTAGAAAGGATAAAGAGTTCTCAGACCAATGATGAAGAGTTTAAAAAGAAGATTAAAGCTGTGAATGATGGGAGATTGAGTGACTTTGTGTATGAAGATGGAATTTTTAAATTTGGGGAGAGACATTGTGTTCCCAATATACCTGATTTAAAAAGGAAATTCATAGACAATGATCATAGTTCCAATTTCTATATTCACCATGGGAGCACCAAAATGTATAGAGATTTGACGGAATATTTTTGGTGGGACAATATGAAGAGGGAGATTGCTTATTTTGTGTCAAGATGTATGGTTTTTCAAAAAGTGCAAGCTGGAAGGCAGCAGCCTAGAAGAGTTATGCAACATCTTCCCATACCTAAGTAGAAATGGGATAATATTACAATGGAATTTATAATGGGACTACCAAAAAATCCTAGATAGAACGAAGCAATATGGGTAATTGTTGATCATATTACCATGTCATCACATTTTCTTGCTATAAGATAAGATCTACCACTTGAACATCTCGCAAGGCTATATATTAATGAAGTTGTTAGCCTTCATGGAGTACCCCTATCGATTGTTTCTGATCGTGATCCCCGTTTTACTTCAAGATTCTGGAAGAGTCTTCAGAAGGCCTTGGATACTGAACTTCGTTTGAGCACTTCCTACCACCCTCAAACTGATGGACAATTAGAACAGACTATTCAAACCTTAGAATACATGTTGACGTCTTTCTCACATGACTTTCAGGGTATGTGGGATCAATATTTATCTATGGTAGAATTTTCCTATAACAATAGCATCCATTCGAGTATTCAGATGGCACCATATAAATCATTATATTGAAAGAGCTGTCAGTCACCAACCTTTTGGGAAGTTGTTGGTGAATGAAAAATCGAAGGCCCAAAACTTGTGGAGGATACGATGGAAAAGGTGAAGGTAATACAAAACCACATCAAAGAAACTTAATGTAGGCAGAATAGCAATGCTGATAACCAAATAAAGGTTTTGGAAATTCAGGTAGGAGATCATGTTTTCATGAAGGTATCTCCATGGAAGGGTGTTATAAATTTTGGTAAGAATGGTAAATTGATTCCCACATATATAGGAGCTTTTGAAATTCTAGAAAGAATTGTGGTTGTGGCTTATCGTTTGACAATGCCGCCAAATCTCTCACAAGTTCATGATGTGTTTCATGTATCACTATTGGGAAAATACATGCCTAAACCAATACATGTACTCTCCTATGAGGAAGTAGAACTAGAACCCGATCTATCTTATTATGATGAGCTGGTCAGGATTCCTGATACCAGAGAACAAGTGTTGAGAAACTGGATGACTCGTCTAGTAAAAGTTTTATGGAGAAACCATAAGATGGAAGAGGCAATGTGGGAACCCAAGGAACTTATGATGAAGAACTACCTGAGTATTTTTATGCAGTAATATTCTTGAAATTTCAAGGACAAAATTATTTGAAGGAGGGTAGAATGTAACACCCCATGCTTTCACGGTACGCTTCTCTTTGAATAATACAGTAGTGTGTGTTGTATGCAACAACGAGTTATGACACACCAGAACCAATAAAACAAGCCTTTATGAATAGTAATACACACTTTTTTAAATTATATAAATATTATCGTTTAAAATGGACTTCATTTTTGGATTCATAATATTGTAATTAGCCTAGGGTAAAATTTTGGTATTTTTTGGAAAACATTCAATTTTTGATGAACAGTGAAATACAATAAGTTATAGTTTAAAACCGGTTTTTAATTTAAATAATTATTTATTTTATTTAAATTTATTTAAGGTCAACAAAGATACATAATAACTATATATGTTCAATCTAATTCATTGGAGTATGTTTATAAAAATGTCAGATATATAAACATTTAATTTAAATTCTCACCATCTTTTATCCATCTCCTGCGTGAATTTGAAAATTCACATAAAAAATAATTTTACCACTTCTATGAGTGGAAATTCAAAAATATGAGAGACACGGTTAATATCATGGAGAAAATTTTTGTTCAATAAGAATAAAATAATTTGTGGTGAATAGTATCTTTTCACTTTTATTTACCACTGTTAAAAGTAAATATGGTAATTAAGGGTAAAAATGATATTATTATTAACATAACCAATGTCCTAATCCTATTGGATAAGTATAATTTGACCAAAAAACCCTTAGGAATAATATATGATCCTATTTGGTCCACATGAATTAGATTTGGACTTTTGTTATTTTTTAATTCAAAGAAGAGTTAAAAGAGAAAAAATCAAAGTTAAATAACTAAAAAAAATTAATATAGGGTTATACATAAGATAAATTCTATTTCAAATATTAAATATAAAAAAAAGTATTTCCTACATAATGATATTTTATTTATAATATTTAGACATTAAATTATTTAATTTCTTTCTGACACAATGGTGATGCAGTAATTACCTAATTAATGAATATTAAAATAATTTATATTATTAATATCAAAATAAAAGTAAATTGAGAATTTTTATGAATTAAACTAATTTTATAGGTCAATATATCATTTTAGGGTTGGTTATATGAATTGTTTTCAAAGTAATATAATTGTTATGAATTTAGGAAAAACAAAATACCAAATAGTGTCAAGATTGACATAAAAGAGTGTTTAAAAAAAATCTTATGATATTAATTGATATTCTATTCATAAAAATCTAAGGATAGGCCAAAGTACATATATAATGATATTTTTATCATTTATGAACCACTTGGGGTTCTCATGGACGTATATATTATGTTTATTAACCATAAAATAAAAAAAACAAAGAGACATGGTAAATGTCAAACTATTTAACTAAGAGTTAAATATAAATGATAAGGTTAATATAGGGACTCAAACCTATCTAAAATCTATTGGTTGAAAGGATTTCCTCCCATACCAACCTTAAAATTTAAATAATCCACTTTGGAGCCATTAGATACCTAATATGAATTTATTATAAAAAAATTTCTAGCTTTTCCAAAGGTGCCCCTCAACCCTCTTATAAAAGGGCACTCCCCTTATCTCTATTTCACACCTTCAATGCCTTTTTTCATGGCCATAAACTTCCCAAATATTCTCTCAACTTACCTCAATTTCATCTAGAGGCCTCATAATGATCATAAAGCCATTCTAAGAAGCCCTTTTGATCAATCAAAAGGAAGAACCCAAAGAAGAGGTAATGTTTTCACCACCCTCTTTCAAGTTCCATTCTTCTTCATCTTCTTGTTTCTATGTTATTTAGACTATAAAATAATAACTCCAGTATATTCTATATATTTTGATGTTATTATAATTATGGTACAACCATATTCAGTATTTTTTCCGTCCATTGAATGACATGTCACCATACATGTGTACGTACGACTTACCATCTCCACGTTGTGGTGTAATTGTTATTCAAATCATTATTATTTGGATGGGTATGATAATGATGTGTAATTTAAGTAATTAATAAATATATAATTATAATTATTCGGTATATATGATATACCATCCAATTATATATGATTTTTATATCAAAATAATGATATTATCGCTCGTGCGTACTTACGGACTACCGTCTCCACAAACGCGATGAGATTAATTCTCCATCGTATCCATTCAAGAATAATTCGCATTTGATGATTAAAAAAATATTAAGGACTTGACATCATTCTAGATAGGAATAAGATAAAACCTATCCATAACAAACTTGTCTTATGTAATAAAACATATAGAAGAAAATGAGTATGTTAACACCCAAAATGACGATAATACTAAGATATTATTAAAAAAGCAATGTTAAAAGATTATATATGATATCATAGTCATGTATATGATTCTCATATAATTTAATAACAACTATTTCACCATTATACATGAGTTTAAACTACCCTCAACTAAGGAAAAGTACAATATAAGGGTTTATATCACAATCTCATCATTATCTGAGGTTTTTTGTACGTAATTATCTTCTGGGACCTCTTTATCATCCACATCCCTGTTTCATAAAAATGTATTTCAAATCATTCTTAATATTTTATAGACTATAGTTTAATGTCATTTGTACCCTTATGGACTTTTTATAATATTTTTATAATGGAATCTTTCCGTATTTTCCCAAACAAGGTCCTTTTTAACCTTTTCTACAAAATTGAGGTAAGAATATCTTTTTTTACTTATACGACAATGTAGCTATTTTCCGCCGTTATAAAATTGTCTAAGCTTCCCTTTCAAGATTTTATGAATATTTTCAATGTTAATGTTTTCTTTTATAATCATGTGTCTTTTAAATTATTTAAAAAAAGAGATATTTCTCTCAAATATTTTTTATTTTGTCTATGTCAACAACCTTTGATAGATTTTAAGCTTATTTGAAGTTGATTTATTATGATATAAAACATCAATATTTTTTGAAGGTTTTTAAATCTGTTTGGCTTTGAATGTGTTATTTTTATACCATTCATGGTTTATGGATAATGTATTGACATTTCGTATTCTAGTTTTAATACGAATGATTATGTTATGTTTAAACCTATTCATATGAGAAATTAATTGGACTTAATAAGTGACGGGTGAAGCCCGCTATAGCTCCTTGATGAATTGGAAGGTCTCAGGAGACAAACTAGTGTCTTGGAACAAGGCCATGACAAAATATTATTTGTATTTTGGAACAAGGCCTTGACTATGTGGTTATGATAGTATGGTATTATGCATTCCATCATTATGAAATAGGTTATTGATATTTCATGTGATTATTCGACTAGTAGAATATTCATTTGAATACGTAAATGAAATTATTTCATTTTATTTCTATCGTATTATGCTGAAGTTCATGTTTAAAAGCCAGTTTTTTAATTATACACTGCCTTAAATGTTTATGCTTATTTATGAAATTTTCGGCTATATTGTTATCCTTATTGGGAATCTGAGCTCACCACTTTCTATGTTTTATTTTTCCACGGATGTGAAGAAGAATTTTATGAATGACCTACAAGGATAGTATGAGAGGATGTGACTGTGGTCTATGGAGACAAGATGTTTTTGTAGTTTTTGACTTTATGATATAATGTAAATTTATGAATGTAGCTAGTGATTCCAAGGCTACTAAAATAATCAGTTTTCAAGACATTATATTTTGTGATCATGCCAATGTTATGTAATAATGCACCGACTCGGGCTTACTTGTGTCGGGGCATTACAATATGTTTACAGTAATTCATGTTGTCTTGTACTAGGTTTCCCCGCATTAGGCTTGGGACACCTTCTTAGAGTTGTTACACCTATGCATATCAGTACTGGAACCAAATCCAATTGTAGTATCTAGATAATGATTTATTTCATGAAATACCCACATAAACAATAATTTAATAAATTTCTAGAGATTTTTCATTGGTTATACAAAATTTAATTATTGAAGTTATTTTCTCAATTCAATGTTTTCTAAATCATGTTCCCAAGGATTCTATTAAACATACTCTCATATAAACTATAATATCCAAGGCCAAAGGATCCCAGAGTCAGTGGTTGTTTTTTACAATGGATTAGATAAAATATTTTACATTAAAAGGATCAACCAGTTATGTTTCATTGACTAGAATAGATAATATCATGGTTTCTATATTATATTAGAAAAATTGATAGAGAACATAACAAAGGAATATAAACTTCTTCCTTGCCATTTATTCATAAATTTCATCTCGAAATCCTAGGGGAAGAAAAAATATAATATAAAAATACCAAATGATAAGTAAGGGATATATATATATTGGAGAATTATTTAGCAATAAGTGCATCATAATCAATTAGTAATAATCAATATGTAATGGTGAATAATTGAAAAACACACACCATTAATACATAAAGATTAAAAATAAAACCATATATTATTATTCTTATTGATGTCATGTATCTCAAATATTATTTATTTGATGTCATGTATGTCGAACATGATTAATCATTATATCAATAAGTTTTAGTTCTATGATTATATAATCATCTGATTATGTTTTGGAAAAACACATGAAGGGTTTGTCGCCAACTATTTTATCTCATGAGACATGTTAGAGAATATTAGGGATATTACATGACCCAACTGTTAGTGATTGTCCAAATTATTCATTATGCATATATTTATTTTTTGATAAATATGAATTAACAAAATATCAATATTGATGATTAAATTTATATTTATCAAAATTTAAACATTCAATGTAAATATGGTTTTAAAAATGGTATACGACATAGAAAACAATCTTATCCAAGTGTAAATAAAATATTAGTATTAAAGTATAATAAAATTTTAAAGGTATAATGAACTCATAAGGCTTATAGATAAGCCATATAAAAATTATTAGGATTACAATACCATTTGAGTCACAATGAAATTGAAACTGAATTGAAGTCCCTTATCTTATGTCGAAATATTTTCTTCACATGTTCTTAATGCCCGGTATAATTAGATAAAATGAACTAATTAATTAATTCAGAATCTTTTATACATTTATTTGATTTATTAAAATTTTATTTGGGTCATTTATGGCCTTATTAATTAGATATAAGATACAATTATTTCATTTGAGAGTGTTTTCTCTTGGTTTTCACGATCATATTACTTGTATATATGTATGGAAAATAATGTAAAATTTGAATTTTTGTGCGAAAATGAAATAAAACAATATTTTTTTGAATTTCAAGAATATTTAATGGTTATATATTCCATTATTTAATATTATATATGGATGAATCATTGGATAAAGCATTACTATTAAATGTTCATATTTTGGAATCTTTTTGTTCATCATTAACTAGTTTGGTTTTATTAATTATTATTATTCATATATACTATAAAATATATGTAAAAAATATGTGATACATATATTATTATCTTGTTTAACTATCGAAATGGTTTTATGAAATTACATGAATGCGTAATTGAAAAATAATAATAGGTTATCCTTGATGGTTTGAAATCATCACCTCAATAAAATAAAGAAGATAGGGGGTCTGATGATTAATATTCCATTATCATAATAAAATTTCACTATATATAAGATAATGTAGTAACCAATAATTTTTGTGAAGAAGTGTTATGGATATAATAATAATATAAGAAATTAAATGAAATTAAAATAGAACAAAAAATGATTTACCACTTCAATTATTCTCCTTGAGTACCTCTATAATGGACTCAGAAAGGACTTTTAGAGGAAATAGAATGAAAAATATTATTGGGGTTAGGTTTTGGAGATGAAATGGTATGAATAAAATAATTGTAACATACTTTGGTTGTGTGAGGAGAAGGGATTGTATTTATATTTGATGAAAGTTTATTTTGAATATAAATTCATTATTTTATTATTATGTATCGGGACAAAAAAAATTGATCACTCATTTTACAAAATACAATAAATTGTGAATTTTATTTTGATATAATGGTATATACCTCATCTATTAGTCAAGGAATATTTTATATAACTTATAATGTATATACCTTAAATTATCTTATTTTATTGTTTAAGACAATTTAAAGTGGTTTATACAAATACAGAATCATTACACAACCATTTTTATGTGAAGAATTCATAAAAGAAATAAATTTTATGAATATAATATTTCCAAATAATATAAATTTAATTTTTAATTAAAAAAATGATTTTCGCCAAAATTACCAATTCTTAAATTAAAACTAATCTTATAACACATTGAAAAATTAATTAGGTCTTATTAAATTATATTATAATAATAATGACAATATTATTAACATATAATTATATTATATTAAAATAATATTTTATTTAAATCAATATATTTATTTTTTAATTTTATAAAAAAAATTATGTTTTAGAAGAATAAAAAATTGTCGTTTATCATTTTCAAAATATTTATTTACATATAGTATGATATAATTATTTTATATATTTATTTTTAAAGTGCCAAAACATTGTAAATACTTTCATTGTTGAGTCTACCATTATATTGGATTAGTTTCAATTCATAAGAGTCACATTACTATTCCCTAGGTGAACATTATATTTTACTGTTATATGTTAAGAAATATATAGAAAAATCCTATTATTTAATTCATTATTTATTATGGTGTTAATTTTTTCCTTCAATTTGAGGTTTTGTATGTTCTATAAAATAGAAAATATTTTTTTTCAATTTAATCTATCAAATGAATTGAATTTATTTAAGTGGATACATATAGTGAAATAATGGGGTGTGATATTCCATGAGGTACCTATTTCCCATTTAATTTCAATGATTTCTTTTATAAAACAACAAATGTAAGAATAATTTTTTCATGACATATCTTAAAAATAGTCAAACCATATATGTATAAATAAATAATATTGATTATTATTGCATATCACATATTTTTGGGGTGAAAAGGATACATGAAATTCATATTGACACGGATTGTGTATATTTGACCACACCTCACCATTTTAGCAGTAATTGTTTTTTTCATATATTTAGATGATGATTTAGCATAATAAAAATAGAATTTTATTTTTTAACTCCAATTGGGTGACCATTAGATTATAAGGGAACACATTTAACAGGTACAAGACAATAGATTAACGGTCATATATATTTATGAATGTACCGTTGTTAAACATTAAAATAATAACACTCCACCACATTAAGTAATAGTTTATTTTATAATTTTGGGGATTTTACATGGAATTATGAATGTGTTTCGAAATCTAGTGTCCCAATTATACACTTATAAACTATAAAAGGATATAAATCATGTGGAAATGATATCTTCTAAAAAGGTTCTCATCTTCTTCTTAAATCCATTTATGGTTGTTATTATGTATATAATATAACATTATCTTTACATATTAGTCATTTTTAATCTATAATGTTCATTTAATTTTAATTCATGATGATATAATGAAATTATTAAGTTGAAATCAGGATATTAATATTACAAACATTGAATATAAATATAATTTATATGTTAAAAAATTCATCCTTAGGAGATTAATTATTAATTATTATTTATCAATTTATTAACTCCTACATTATGTTTTTTGGATGATATTTAATTATTTTAATTCAAAATATCATGTTTAAATAAATTTGGTTTAATGTATCAATCAAAAAAATGATTCCCAAATTACAGAAGAGGTTGTGTATGTGTTTTTTGTGAGAGTAAAACATTCTTCTTCAAATAATATCAATAAGTTATATATAAATACTGTTTGAATATAATATATATACAAAAAGATTTATCATATATAAAATTCAGTTGATGAATTTATTTATTAGATGTGGTATTTTGGAATATTATCAACACAATGTGTTGTGAGTGAAAATATTTATTTAATCTTACAGTTAATTTTGTTCCTTATTTTTTGTTGTGTTTCCTCTATATTGTGTGGGATGCAAAATATATGGGAACCGTAATTATATAAATTTAATAAAATGTTTCTCTTGTATTTTATTTAGGAGGGGATATAATATTCTACTCATAATCATTCATAATTTTATTTTCAATTAAATTTTATTATTATTTTCTTCTTGTTTTTACAAAATAACTCTAGAAAACCCCATTATCTCTTGTCCTTAATTTTACATCATTTTATTATCTCTTAAAACCAATTATCGGCTCTTTAACCATCATTATCCTTTATATAATTAGATAAGTTAGGCACTATAATTATTATAAGATAAAAAAATTAGATCTCCTATGATGATAATCATTATATGGTTTGTGGGCTCTTTTTCCTATATTAATTATTTATCATTCTTAGATTCATCTTGATTAATATTTTAGTAAATCTAATAATAATTTATATTATATAAAATGATGTTTTCATAAATTTACTAGATATCATTAATGTTGATTGAAATTTTATATATTCTTGAATACTATTTCCAGAATTGTAAAACCGAAAACATTCATTATTCCTATGAACATTAATTTAACAAATATATTATTCATGTTTGAAACAAGATTATATTATTAAAAATTAATTTTTAATAAATTTAAACTGAATATAATGGAATTAAATGATATCTATTTTTGTGGATTTTAAAAATTACATTTGAATTTTATTTACCAAATTAATTTAATGGTTTAGGATAATCAAAATTATCATTTATTTTTTTTAGTTAACTGAAAATATTTTATTTTTTTCAACTAAAGACAATATTTTTTATTCAAATGTTTTTTAAAAATTATTTTCATTCATTTTATCATAAGATCTAGTTAAACAATCACTTCTTAATAAAAAATAATTTATAAAATTATAATCTTAAAATATGTTACAAACAGAACATGTATTTACACACCATAATAGAATCTTATAATTTGAAAAACAATTATATTCAATATATGATTTTCAAAGGACAACTTCATAGAATGAAATATGTGAAATTTTATAGTCATTCAATAATATTACATAGTTATAGCTCAGGATTAAAAAATAATTGGTGTTATGATATTTTTTTGAAATAAACACCTAAATTGATAAGTAATTTTATTTTAAAATATTATTCCTCAATTTTAGTACATATAAATTATATGAAAAAATTATTCCATAATGAACCATACAAATATCTTAAATAAAACTACATAGGAATGTGATAATATTTTTAATAATAAAAATTGGAATTTGTTTAATATAAATATTTTGAACCTATAATATATTTAAGGATGTTTGAATCATAATTTTGAATATCTTTAATTTAATCAAAAAAATAAAATAATGTTCAATATAATATAAACATTTTTAATTTAAAATGGATCAATGTATATATTTCATTAAATTTTACATTGATAAAAATTGAGTAAAATCCTATATATTCTTTATCATTAATTTTTTAGTTCAAATTTTTGTAGATTACAATTCATAAAAATGAATTTCATTCAAAGTATTAAGAAATTGAATATTTATGTTAAAATTAAAAAATAAATTATTGATTCATAGGGTTAGGTTCAATGGGATTGTTATCCATTATTAAATATTTAAAAATTGTAATTTGTGTGAATAAAATAATATATTTTAATATTATAAATTTTCATTAATGTAGATATCATTATTTCAAAAATTCTGTTGAAAAATTGATGAAACTCATTAAATATTGATCATTCCTTATAAATTTATACATTTTGATTATTATAAAAATTTATTCCATTATATATAATATTTTTTGTCATTCATAATAATTTTTTGTACAAAATTTCAATGATAAAGCATCCCCTTTCTATTGGGAAAGTGGTAATGATGTAATTGGTTGCTGAAATTTTGAGTCAAATATTATAAACATTAAAATATAATAAAAAATTAAATTTGAGATGACTAATATATTTCATTAATGAGTTTTCTGCAAATAATAATTATGGTCAATAGTTGATTCCAAAGGATCAATGATTTATGAATCCAGTTTTAATGTGTCACACTATCCATGGCTGATGAATCATAGGTTTTAATAATTTCAATTAAATATGTTTTGGTTAAAATGTTCAGGAGAATGTTTGAAATAAAATAGTAACGGTTAATGGTATATATGGTTAATAAAATGTTCATTTACTTAAAATTTATGTCATATGGGTTGGTTAAAATGTTTATAGTTTGTATAATTTTTTCTCCAAGCATAAATTTTGATTAAAATTGTAGACAGAACATTATTCATGTTGGGACTATGTGGTGGATTCCAAAAGTATCACAAAAAATACTTCTCTTAAAATTTTGATCGATAAATCCAATACCTTAAAAATAATAAATCATTAAATTGGGATCCCTGGGAGGTCACAGAATCTAATTCTAAATTGCCTTATTTGATTTTTTAATGACCTAAATTCCTTGATATACAATCTATATATAGTCACTAATTTGATATTTCAGGTTTCAAGGAGACAAAAAAGTTTGTCATTGAAACCCTACCACAATATAAATCTCTGACTCATCCATTTAAAAATTATGTTACATGTACACCAAGAAGGAGACCACTATGAAATGTCCTCACATCTACCATGTTGTAATTCCTAGAATGTAGAAACAACTGAATACAAAAATAAGATATCATTTTTAGTCATAAACTAGACCAAACCTCACATAACACCATTCATACAAGATCCATCAACATTTAAAAAAAACATTCAAACAATATCCTTCCAATCAAAGAGATATTCCACCTAAAGACTAATCTACATCCACCAAAGTACTACAAAGTCATGGTAAGACAAACTGTATCAAGATCAATATCTATCCACGTATGTTGAGGGTACTAAGGTCTTAAAAAAAGAGTTAAAATTATTTTTCTAGACAAGATGTGAGGGTATTTTACCATCCATGATGGAATTTATTTTTTTCATTATAATACAACATGCCACTCCGGGAAGTAGAGGTTTTTATTTGGTGTTGACACTAGATACACAAGATTCCTGTAACTAGAATGTAAAAAACTCTTAAGAAACCTCCCTTTAAATCAATATCCTAATGAATTATTTAATAATTCCATAAGATAAAAAAATTGGATCCAATGAAAAAATGGTCCAGATTATTTCAATGTTGGAAGCTGAACAACATCAACAACCTGAACTCATATGGGATCCTGATGTTTGGGTATATTCATACATAGGTAGAGCCTAATTTCTCAATTTCTAGCACAAATAATTAATTATCATATGTAATTTTCTTAAAAAAATCAAGATAATTCATCTAAGTGTTGGTGGCATGAAACCAATCACATTATGTATTATAATTGAAATTCCCAAATGATTTGTATGAAAGAATTTACATATCAGGTTTATTCAGATGAAAATACTCATCTGTAGTGATTTCCGTTCCACATATAGAATTATTTTATTGTATGAACTAATTATATAATTGTTTTCCTTTATATTAAATCCAATTTATTTTTTGAATTTAATATTCATTAATTTTCAAATAAAGAATATTTAATTTATAAAATATGTTATTTCTAGTATGTTAATGTTTCAAAAATATTAATAATATTGTTGAAATAATTATTATTGAAAAAATATTTTATCATTAGTTAAAAATAAAAATATTCTATAATTATTAAAATAATTATACAGTTTGGTTTTGAAAATAAAAGAAATTGTATATCAATTTTGTTGGAAAATAAATTGAAAATAATGACGAATTGGTGTATGGAATTATGGTTTTAAATGAATTGATGATGGATATAATTTTAATGAAGATTGTAAATAAACTTGTATTATATAATGTAATGGTTGGATATATGAATGATAAGAAGGAGGTATATAAAAAACCAATGATTGTGAGAAAATATGTGATATAATCAAAAACTATACAAAATATAAATAATGATATAATATAAAATTCACTCATCATATGTTTTATTTCAAGCATCTTTTTGTTTTGAAATTTAATTTTCCTTTTACTTGATGTTTCGTTGTAATAATCATGTTTATATTTTTGGACAACAGTAATAAATAAATATGGGTTAGTATAAATAATTTTGATTAGTTATCTTGAAATATAAAGAGAATAATTAATATTGGGATAACCACTAGTAAAATAACAATCTTCCCTTTATATAGAATTCAACCCATCAAAAAATGATTCAATGAAAATATTTTCATATATAATATTATGTTTGAATTAATCTATCATTTTATTAATTTTTTTCCAAAAGTCATAAAAGATATTCCTAGGACTATTCCCAGTTCAACTGATTTTCCACCTACAAGATGAATTTCTAGACATAATGAAATATTTTTCCTGATTTTTTTGTTTAAATAATCTCAATATGTGATTAGACTATAGGGAATATAGTAATTTGACTTTTTATGAAATAGTTTTGAGAACATAGAAATTATATTTCTTTAACTTGTTCCACATCCACACTATTTTGTTTCAATATGGGAAAAAGTATATTAAATTAATTTATACACATTTTAGTATCCTCCTTGAATTTTTTTAGTTTAGAATTTTTTGAGTCACCCAAGGTTATATCTCAAATTTAACATATAAAAAAGGTATTGAATCATAAGATTCTGGTTATAGAAATATAGGTATACTACTACCTTGATGGATTTCATAGAATTGGTATTAGCCATTTGAGATTTTATGATGTTTTCAGTGTTATTATTTTCTTCAATTTATATTCAACTATAGTTTTTGTGAATCATTTAAATTTTAAAATAAACATTCGTAATATTATTAAAGAAAACATTCATAGGAATTCATGTACTCTTATTTAAAAATATACTTTATTTATAAAAAAATATTCTAGAATAAATATAAAGAGATACTAAACATAAAAAATATATAAAAATTTCCAAGAATGAAATAATAGACTTTAATAACCATTAAACATGTTGAACAAAATTAAATAAATAATTGAATGAAAATTAGAAATAATTTATCCAAAAAGAGCAATATATTAATACAAATACATGAAAAAATCATATTAAATATTATATAGAATAAATTTAAATTAATCATCAATTTTTGTTCACTAAACTTATATGGTAAAAACTATCGTTTTTAATTTTTTTTAAAATTATTGTTCTGTAATGATTTACATATGAATTTTTTGTTTTCTAATTTTATTTTAAAGGACATATTTTGTTTTTCATGTTCTATTTAAATAAAGTTTTTTATGTTTTAATGTTTTTAATTTTTAGAAAATTTCAATCCATTTAATTGTATAATATTTTATATCTAAATTTTGAAAATAGATTTTTTTGTTCTTTAAAAACGAATATGTTAATTTATATTTTTTGAATTTTTTTTCCCATTTTCAAATAATATAGTTTATAGATTTATTTTGTTTCAAATTACTATTACCAAATACTGTGTACAAATTTGTCTTATAAAACATATGGTTGTTTTTTCCTAAAATATATTATGTTAACAAATACATTATAATATATTATTATTGAGTAATGCAATTTAGTCTCTCAGAGAAAGATTTTATTCCACATAAAATAATAAAATAATAATGAATATTTTCCGTTTAAATATTTTTAGGGAACATGTTTTAATTCAATGTTTATTAATATATAAATTTAACAATCATAAAGTTTAAAATTAATCCAATAGTAATATTGAGATATTTTGAAAATGAATTATAATTAATCATATATTTTTATCTCATGATCTAATCATAACTATTTTATGAAATATTTCAATAATTATTTGTGGATATTTTTATTTCTTGACAGAAATAAATATATTTAATTCTCACTTAAAATATAGAATTAAAACTCTGGACTTAATTATTATAATTATTTTAAAAGTATGAATAATTCATTTTGAAGATCCACGTGTTAATAATAAATCCTTTATATAAAAGCGATTAAACAATATTTTTTCCTTTATTTATATATATATTAACATGTAGATTAAATATATCAATAACTAAATAGATTGGGAATAATTTTATCAATGAAATCAAAGCAATTTATTTTCAACTAAAAAAATAAAAAAATAAATTCAAAATTATGATTATATAAACTAAATGAAAAATACATTAGTAATTAAATTAAATTTTCTCCCTAATAACTCAAGAGAAGTCAGAACTATTAATGTAGGAATATCAATTAAATATAAATAATGGATTCCCTGATGTTAAAATCAACATATAATTCGATTATTTATCTAAAAAAACTAATAATAATCTATTCCAACCAATTCTAACGATATTCTCATTTTCAATTGTTTTACTAGTCAATTTTTTTCTTTTAAAAAAAATTAATTTTATAAATATTATCAATATTTTTATTGACATAATTTTGATTTTCCAAACATGTCCCGATTATTTTCACGTAGCATGTATGTTATGTATCAAATTAAAAATCCAGATAATAAATCAAATAATGGTAACAAATAACCTCATATTTTTCATAACCTTCATGATTTATATAATTAACAAATTCTAAAAACATTGATAGCCTCTTTTGTCCCTTACCCACCATTATTATTTATCCTTTCCCAGAAACCATTCTCTCTCACTACTTATTTCCATACTCCTATTTCTCACTAATATCATCCCTTATAAACTACATTTCTAGGATTCAATATTTTGTCAAAATTATGTTATTTTTAATAAATAATATTTATCATGTAACTCTAAATATAAACCCTACATCTATTGGGTGTTCTCATTTACCACATATCAAACATCGGATAGAACACATACTCATTTTTCCAAAAATTCATTGATTTTAAATATATTTATAATATCAATTTCATTAAAAAACCACACATGAAAAAAATGAAACACAATATATTATATAAAAATAAAAACAATTTTTATTAATTGTAAAAATTATTTGTATAAGTTTGTAAACACATATTATTATCTAATAAGAATATATAAAAAATATCTAGATTTATTATATTCAATAACGCCCTCAAAAAAATATAATAAAAAATATTCTATTTAACATATCAATCATTTACATAAATTTTCATTATCATTATATATTTTTTAAAATAATCGAATTTAATATGAAAATGTTACATTTCACAATGTAAATCATTTAAATTAACATCAATTATAGATATAGATAAGAATGCTTCATATTAGCTTCATGTATCAAATTTAATTGTGCCCTCATCATCTACCCTTATTATTGAAACATTGAAAATAGAACTTGATATGTGAAACCATTAATTAAACACAGAAAATAAATCACAATTCGATCATTATTTCATAAAATCAATAATTGTCTCACCTTCAATTAATTAAATTCATTCCTCAATAAATGTATTAATACAATATTATATTGTCATAAATTATTAATTAGTGTCGTATATAAACTAATCTTAATACCATACCAATAATTACCATATATACACTAATCTATGACCACAATCATATATTGATAGAAGCACTTAAAAAAATATCATTTATCCCTCATCTTTGGATGATTAGTAAATATTCAACTCTTTAGATAAAAATATTAATTATTTGATAAAAAATAATTATAATATGTCGTGTTTGAGTACCTTATATATATTTTTAAAAATTAATTTCTTATGATTATTCTTGGATAATTTCTTATGGAACACAAGAACCAGTCAGATGTAGTAAACAAAATTGAGAACTACTTACATTTCAGGTCCTTCACTCATATTAATCACACACACCTATATCCAATTGACTTAATGAAATTATAATATACAATTAAAAGTCAATAACATTAATAAACCTTGATTACTATATACAAATTTGATGTTTTTTATATATCTTTTGTTTTAACAAGTTCGTATTTATTGACATGTTCAATGATTACTGGTGTCTAGGAGGTGTATTGAGTGGGTTAAAGAAATCACCCAGTGATGATATTTTTTTAGTGGGGAAATTGATACCAATTGAATGAATATGCGGTTCTATATTATGTATTTGGTTGGCCTATAATCTACATATATCCACTGTCCAGTTTGTGTTGTTGCAATGGGATGCTGTTGGAGTGTAAGATACATAGTACTTGATAATTGGGTAACACGTGGGATCTATGTGATTTTTTATGGTTATTTAATTTTATATAAATAATATTTCAGCAATATGAATCCTCCTTCATAGGCCATAATACAACAATTTCTTTATTTTTAGAATGTACTGGAATCTATTTACTCCTCCACCCATTTAACATGCTAGATTGAAGTTCTCATTTCATGAATGCCCATTCCATGTTATTCAAACACAATTTATTCCACATGTTCATCATCATTTTTTCCTTTTATTATTTTTAATAGAATTTATGTAATTATAAATGTTTGGATATGTCTTTAACATTGAATATTTTTCAGTCCAGAATCAGTGTGTGAAACTTGTCAACTGTCCATCCATACAATCATGGTAGGATGTCTTTAATATGAGATTGTATTTGTATGTGGTTTTATGGTCTGTTATTTATCCAAGCATGTGTGTTGGAATGAAAATCATATTATTTTTCATCTAAATTATTGGTGGGCTCGGAATTTATGTAATGTACTCATTATATGTTAGTTATGGGTAAAACATTTGGGGTTCCAAAACCTATCAATTATAGAAAAAGATGGAGAATCGTGGAGATGAGACAAATGAAAACACTAATGGGGGTGAGGTGAACTATAAAGATGATAATTCATGGAAGAAACTAGATCAGGGATCAATTGACGTTTATGGAATTGGACCCAATTATTTGTTGTGTTATTGTGTAAAGATGAATTCTCTTGTTTCTCGAGAAATTGATAAATGTAAGAAGCGTCTTGAAGAAGATGTTAAGAAAGTTGGAATTATATCATTTCTTGATTGTGAGTTTGCATCCTCAGGAAGGACCATTAGGTAAAGGCACATTTTTCATGTATCTTTGAATCAAAATTCAGTTTAACTGAGGGTAATTTTATGTAGATTTTCGACCATTGCTCGTGTTGTGGTGCCCAATGGGTTGAAGCCCTGGAAATTTAAAGATCACACTTAAAGGATTTATGAAATATTGGGATTTAAAGATTCGAAAATGAATTCAATGGGTCGGGAAATCTATCGCATCATTTTCTATTTAGATGAAATCAAGTGATGAAAATGGTGTCTTGGCTCAGAATTTTTACCCCAATGCAGTCAAAAATACATTTTTACAAGTTTGGATATAAGTATGTAACCATAACTCGTTTTATTGGAATCCTTAGATTTTTTGGGACATTTCTTCATCAGTTTGAAATCCTATTAGGCTTCACCAGTAGACTGAAAACCCTAATTTTTATCATTATTCTTGAATTCTTATTGAGGATGAAATGTATTTTACCATGGTAGAGGAGATATTACTAACCACTCAGGATGAAATCATCACTTTGGGAATCTTGTATGTAAGAAAACCAAAATTGTGTCTAAATTGGATATTTATAGGGCATGTATTTGAGGATTATAATAGAAATAAAATGGGTCATTTATATAATATTTGAGGACATGATGGAGAATTTTATACCTAAAAAAGAGGAAAGCCACAGTAGCCAATAGTTCTGGTCCTGCTAGCATTACAAAATCTTGGGATGACCCTCATGCTGATCCTGATCCTACTGCAGATTCTCGTGATGCAATTTCTGCTAATGGTACACCATTTTTTGTCCTGGATGAAGGTCCTAAGGTGAGAAATGTTAGCATGTCCTTGATAAAGATTAAGCCCCCTCTAATATAGCTTTGTTTAATGGTGATAATTGTGATGCTTTTTTTGTGCCTCAATCATAGTGAGGGTGATTTCCCCCTATGAGAAACCCTTTACTACCCAATCAGGGGGATGTATTTCCCTCTCCTCATGCCTCAACGAATGAATCTGCATCACCAAAGTATATTATGATATCTTGTTATCTTATTCATGATCTTGTGCAAGCTCATTCCTCAATCACTACTCCTCCTAACCCCACCAAAAATGTTAGTTCTGCAGATCATGCCCATGATGCAGAACATTCTATCCCCTTAGAGGGATTCTCCTAGTTTCAAACTGCAAGTACTGCCAAAAGGATATGCATGCTAGCCTCTTTCCTGCACTAGATGATTCGGCTAAAAGATTCATCTTGAATAGTAATTAATAAGCTATTTAGGATGATACTACCCCTTATTTTTTAACTATGTACCAAATAAATCAATTTTCCTTAACAATAATATCATTGATAATGATATGTTTCAAAAAATGATGGTCTTATCACTAGTCTCAAAAAAAATGAATTCCATCTTTTGGAACTATTAAGATATTAGAAACACCCCCACAGTCTGATCCCATAGACAACTAAATATTACAAACAGACATAGTTTACATGGAATTACAAAACCAAGGATTAAATTGGAAAAACGAAACCCCTTTATGTGGGAATCTATGTTTTATTAATGCGTTGCAAACATTCATTTTTAATAGAGAAATGAATCTCCATGGATTCTAAAGCCTGTAACTGTTAGTATTAGATCTATTTTAGATAAGTTACTTTCATTAATTATTGCTTGTAGTCTTAGAAATACTTCTTTTCTACGAAATTTGTTTATGATTTTATCTTGTAAATAAGAAGAAGATCATTTTTGAGGTATTTGGTTGATATCTTTGAGAATATGGCTTTTAGTAGGGTTATTCATGTTGACTTTAACATATCCTTGATGCTACAGGAGAAAAATGGTGAGAATTTCTATCATATCTCAACATTTGACCTTTCATCCGACATTGATAAATGTGGTCATACTGAGGTACATATTTTTGGTGTTGATTTCACAAGGAGCATATACAATATTAATGGTATGCAAGAAATTAAATTGGAATGATGTTTTGTGAAAGTGGATGAGATGGAAGGGGTGATTGATGTGTCATGGAGAAACCTACTGAAATAATATTTTGATCATAATACTATAATCATGGGAAACTATTTCATTACTTTAGGGTTAGCTCCTCACTAACTTATGATTAATAATGCTTGTCTTATTTTATCGGGCTATAAAGAAATTATATTGTATGCATGGGAAATTGTTTTCATGGGTATTCCCTCTCATGTATTATGTAGTATGCTCAATTATGTTAAGGAAATACTAACTTAATGGAGTATGGAATCATTTTTCTCATTGTATTATGACATTAGAGATGCTGAAAATGTTTTGTCAAATTTTAATCAAGAAAATATGTAGTACGATCAGCCTCCTGGGGATAAAATACGGACTGCTTCAAATCTGGACAGTCTTTTTACACTTAAAGAAAAATTGGTTCAATACCTATTTATCCTTACATGGATGAAGGAAGTAGACATTAATTCAAATATTTTTCAATATATTAATAGGGAAAATGGGACAAGAGATGCCCGCATGAAATTAATATGGATGGAAACCTATACTTCCTTAACAATGACATCTCAAATGCTATGAAACTATATATGGAGAATAAGTATATAGATATTTAAACTGATAGCTCTAATAAAATTATTTATTGTCTGGAGCCCCATATTTTGGAAGATCAACATAAAAGGCCATCTGATATCCCTGGTACAAAAGAAATACATGATGCTCTATTATCTTTGAATATAGACATTGTTGCATGTCCTGATGGCTTTACCAATATTTTTTTCTTGATTTATTGGGATACAAATAATCATTATGTTACGAATGTTGTGAATTAATTTTTTAGATGATCTTATATGCCTTTTGGGACGAATGATAATTTTGTGGATTTAATTCATAATAAAGATAATTATATTCATATTAACTATTTGGGGATTATTAATATAGGTAATACTATGCCAACGATAATTAATGAGATCATGGATAATATATTAGGTGAGATAGTCAAGGATCTCATCTCTTGTAATTAGTTTGTTTTGTTCTGGGGAAATATAAGAAAAATATTTATACATCCTCTAAATGTGTTAACGATATGAAGTTAAAGGAATAAGACTGAAATATGGCATTGAATAACAATATTTTCAAATCCTTTGACACTATTAGATGGTGTTTTCTATTTTCTATTCTCAAAATTCATGGGTTATCCCAAAAATTCATTAGGACTATTGGTTTAATTTTAACATGTGGTAGGCTCTCTATACTAGTTAATTGATCCCTCATGGGTTTATTTCAATGCTCTAGAGGAGTAAGATAGGGTTATCCTCTTATTGGGATTCTTTTTTCTATTGGAGAAGATTAATTGATTTGGTTCCTCATTGATATATCAAATTTTTGGTGGTCTCAGATGATGAGAGTTGAGAATGATTTATGTGCCCCATCTCGCTTATTCTATGATGAAAACATCTTACTCTTTGGGAAAGCATACAAAGGTTGCATCTATTTGTATTTAGGGTGTCTTATCACATTATGAAGAGGTTGTAGTTCATGTTAGTATTTGGGGAAAATCGTCTTCCATCTTCAGTGAAAAATTTTTAATTTCAAGGAAAACCTGTTTTTCTTGTAATCTAGTGTTAAAATAGGATCTCTTTCTTTTCTATACCATGGTGTACCACTTTTTTGGTCCATATATAAGAGGTTTCATCAGGAAAAAATTTCTTTAATGAATGAAATATAGTATAAATGTTTGATGGGGAAAATCCGTTCCCATGTAGGGAGAATCTACATGGTCAAATCAGTTAAAAATTCAATGTTTGTGTACTTATTTTCATTATATAAAAGGCCTAGAGCTCTTATCATGGAAATAAATTGTAAAATACTAAATTTAATATGGATATGGTCTATTGATGCGATGAGTATTATTATTGTTCGATGAAGGATTTCATCAAATCTATTCATATGGGTGGATTTTGAATCAAAGTAATAAGGATTTCCAATGATAATTTGTTTAAAATATCATATGGAACAACATTTCAATTTATGATAATTCATTCAATTTTCAAGAAAACAGGTTTATTGGTAATCTTCAGACATAGTATGTCAATTAAATCTGTTAATATATTGGGCCTTCTCTTAAAAATTTTTTTGATGACCTCATGGCTTGTTCAAAATGGTTGTTGTGTAAATTGTAACATTTGAACTATTCGACTACCCCATGACTATCTCGGCCCATTGGTGATGATAGAGTCATTCCATCTTCTCAAGAAAAAAATTACCATTGTTAATTTTCATGAAAATCCATATTTCAATGGGATGGTACCATATATTATCCTATTAGAAATATCAAGATACTACTTTAATGAATGTGATTGTTTGGTCTGGAAGCCTAATCTTCATGGAAATTCCACCATAATAGAGTTATATAACAATCTTTTTAGTGTCTCACTAAACCGTCCACATTGGGTCATTGACTTTTATAATGACTTTATCCCTCCTGCTCAAACGATATTAATGTAGAACATTCATATGTAGAGGCTTCAATTGTGGGTCAATTGGCCCCACACAGGGCTCCATATGGCCTTATCCTATATAATTTGTTTAGTGGAAGAATAATCTCTTTCACACATTTTGGCCTCTTATAAATTTTCATATAGGTTATGGGAATATATGCATGAATTATTCTGCATATATCTCAACACCTAATCTATTGATGTATTTTTACATTCCATTTGCAGGAATGACTACAGGGAAAAGGACTGGTCACTCTAGATTACTTCCTCTTCCAGTTTTATTTCATTCACATGGATGTCAATAAATGAGATAATGTTCAACAATGTCGAGCCATCATTTCATGGAGGGTTTTTTTCAAACATCCTGCAATTCAAACCACTTCTAGAATTTAGACTAGGATCATGAAAAATTATGTTTCTAATCTTGTTGTTTTGAGGTTTCATGGTTTCAATAGGGGATGAAAAATAAAATAATGATGAAGTATGTCAGGTGGATAACACCCATCTCATGGTGTTTGCAGTATTCATTGATGGGGAACCTTTTGGAGCACTAGGACTTCTAGATATTGTGGTGTTTTCCTGACTCAACAAGGATTTTTGGAAGGTTTTTTCTTCAGTATTATTGGAAATGGATATGAAATCAATGTTAAGATATGGGAAATGATAAAATAAATTAGTTTTTTTTCATCAATTATGTATTTAATGACCTATAGAGAGAGTCATATTCACTTATTGTTGTCCAGATTCTCAAGGATAGAGCATGAAATGTGTCATGGAGTATGTTATTAGGTTGGAGTTATTGCCTTCGACTAATGTACTTCTATATATTGAAGACGCACATGTCTACTCGGAGTCCAATCAAGTTGTGGATTCCCTTTCAATGAGAGAAATTTTGTAGGATAGTTGTAATGGGTATTTTTTTCTACATGATTATTGTAGTTTCCTTGCTCAAGATGATTGTGATGGTGCGATCTGTACTTGTCCTTATAGAGGTACTCTATGAATCCTTGTTGTGTAATTTATCTTTCTTTTATTTTAATTGGATTAGGCTTTCCAGTCTCTGAATCTTATGAGGATAGTAGAGGCATAAAAATAGGTTAATTGGGATTATAGTGATATTTTCTGGTTTTGGATAAGGATTCAATGACCTATTAGATTAATATATCTCTTTAGGGGATAGTTCATTCATTTTCAGGTGTGTTGGGATAATAGACATGACTTTTGTGGGTAACAACTAAGGGTTAGTTTGGAAGAATATAATGGGATATAATTGTGATATAATAGTTCTATAGATGTTTTATAAGACTAGTGGATTTCCCTGGAAATTATTTTATCATTGATATTAATATTTCAAATATATATATATATATATTTCTAATAGTGTTGACCAATATTGAGTGAGAGGGTAATTTTTTTAAGAATTTACTTAATGAAATATTTGATATTGTGGGTACCCTACCTGAGAGTATTGGGCTATGAAAAATGATTTATATCTCCCCATGAGTGAAGAAGGATCATCAAGGACTTGATGTGTGACCAACAAAGAGGTATAGGGTTGAATTTTGGACTCGATATGTGACCAAGCCTAGGTTAGAGGTTATAGTTTTGATCTGAGTATGAGAATTTATGTGTGCCCTCTCATGAGTGTTAGGTCATGGTCAAGACCTTGGAGTGCAATATGAAATATGAAATAACATGGGACAATGGCTTTAGTGATAATGTACGACTTATTTATTGGGATGTAAATTAATATTTAGGTGATCCTACCATTAATCAAGAGTCTATAGTAGGAATAGTTTAGGGGATTGGATGCGAAGATAGAACACGATGCCATCACAAATATATATTCATATATCATTACTCATTCAATCATTTATTTCACTCTCATACGTCTAGTGTAATTATTATTTGGACACATATTTTCATCCCATCATGGTTTATTTTACTCACCCAATTTTAGACAACGATGTTTCTGGTTCTGGTTGGGTATTATAAGTGATTCCGAGTAATAAATTTGGATATTCTTTCATTCATGTATGTAATTTTATTTTATTTTTATTTTTTTCACTGAAAGTAATCTTACAGAAAATCTGAGGATCATTTTTCACTTCATTTTATTAATTTTTTCATCCTATTTTGATATACTATGTCATAATGATATCATTTTTAATCAATTATGTATCTCTAACTGTTGTATATATATATCATTACTACTACATATACTTAATATTTTATCGATTCATAATGATGATTTTATAGTCACCCCATAGCATGACATAATTATTTTCAATGAATATGAATCCTATTATCTAAATTATGTTCCTCAAGATTCATTTTACAGCATATATATAGATATATTGATTTGAGAAGGAAAAATATAAGATATTTTAGAGTCCCATTATTTATTAATAAGTTCACACTAGAATATAAATATTATTATCAAAACATGGGAGAAAAACTATGTTTTTGTTTTGAAAACACATTTATTGTTGATATTCATGTTTTCATTGAAATGTTATTGTTTTTATTAATTATTCTATCATTGTTTCATGTTATGATATTTTTATTTTGAGTTAATGGATTATTTTATTTTTTATTCTCATATCAGTGATAACACATAAGAGAAATCATCATAATTAGTAATATATATGCACACATCAAGGGATTTTACTAAATGATTGAAATAGTTTTCATTTAATTACATTGAAATGATAATTTATCTATCGTATTAAATTATTGATGATATTTGATTAACATAAACTATATATGTTATAATTTTTTATATTTTAATATAATTAATGTATATGTCAAAGTGGTATTGTATGATGAGTTATATGTGTAGTGGATAGTTTTCCCCATGATTCTAGGAAAACCATATGAAATATCTCATTTGGTGTTTTTGTTCATGTTCTATTGGTAAATATAAATTTTTTTATTGTTTTAACTATTAAATTAATTTATAAGTCTATGTTCTTGATCAAAGATTGTTCTCCCTCTATGACGACCCATGGTTATAACCAATGGCAAGATTGACGATTCTTCAGAGGAAGGGAATACCCATGTTATATATAGACATTGTGATTGTTGAGATTAGTATAATCCTAAATAAATTCTAGATGTTTTGGAATCAAATATGATTATTCATAAGGTGTCTAAAATCATACTAGTGGGATACAAAGGGAAACCTTTTGGTGGAGCTCCCACAATGGATTTTTATTGGGATACTTATAAAAATGAAACTGTTAATTTCTATGTTATATGGAGTTTTTTTATGATGAAAATGAATTGATTGAGGTTATGAAGGTAATTGTAAAGTATATCTAGGAACTTGATGATTTATAGGTGAATCATATATTATATATTATGTAGGTACATGCATAGAGATGTTGAAGACATACTATATATTCCATGAGGATTTAGGGATTTTTACGGATGGAATTTATGGAAAACATCCTCAATGTTTCTTAACTTATTATCTAAATATTTACTAATGATAGGTGTTGTTATAGTATAACAATGGATTTTTACTTTGAGGGTCTATTGTAATAACTTTATCGTGATGCTCTATTTTTATCCCTTACAATAAAGGAATGGGGACATGATTACATGCTAGTTCAAGATATAATTATACTAGTGGTGCAGTTCCATGCCCAAATCTTCAACATGATGTCTTAAAAATATTAGATTTATAAAGTTTGTTCCCTTTAGAAGGGACCTTTTGATGATATTTATATGAAATATTTTCTACTTATAGTGGTATAGGTGTTGTCCACTCTAGTGGATATGGTATTACATATGAAACTTGTAGGAATATGAGCTATAATAAGCTATTTAAGGGTATGAAGAGAAATTTTGGGTATTGATAGTGTTCATTATTCTGAAAATTAGGCATGAAAACCATTAAATTTAATCATAGAGCCTAGATATGTTATTTACAAAGTATAAGTTTTAGTCTATCAAATGTTCTACATGCATGTGGTAGGGTTTTTCATCTACAACAATTATCTTGAAGGATGTAAAAACTATGATTTTATAAAGTTTAAGGGTTCAATTGGCATTATGATAATTTGATGAGAGGATTTAAGAATGATATATGGAAATTTTCAAGGTCACCATTCAACATATTTAGTGAAGGGATACATGGGTAGTAGTAGTTGTTAATGTTTACATGTCTAGTTTCACATGTGGGAAAGGGATAATTAGGATAGGTTAGTGAATTCAAGGTGGGTATTGTGTGTGATTTTATAATATTTTATGAAAAAAATAATATAGAGGGTCTACTTACCGCTATATGTATAGATATATTTTCAATTATAATTTCAATTATCTGATTCGATATTAGGGAGTCATGTTATTTTCTATGTACACAGGTTGTATTTGGATTAGAGTTGGCCAAGGATTTCACCCATAGGACATTGGCTCTTCATACCACTCTTAAGAGGAGAATATATTTAATTCAAAAGATCGGAATTTTTTATATAGTGGTTGATGATTATGAACATGTCATTATTTTCATGTTTTAGATATTATGATCTATAAAATGATTCATTGAATAGGATTGTTAATATAATTTGAGGACCATGTGAAATTTAATTAACGGTTGGAGTCATTTGGAATTCATATGGGAGATGGGTATGTTCGGATGGGTGAATAATATGAGAATATATATAGAGTTGTACATGTTCATTGCTATATAGGTTCAATTATAGAATATTTGGAGAGTATAGTATACATAGTTCATTTGGTGATGGTTATATCTATATTACCCAAGTTTTGGTAGATTGAACAATGTTTTTATAGATGAAATCCTAAAATTAAAACATTAGAGGGAATGTTTGTTCATAATTATTTAATTATACTTGTAGAAACAATGTAAAATCCAATTATTCGTATCGGACTAGATGATATGAGTTGTATAAATTTTTATATCACGAACCTTCATTAGAAGTGATATTTTCACAATGGTACCTCTCTTTTAGATGATCTTAGTTTATTCACCAAGAATGATGGATGTATTATCAGGTTCATAGATTACAAGAAGACTAATAATGATATAGAGAAGAGAAAATATCCACTACAACAGATATAATACTATTTTGATTAGTGTTGGAGAGTTTTATGGTACTCCAATATAGAAAAATAATTTTGATACAATTAATTGTTGCTTATGGAATATTTGTATATAGAGTAAAGTGTTTTATAGAATTTATGGGTAAAAAGAGTACCATATGATTCGATATATTCAATGAAAATTAGAAGAGGTGTTCACGTATATAATGGGTTATATTTTTTAACTCTTATAATACTGAAACATAATCTTAGTCATGATTTTCATATTGGTAAACACATATAGGCCTGGGAGTTTCATAACAATATCCAAGAGATTGTATTATGAATAATTAATGAAATTATAATTCATTCAATGTATTCTTGTATTCATTTGCATATTTAAGGTTTAATATTTCAAAGGCATGTGATTTATGATACATAGATCTATGTTGAACCATGGAAAGGGGAATAGATTTTTATTGTAATTTATAATGAATTTGTTGTTGATATTATTATTTCATCATAATGATAGGTATTCTGAGTATATTATTAGGGATATCTCGGAGTTTGGGGATCCCATTAATGGGTAGATGAAAAAGGTAATAATCATTTTTTAGAAAGATTAATGTTAATTTTATTTCATTGATTTGAATTCAAGGTTTAATACTACTAAAATTTTATTTATTATAGATCAATGGTAAAATTATACCATCCATTAGGATGCCTAAGGTGATGGTTTAGTAGTTATTCTATTGTTTGGAGATCATGTAGTGGATTAGGATCTTATTCATCTCTTACCTATTAAGATGAAATATTCTACACATGATTAAAACGTAGTTTATATGGGTTAATACTTGATATTTTCTAATTATTATAAACTAACTCATATATTTATCATCTACATAGACCACAATATAAATTGGACCATATTTTCTCTGGGGGAATTATACATATGGAAGATGTTTAAAGGAATGTTCCTCAATGAAATTGATATTGTTTTTATTTGTATTTTAAATAAAATGGGGATCCCATAAAAGTTAAAATAATATGGAGACTCAAAAAAATGCGGTTTTCTTGACTAATGAGAAGTGTATGTTAATTAGTTTTATTACCATCTTGATGGTTTATGTGTTCAGATTACAACAGGTTTTAATCATTTCATCTTTCGCCATTGAATCTTTTTTTTGTAGAATAGGTAAATATTCTATTGAATCAGGATTATTATTTTCTACTGAATTATCATTGATTCAAAGGGAATGAACCAAATTTACGATAGTCTCAAATGGAGTATGATTTTATCTATATGAATATAATAGTGATGTAACATAAATTCACATGAGATTTGTTAATGAGGGACTCCCATGACTACTGATGTGTGGTTCTTCAAGGATTAATAAATATGTTTAAAAACATTTGACCTCATTTATGGTGTACATGAATCAAAAAAGAAATGTTTGCTTTATTTCACTCCATGAATTATATATCATAGGATTAAGGTATATAACTCATGATCATGTGGTTTTAATTAACCACATTAGAGTGGTAGTAAAGAAATGGATGAGGGGTATATGAACTTTTACATGGGTCTGAATAGGAATGTTATGGATTTTCATGTGATATGGGTGGTAGATTACTAGATGTTGATTATTTCACTATGTTTTCATATTTTCAAGAATCTGTTGATTGATGAAAGGGAAATTATTTCAATTTCCAAAATATATAAATTTCACATCATGTTTTTTGAAATTCTGAAAATGATTTACAATAACTCCTATAATGACAATTAAAACATAACATCCCAAAATATATAGGTATGATGAGAATATGATCTAGATAATTAAGGATATACTCATGGAATTTAACGTCTATTTTTTAGAAAATCCCATAAATAATTTTATTTAGCATAGTTTAGATGAAATAATAATATTCTTGATTCAGTAGAAATGATCACATGGAGTAAACATATGATAGGATATTCCCATTATAATTTTTTTATTAAAATGAGTGGGTGTTAATTATAATTAGTATTAGAAAGGTAAATGTGACAACCATGTTAGTAATGTTGAATTGTAAATGAAATTACAACATATTGTATGACTTTTTCATATATTAAATTGTGGAAAGGTTATATTGAGTAATACAAAGGTGATGAAGTATTTTTATGGGTATTACTTGACTTATATTCCTTATTTGGGGAATAATGGAATGATCATACCTTAGTTTTCCATTTTTGGGTTTGAAAAATATTGGAGTTGTGAAAAAATTGGACCTTCCAACATTAGAGTTAGTATGAATAGTTTTTTATATACATTATTTATCTAGATGTATGAGTTTGAATAGGTGAAATGACATATAATGATAATTTTATATTGTTGATATATGTGTTGTTTAATGATTTCTCTGTGTCTTTCATTTAATATATTACATGATTTAATCTGGGAAGATATAAAGTTTTCTTCAGGATGTGTGTCATAAAATGAATACTAAAGAGGAGACATATGCGGTAAAATAATTTCAATAAATTGATTGGAATAATCTTTTTAGTGATCACCTGATGAGAAAATTTACAATAATGATAATTTCTTCAAATGAGTGTTTTAAATGGACCCAAAATTTTACGCATTAATATTAATAAGATTTTGGATTTTGAGTGTTTATTCATTCGGATTTTTTATAATGATCAAATGTCATGGAGTACCATGAGGTGTTTTTGTTGGGATAATGAGCTCAACCCATCACAAATTTATGATAATGGGGAACCAATTACCCAATATAATTCCACTGGTTTATATGTGGAACAAGATGATTCGACATCGGTACTAGGGCCCTACCAATGAACTATGGGGGATAAGAATGTTTCTATTGGAATATTCGTAACTGGAATAGGATGATTGAGCTTATAGTGATATTGGGTGATTTTTAAGGGTTACTATAGAATGTCCCCACAAACCCTATTATGATTTCTTATATATTCTAAGTACTATCACATTTATATACAGACAATTTGAGTTATAATTATAATTCATATCCTCTTCATTCACATTCACTTACACATTCGAAGTGTGGTTTATATGGGTTATTATCCATTGTAATTCAACACCATCAATGACCTATATTCATAAATTTTTAAATGTTTCTAAGACACTATTACTTCATCCACAAGTATATGATATTTAGAATTTTATATATATTCAGTTATTCAATATTGAATTAAAGGAAAATACTTTGAATGTTTTATCCATTATGCATGTGGTATGAATTTTATAGCATATGAAAAGATTTATATACAATCTTATTTGTTGATATACAAAAAAGTATCATATGTTTGATGGATTCTGTTCTTATTTCATTATTAAAGTGTCATTTGTAAATTGTGTAAGAATAATTGAATATAAGAGGGTTTTTAAGGGTAATATATGTTTGGACTAGTGGAAAATTAACGTGTTCCATAAATAGATATTAGGTTTTAATATTGGCTAATTTAAGATCAAATTTATTTATGTTACCTGAGACAACTGTTTAGTTATCAAATTTGTTAGAACATGGGTTTTTCAGATAAATCCTTGAATAGAAATGGTGTCATGTTCAACAAAAAGCATTATGTGATTAATATAGTGGAGTTCATCTAGGTGTATCATATGGGTTGTCATAGTGGTGTTTTATTATTTCTAAAGAATCATTTTACTATTGGTTAATGGTTGTTTTTTATGGATCATTCATATTATTATTAATTCTTTATTAACATGATGATATTCATAACTGTTTCCCAATTTGGAGATAGATGATTTTGATGTGTGATGTGATTCTAGGAGATCATTGTTTTTAGGGAATATATATGTGAGAGTGTCATTATGGCCATGATATTTCATTATAAATTTTACTATTAAATAAACAATGTTTCTGATTCATGTCTCCACACACAACACCCAACAAAAAGTAAAACTATGTCATATTTTTGTAAAATATAAATAATAAATATAATAATTAAAATTTAGATAATTAAATTAAGTATATTAATATAAGTAACAATTTATTATAAAATTGGATGATTAAAATATAAAAATCTTTTAATAATAATGAATGTCAAGTAATGTAGCTAGAAAAACAAGAAAAATCATAATAAGGATTAAATTTATAATTTCCATAAATTGATGTCTCATTCCAAGAACCTATTTATATTATGATAAGGGAGAAATAAAATATAATGATTATATGAATAAAAAAAATTAAAATGATTTATTTATAATTGATATGAAATGAGAATAATGAATATTTACCCTTTTAATTTTTAAAAATTTAATTTGAAATATGACTACTCATCCACATTTTTTTGGATTTTTCTAAAAATAAATGATTTTAAGTGAAAATATTTTCGTTCAATAAACATTCCATTCAAGATTTTCTTTTATATAATAATGAATTTTAAATTCATGATGTATTTTAGTAATATAAATATTTTCTTAGATTTAATTTACAAACGAAAATTTTATATTTTTGAACATAAGATATATTTTGACAATATAATTTTTAATACATTATATTTTAGGAAATTAAAATTAATTTTGATAATGTTATAAAATAGTTTACATAAAATATAATATTAATTTAGAATTATTTTGTTCCAAATAATCTATTAATTATAACATTGTTTTTATTATTCAATATTATATAACATTGGTAAAAATTTATCGAATACAGTAATGTTTTTAAAAATAAAATTAATAATTCAAAGAATAAATACATTGAAAAGTAGTTGAATATTAAAACAATTATTTTTAAGATGTGTTTTTAGACATTATATCATCCCCACTAATTTTTTTATCCATTTTTGGTCCCTTATTAATTTCTAACATATTATCCTATTATATTAATATTAAATATTTAAAAAAATTGTAGTCTCACTTATTTTAAATGTGGCCTCTCACATCAAAATCAGTAAAAAAATATAAATATAGTTTGATCATGAATACGAAAAATGTTTTACTTCACAAACAATCATAAAATCTATGGATATAATGGCCATATGATAATAACATATTACATCCATTTTCAAGGGACCATCCCAGAAAATATCAAAGTCCACAACAATGCTATTTATTTTCCACATAAATTATTTATATGATATTTTTCATAAAAATAATAATTTTAAAATAAATTTTTTAATCAATATTTTCTATATATTTTATGTCATAATTATATTATAATAATACATGATAACATTTTATAATTCATATAAAGAAGAGGAAATTGGAATTCAACTGTTCAGTGAACATCCTCCTCAAGGACAGAACATGTTTTTTTCATTCACCACCATACAAGGATGATATAATATAATATTTTCATGAATAATTAATATATTTATATAATTATTATTACAATGAAATATTTATATATATAGGTTCTTTATAATGTTATATATAATATGATATTGTTAACCATGCATACATATAGGCTACAACCTCCATGGAAGGACTAATTTCCATTTTTCATTTCATAATTCTGTTATATTAATGATGATGATGATTTTATTAGTGGATAAATATGATTTTTATTATATAATTAAGGGGTTTTTAAAGTAATTGTTTGAAGGAAATAAAGATATGATCTTGAATTTATTATGTTTTATTTGTTCTTTTAAAACAAGGGAACTAAGAGTAAAATGATGTGTTCATTTTATGTATTGGATTTATTTAAATTATATTCTCTTAAAAAATATCATTAATAAAGTTATATAAAATTAATAACAATAAAATATTTTCATTATGGTACATTTATAAATATATTACTACTAAACCTTCACATAATATTCCATTAATTGTAGTAGGTTAATAATTGGGTTAGATTAAAAAACACTTGAAACAATACAATAAATTTATATCATTGATTAATATGAAAAAATATTTAGATGCATTACCAGATATACAAATTAAAATATTTTTTGGGTTCTCATATGGTTGTATTATTATTAAAATCACTATTTGAAAAACACATCACTTGTTTTTATAACAATCACTGAAACATGATCAGGGACAATTTCATCTACATGGGTTATTGTAAAAAAATTAAATTGAATTAAATTAAATATTTATTTACTATCAAGGAAAATCATTTATTGAACTATATAAAATCAAATAATGATGTTATTTTTAATATTTATTCATACCCATACAATTTATAAGAAACGTTTTCCATGTGATAGAGACAACTTACACATAATGATGAAAATATTTAAAAAAAATACTAAATAATAATAATTTTTATAAAAGGATTTTAAATTTATAGTATTAATGGTTATAGATATTATTAATGTTGTTTGTTATGTGATGGCCCAGACCCGCATGGCCCATCCCATTGCCAAAATACGGATCATAGGGTTGCGTCTCGTTCGGTGCGATCGATCGGTGTGTAACCGATCGGGGAGCGAGTGATCGGCAAGCGAGAGATTGGTGTGCGACTGGTCGGCATGTGACTGATCAACATGCGATAGATTGGAGTGCGAACGATTGGCATGCGACCGATCGATGTGCGACCGATCAGCGTGTGACCGATCGGTGTGTGACCGATCCGTGTGCACCCAAGCAGTGTGACGCGATCGGTGCTCCACTGACCGGTGTGACATGATCGATGTGTCACTAATCTGTGCCTCATCGATCGGTGTTACCGATTGGTGAAACCGATTGGTGTGACCGATCAATGACTAAAACGATCGGTGTGACCAATTGGTGTGTGTGGCTCGATCGATGCCACCCGACCTTGTCGGGTATTTCTTCTATAGTTTCTCCTGTGACGCCTCTTTTAGCACTTTGAGCCTTTAAAAGTGGTTCAAGGGAGTTTTTTTAATCCCTTAGTCAATGATTCAAATTACTAATTGGGGTGACCCTCAACTGATCCAGCTGTGTGTCTGCGTAACATGCACCTCGGTTTATATAAAATCCTTAAAGTCACTGCTATTACCACCTTTTCTAATGGGAATCATTAAATATCAATTAATTCAATCATGTGTAACCACCCAACCGCGTGGTGAAACCAATATCCAACTTTAAAGCCATTCATATCCCCATATCCTATAACAACATGATCTTATCTATATATCTCATGAGAATTTCTTCTTCTTCTTCATTTCGGTCATCATCCTTTTCTTCCCAGAATGTTTGGGTTCTCCTTTCCTGAGGAAAGTGGTGTTCCTGTGCCGAAGCGTTTCAGCTCACCCTTGGAGTCCCCGACATTCCTCCCCTGTAAGTCGTGCATCCCCCGTTCTTGGCGCGAAGAGAAGAACTTCGATCTTTGATCATACAAGTATGCTTTTCCCTTCATCTCTCCTGACTGCGTATCATGCGGGGTGGGTATGATATTTTTTCTATGGGGATTGATGAAACCAAATTAACGAAGATAGTGAACACACCTTTAAAGAATGTAGGGGGTGTGATCGATGTTCTGTTGTACTCTTTTATGTTGATATGTGTTGTGAACTGTATGGGCTTGTGCTCTCTAAAAATATGGGCCATTAGTGGTATTTCCTTGCGTACTAATAATCCCTTGTATTTTGTGATGAATATATAACTGTAGCATGGAATTGTTTAGTCACCTAAACTCAGTTTGTTTTAAATAGTTTTTGAGTAAAAAAGTATCTCTATGTGATCACCCCGGTTAACAAACAGAAAGAATAACCTAATGAATGATGTGCTTGAACCTGGAAGTTTCCTACTCTGTTTTGGTAGTAGGTGTTTTGTTCTATTTAATGCTTGAGGGATGATGTGGGTGGGGATGGGATCCTCTGTTGTGGCAGAATTGTTGTTTGTGAATCTTGAATGCTGTGGGTTTGTATCTCCATGTCTGGTTTGGATCCAGTACTTTGAGGGATCTCACTTATCCTTTTGTTGTTGTGACTTCACAAGAGAACCAGGTGAGAATGCTTAAATTTCTTTTTGGTTGATTCTATTTTCCTAGCATGTGGTTATACTTGTTAGTTGCCCAGTAGTGCAGAATTTACATAAATGGGATCACGTGAACATGAAACTATGAATGTGTTAAATAGAGAATTGGTTTTGGAAATGAGTTGTGACTTGGTAGTGAGTGTCGTGGCTTCTTTTACAAATGAACAGTAAAAAGGGTGTTATGTTTAGGTTGGCTTTGGGAACCCTAGGTGGTGGTGAGTGATTTTTGACTATATATATATCTGTAGTTTTTATGATTCCTTATTTGCGCCCCAACCTAGTTGAGAACTTATTGCCGAACATCCCCATTTCATGGGGGGTGTTTCTCCCAACACTCCTCTGAGTGGCTGTTTATTAGCTCCTTTTCTGCTCCCTTTCCCGAATAGCCTAAGACTCATCAGGAACTATGTGATGGCCTGAGGTCCATTATAGCCCAAGATTCATCAGGAAGGGTAGTTGTGGTTTTTGGCCCAGGTGTGTGCGGTCAGGTTTTTCCCATGAATCTTTGGGATGAGGAACAAGTGTCTTCGGGCGTGGATGTAGTTTTCTGGCACAGGTGTTTGCGGTTGTAGTTACGCATGGTGGTTGCGGCCCAGGTGTTTGCAGGCAAGATGTGTGGTTTTGGCCCAGGTGTGTGCGGGCGTGTGTTGCCGTGGGACTGCGATGAGAATTGCGGGATTGGTTCGATACATAGGATGTCTTCAATAACCAGTGGGAAAGTGGAACGGGGTACCCAAATGTTGATGTTCTATTACTATACATTAATTGACATGGGATATTTTGGGAGTGTACCTTGGTGAGGCTCAGGTGGATAGTTTATCTTGCTAGATGTTTTGGTTATCTATTTTTACTCACAAGGTATTAGAATGCCTCTCCAGTTGTGCACGAGAGTCTTTGGTTTTCCCTATTATGTATACTTGTATGATCACCCTATGTATATAAACAACATTCATGTTTCCAAGAGGACTTCATGGATAGTGCGGGACCATACTAGCTCAAACCTTGGGGTAGTCTCTATTGTCGTTTTCCTTTTTCGTTGTACATTAACATTGGAGTTATTGTGGATTGTATCTTTTACTTTTGAACATGCATTTGGGAATGGTTTACTTTGGGATTTACCTTTACCTTCAGTTGTTGGTGTTAATTGGGATTTACTATCTTATCACCAGATCCTATTAAAATAATAAGGGTAATTTGTTCCATATTATGTGTGATTCTATACCCTTGGTGCTAGGCGCCACTCCAGAACCAATTAATGGGGGATCTCATGGGGTCATTATCTATCCTTCAACTTTACGAAGGAAGGGTCTGGGTATCTGTTGTCCCTTACCTCCTTTTGGTGAAGGCGGATCATGACAAATGGTATCAAAGGAGTCACGTTGAGAGATAGGATGAAGTTTGGAGTTAGTAACAGTGATGATTGCCTGGGATGGTAGGGAAACAACGTTGGGTGACCTTGGTGCGTGAAATAAGCCAGGGAAGATCATCTAGGAAATGGGATTTTAGGGCCCCGTATGATTCGATGCAAGGACTACGGACCTACCAAACGACAAAGCGTGGCTACACTGATTGTAGGGTAGAGACCCTAGGAAAGGTACATGCATCATAATGACTTGTGTTCCTATGTTTTATGGGTATTTTTGGGCTTTAAAATGAAGAATAAGTCGAAGAAAAATTTACGAACAACATTCTACACTACTCTGGCTTAGGCATTCCTTATTTACCTTCGGTTATGGCACCAGAGAGATGACAATGAGTAGTGAGGACGATTGAGGCCCTAGAGTTTGCTTTGGATGATCGATAAAGGGCTGACTGAGAGGATGATGATCAATGGTAGAGGACTCTTTGTTCCTTTCATCGGAAGACCCTTTGAAAGTATGAGGGTTGTGTCTCGGATGTGGGGACAGAGAACTGGATCAAGGAGCTAGTGATAGCTTTCAACATGATTCGGGCTCCGAAAGAGTACTGAGTTTCTCTGGCCATCATCCAGATACTGGGAGAAGCGCGTCATTGGTGGATGCTTTATCTCAGAGAAAGGAATGAGACTGAGGTTTCATGGGCTAACTTTGAGAGGGAGTTCCGGACGGAATTCCTCTCTTCCACGAAGAAGGATGAGAAAAGGAAGGAGGTACTCTCCCTCCAGCAGGGGAGTATGTCCGTGAGATAATTAGGGATCATGTTCATGGATCTCCATTGCTTTCCTCCCGACCTCTTTCCAGATGAGGAGTCTCGGGCGTGACATTTGGAGGAGTCACTACGACCTTCTCTTCAGTATTTTGACACTCTCTTCACCTTACCAAAGTACTTAGAGGTCCAGAATAAAGCTGATGTGGTGGAAAGGATGCACACGTTGGGAGGTGTACCACGAGAGGGGATCCAGTTGGGCTCGTTAATATGGAAGGCCGTCAGTAGTAGGCCTCCAACATTAGGACCCTCTAGGTTTTGACCAGCATGAAGAAGGTCTCAGCAGTTTCAGTTCTGATCCCCCTATCCTATTCCATTTCATTCGGGCCCAAGACCAAGGTGCTTCATCTGCGGGAGCCATGGACACCTTCAGAATATGTTCCCGGACAGAGTACAATACAGCGAGGGTGGATAGGTTCAGCACCCACCTCAACCGCAACAGTTTCCATCTAGGTCCCTTCACCAGTAGTAGGGACAACAAGATCCCGCTTCTCCCAGGGTGGACGTCCTAAGAGGAGGCCGACCTCAGGGTGCTCCTCAGGGACCTTGATCGGGGCATGGTCAGGTAGGCGGCCGATAGCCGAGAGGAAGAGGAGTTGGGCATGGGAAGTTTCATGCCGCAGAGGTAGCATTTCCAGTAGGTCCATAAGTCTTTCACGGTATGATCATCTTGTTTAGTACCCTTTCATATCCCTTGTTCGATACAAGAGCCTCACACTCATTTGTTACAACCAGTTTGGCTGGTGCCCTTGGTTTAGATTTCGAGAGACTTTCAACTCCCCTAGTGCTGAGAATGCCAGTTGGATGTTATACCGACTTGTAATATGTTTTCCAAGGGTGTATACTGATGATAGGGCCACATTAGTCTATTAGGGTTCTCCTACAATTGCAGATACACCCATATGATGTCATCATAGGCATTGAAATTTAGTTCTATGTAGGTGCCATCATTGACTGCTTCCATGGAAGGGTCGTGTTTTCAGATATGGGTGGTCAATGGGTAGCTTTCATCGGCAAGCAGGGTTTCTAGAAAAGCAGCAGGCGAGAGGATCCCCTCCTTTCCTTGTTTGCTGAACTAGCAGTGGAGTCGGAGGATGCAGAGATGTTGGAAGTCCCAGGGATCATCAGTGAGTTCATGGAAATCTTCCTTGAAGAGGTGGCGACTCTATCCCCTCGACGTGATGTTGAGTTCGGGATGGACTTGCAACTGAGTGCTCGTCCGATTTCAATGTATACCTATCGGATGTCACCTTCTGAGTTGCGGGAATTGCCGATCCATATTGGAGATCTAATGAAGAAGGTTTTTTTTCATCCTAGTGCATCACAATGGGGTGTTGTTGTCTTCTTTATAAAGAAGGAGGATGGTGGTCTAAACAGTGCACAGATTCCAAGAGGATGAATCATGTGACTGTCAAGAATCGCTACCCTCTCCCTATGATAGATGTTCTCTTTGATCAGCTGAGGGGAACAGGTTGGTTCCCATGGATCGATCTGCGGTCTCAATATCACCAAGTGAGGGTAAAGGAGGGTGATATCTCCAAGACAGTTTTTTGGTGCAGATATGGGCACTTTGAGTTTGTGGTCATGCCGTTCGGCATTACAAAAGCTCTATCTGTGTTCATGGTGCCCATGAACTCCATCTTCCAGGAATATCTGGATCGGTTTGTAGTCTTGTTTATTGAAAACATACTGATCTACTCAAAATCAAAGTAGGATCATGCAGAGCACCATATAACGGTTTTAGGGGTCCTCTGACGACACCAGTATTATGGGAAATTTTATAATATTAAGTTTTGGATGCAAGAAGTGCATTTCCTTGGGAACATAGTTTTTGAGCAGGGGATACCAGTGGACCTGTCGAAGGTCTAGGTGGTAGAATCATGGGAAAAACCCAAGAACATGGAAGTGTTTTGTAGTTTTCTTGGACTGATAGGTTACTATCGAATTTTCATGCCCAAATTCTCTCAATTTGTGGCACCTATGACAGATTTGACAAAGAAGGACCAGTATTTAATGTGGAATGGGTAGTGCAAATCTGCCTTTATGTATTTGAAGGATAAGTTGGTGAGTGCCCCAGTGTTGAGGTTTCCAGAAGAAGGGGCAGCCTATGAGGTGTTATGTGATGCTTCAGTATAATGCCTTAGGTGTGTGCGATTTCAACGACAAGGGGTGATCTCTTATGGGTCTAGACAGTTACGTCCCCATGAGTGTAATTATTCCACCCATGACCTGGAGCTTGTGACGGTCATTTTAGCACTAAATTTGTGGTGGCATTACCTCATCGGGGAGGGCTTCATGGTCCTCACCAATCACAAAAGTTTTAAGTATATCTCCTCCTAGCGGGACCTGAACTCGCGGTAGCGTAGGTGGAAGGAGATCCTTTAGGACTACGACTTCGAGATTTCCTACACCTCTGGAAATGGGAATGTGGAGGCTGACGCCTTGAACATGTTATCGTAGAAGGATGTGGTTCGGATGTCGTCAGATTCTTGGAAGGTGATGGCAGACATGGCTGCCCTACACCTGGATGCAAGGATGGAAGGTGGTAGAGATTTCCTGTACCAGATGATAGTGCATTCTTCTCTGTTACATCAGGTAGTGGAGTCCCAATGGGGAGACTCGAAAAGTGAAGTGATGTGTGTCCGGGTTAACTAAGGTGATGCTCTGGAATGATGGATGGAGGATGGTTAGAACCAGATTATTTTTCGAGGGATGTTGTTTTTCCTAGAGGCGATGCGTGGAAGGATTATTGGTGAGTTCCACAACTCACCCCTAGAAGTGCACTCGAGAGTTTCCATGATGTATTAGGGCTTTAGGGGTCAATTCTGGTGGCCTGGGGTAAAGCGAGAAGTGGCCGAGTTCATGGCCAGATGCCTGGTGTGTCAGCAGGTGAAGGCTGAACACCGTGTTCCAGACGGTTTTCTATCGCCTTTGGATGTCCCCAAGTGGATGTGGGATGAAATCTCCATGGATTTTGTCACAGGGATACCCAAGGTCCAATGAGGATGCGACACTATCTGGGTAGTGTTGGACTGGTTGAGGAAATTGGCTCACTTTCTGGTGATCAGGGAGTCGGGTACAGTGGATGCCTTAGGACGGGGGTATGTGGATGAAGTAGTTCGTATTCATGGAGTTCCGAGATCCATAGTCTCGAATAGGGATGCATGGTTTACCTCACGAGCCTAGAGAGGATTGCAGCATTCTTTTTACACCCAGCTACGTCTTAGCACTACATTCCTTCCCTAGACAGATGGACAAACAGAGCACACCATCCAGAACTTGGAGGATATGTTGTGGGCATGTATACTAGATTTTGGGAGATCGTGGGTGCAACACTTTCCTCTAGTATAGTTTGACAACAATAATAGCTATCACTCTACCATTGTCATGGCTCAATTGGAAGCTCTGTATGGAAGGCCGTGTCGTTGACCCATGTGCTGGACTGTGGTTGGGGAAAAACGTGTTCTTGGCCCAAAAGAGGTGTAGAGCATGATACATAAGGTTCGGCTTATATGTGAGATGATGAAGGCGGCACAAGACTGACAGAAGTCATATGCCGATAATAGGAGGAGACCCTTGGAGATCAGGGTCGAGGACCACATGTTCTTGAAGGTCTCCCCTCAGTTTGGACAATGGAGGTTAGACAGGGGGAGTAATCATTCTCTCAGATTCATTGGACCTTTATAAGTGTTGTGGAAGGTCGGAGAAGTGGATTATTAGCTAGAATTATCACCACTGCTACTAAGGATACATTACATCTTCGATGTGTCGCATCTCTGACAGTAACTGCACAATGATTCAAATGTCCTCGACTAGGAAAAGAAGGATATCAAGGAAGACATGACCTTTTTGGAAAGTCTATTTTGGATCGAGGATCGTGAGGATAAGGTGCTCTGAGGATGAACTATCCCTTTGGTTCGTGTATTGTGGAGGCGTGGCAGGCTCGAGGAGAGTACCTTGGAACGGGAGACGAAGTTGCGCCCCCAATACCCAGAGCTATTTTTAGTTTTGTTCTATTACATTCTAATCATGTTGTGATTTAGTGCTGACATAGTTAGTTTATAAGATGTTTGTTTCCCTACATGGGGAGTGTTGTGAAATATCTTGACTGTGGGGAAGGGAGGACCTGATCCCTAATCAAGATGCATTAAGGTGGATGAGGTTACACACATATGGGCGAGTCACTGCCACCCCTAGCGGATAGTATCTTGACATGGAGGAAGGAACTACCTGACCCATATAACTGGATAACTCAACCCCTTTAATTTTTCATGATTACTTTGGGGGAGATGTGTTTCTAGATGTCGGAGAGGTTCACTCTGAAGAGGTATCTTTCGAGGTGGTTGTTCGGACCCTCTTTTTTTCTTCTGGATAGGTTTAACATCTTTAGGGAGAGAATATATTGAGAGGTATCTGATGTGATGGCCCAGACCCTCATGGCCCATCCCTTTTCCAAAATCTGAATCCTTTAGTGGCGTCTCGGTGGGTGAGACATGTGCGACCGATCAGCGTGCGACCAATCAGTGTGTGACAGATTGGTGGGAGACCGATCAGTGTGTGACCGATCAGCATGCGACCTATCCGTGGGTGACCGAATGGCATGCCACCGATCGGTGGACGACCGATCGGTGTGTGACCGATCGGCGTGCAACCGATCCATGTGCGACCGATCGGTGGGCACCCAATCGGTGTGACACGATCGGTGCCCCACCGACCGATGGGGCACGATCGTTGTGTCACCAATCATTGTGTGAAATGATTGGTGTGCCACCAATCGGCGCCTCACCGATTAGTGCCACCCGACCTTATCGGGTTTTTCTTCTAAAGTTTCTCCCATAATGCCACTTTTTGTTCTTTTAGCCTTTTGAAGTGGTTCATGGGTGTTTTCTATTAATCCCTTTGTTAATGATTCAAATTCCTAAGAGGGGTGACCCTCAATGGACCCAGCTGTGTGTCCACGTAACGTACCCCTCTATTTATATAAAATCCTCAAAGTCACAGTTGTTACCACCTTTTCTGAAGGGAATCATTAAATAACAATTAATTCAATCATGTGTAACCACCCAACTGCGTGGTGAAACCACGATCCAACTTTAATGCCATTCAAATCCCTATATCCCTTAACAATGGGATCTTGTCTATATATCTCATGAGAATTTCTTCTTCTTCTTTCTTTTGGAAGGCCTCATCTTCTTCCCAGTACGTTTGGGGCCTCCCTTCTCAAGGAAAGTGGTGCACCTGTGTCGCAGCTTTTTGGCTCACCCTTCGAGTCCTCGGCGTTCCTCCCCTGCATTCACGCATCCCTTGTTATTGGCGCAAATAGGAGAACATCGATCTTTGATAATCCATGTTGGGATTTTCCTTCCTCTCTCCTTATTGTATATCATGCGTGGTGGGTATGCTATTGTTTTTGTGGGGATTGATGAATCCAAACTTACTGAAAATAATGAACTGACCATTAAATAATTAAGAGGGTTTGATCGATGTTCTGATTTACTCTTTTATGTTGATATGTGTTGTGAACTGTATGGGCTTGTGCTCACTAAAAATTATGGATGTTGGTGGTCTTTCCTTGAGTGCTAATAAAGCCTTGTATTTTGTGATTAATATATAACTGTATCATAGAATTGGTTAGTCACCTAAACTCAGTTTGGTTTAAATGGATGTTCAGTAAAACAAGAATCCGTGTGTTATCACCCCGGTTACAAATAGAAATAAGAACATGATGAATGATATGCTTGAACCTGGATGTTTCCCAATCTGTTTTGGTAGTAGGTGTGTTGAACTTTTTGATTCATGAGGGATGATGTGGGTGAGGATGGGATCCTCTATTGTTACATAGTTGTTGTTTGTGAATCTGAAATGGTGTGGGGATGTATCTCGAGGCGTGGTTTGGTTCCAATATATTGAGGGATCTCACTTATCCCTTTGTTGTTTTGACCTGACAAGAGAACTAGATGTATATTCTTAAAATGTAGTTTTGTTGTTTCTCTTTTCATGGCCTGTGGTTATACCTGTTATTTTCCCAGTAGTGAAAAATTTACTTAAATGGGATCACTTGAACATGATACTAAGATTGGGTTAAACATATAATTGGTATTGTGAATGAGTTGTGACTTTGCCGTGAGTGTCGTGGCTTCTTTTATGAATGAACAGTAACAAGGGTGTTATTCTTAGGTTGGATTTGGGAACCATAGGTTGGGTTGTGTGCTTATTGACTATATGTATATCTGTAGTTTTTATGTTTCCTTATTCACTCCCCACCCATGTTGAGAACTTAGTGCCGAACACCACCATTTCATGGGGGAGGGTTTTTTTCCCAACACTCCTCTGAGTGGCTGGTTATTAACTCATTTCCTACTCCCTTTCCTGAATAGCCCAAGAATCTTCATGCAATATGTGATGGAATGAGGTCCATTATAGCCCATGATTTTTCAGGTAGGGTTGTTTTGTTGGTTGGCCCAGGTGTGTGCAGGTTGGTTGTTCCCATGAATCTTTGGGATGAGGCCCAGGTGTCTTCAGGAATGGCAGTAGTTGTTCCGAACCATGTGTTTGCGGGCGTGGTTAAAGGTGGTGGTTGTGGCCTAGATGTTCACATACAGGATGTGTGGTTGTGGCCCCAGTGTTTTCAGGCAGGATGTGTGGTTGTGGCCCAGGTGTGTGCGGGCGGGTGTGGCAGTGGGGTTGCGATGAGAATGGTAGGATTAGTTTGATGCACAGGATATCTTCAATAACCAGTGGGAAAGTTGTACAAAGCACCCAAATGTTGAAGTTCAATTACTATACATTACTTGACTTGCATTATTTTGGGATTGTACCTTGGTAATGATTGGATGGATAGTTTACCTTGCTAGAAGTTTTGGTTATCTCTTTTTTCTCACAGGGCATTAGAATGCCTCTCCACTTGTGCATGAGAGTCTTTGGTTTTTCCTAATGAGTAAACTTGTATGGTCACCCTAGGTATATAAAATGCTTTCAGTTTTCCAGGAGGACATTAGGGATCATGCGGGACCATACTAGCTCGGACATTTGGGCAGTTGTTGTTGTCGTTTTCCTTTTTCTTGGTACTTTACCTTTGGAGTTATTGTAGCTTGTATCTTTTCCTTTTGAACATGATTTTGGTAATGGTTTACTTTGGGATTTACCTTTACCTTCATCTTTTGTTGTTGTTTGGGATTTACTATCTTATCCCCCAATCCTATAAAAATAAAAAGGGTAATTCCTTCCATCTTGTGTGTGAATCTATTCCCTTGGTACAAGTCACCACTCCAGGACCTATTAAAGGCAGGTCTCAGGGGTCATTATCTCTTCTTAAACATAAAGAAGGAAGGGTCTATAAATTTTCTGTCCCTTCCCTCCTTTTGGTGAAGGTTGGTCGTGACAGGTTAACAATTTATTGAACTTATGTAAATTATTTATTTAATATTTAGCTACATTATATACATTGCGATATTCAAAAGGTTTTTTTCTCATATTTCACTCCTTGAGACATGTTTTGGTATTGTGAACCAAATTTCATTGATTTTGTATATATACTAAATATTAAATATATATAATAATAAATTATATCTTAGATATAAATTTTAAATTTTAACTTCAAGTGAAAAATTTCAATGGTTTTTTATACGAGAGTTACTCAATCTCTAAGGGTTATCTTTGTATTAATTTTTATTCTTGGAGATATGTCACATTATTCAATTATATTTTCTTCAAAAAAAAATTTACTGATTTAATATCTTGTTATTGTTTTTAAATTATGTATTTTTAAAATACCAATGTATAAGAATATAAGTTATATTCTTTTCTCTAAACAACTTTTGATTCATGTCTCATCCCAATAATTAGTGTTTTTGGTAACTCAATTTTCATTCAATGGGGTTTGAACAAAATATTGAACATATATCATATAAAATATTGACAATATTACTTTTTATTTTATTATTTTATATTACACCATTTAAAAAAAATAACTACATTAACCATTTTTAATTATTCAAAATTTTTAGAGTATTTTTCCTATAATTGACATTGATAATTAAAATAATTTTTCATTATGATTTATATATTTATCTTGAACATTATTATTCCATAATCTTGTTCTACCAATATAATACTCGATAATATTTTATTTTATAATGATATATAATAAAATCATTTTTAGAAAATATTATTGTTTTATTACACTTTTTAAAATGTATTTTTTTACATGGTATTTTAGAAATATTAAGTATGTTACATTCTTTTGATTATGTAATGCTTTTATTTGGATTGATATATAATATATATAATAATATTAAATTTTATTGGTTCTATTATTGGAGATCATTGTTTCATGTTTTGATAATTTTTCACCAGTCCTTTTAAAATGAAAAATTACAATTTGACATCTATATTTTTATTTACCATTGATGAAAATTTGCTTTTCTGAATGAATTATTTTACACTATATTTTAACATTTATATTCAAAATATTATTCTAATGTTATTTATGTAACATTTTTTATTATATAATAAATATAAATTTGTAATTTTCTGTATTGAACACCTCGTATGAAATAATTATATTTTGGATACATTATTTTGCGATATCATTCGATGAGTTATTTAATAGGGATTACTTCATTAAATTGAACATCCTTTAGAGATTCCCTTGCTACATTGGGGTTATGTTTTTATTAGAACCATACTTCATTTTTAACTTCTAATATATTTTAACATCCTTCAATATTGATGAAATAATCTATCAATTCTTCTACCTCAAATATACATTTTAAGTATATAATTTTCAATATTTTCTACTAACATTCCTCCATGAATTCCTTATTTTTTCATTGATTAAAATGTGTTTACCTGGAGGTCTAAAATAAATATATTCATGAGAGTTATTTTATGAATAACTCTATTTCTTCAATATTGTGTTTATAAAATATTCTTTATTATTTTGTTTGAATGGTACTCATAAATAAATATAGTCTATGTCATTTAATAAATATTTTTTCCATGCGTTATTTCATATATTTTGGGTGAATGAAGTTTTATTTCAATGGGGACATTATGAGGTGAATAATTAATTAGTTTTATCTGAAAAACATATGTATTGAAAAAGTGAACGATGGATCTATTATATGTGAAGGAATAGTGATTCCATTATAGTTTTAGGATGAGTGGTTTTGTTAAAATGGAATGATGATTTTTTCCTCTATAGACTAAGGATATATCGTTAAAATATAAACATGTTATGTGTCGGTATATTATATTCCCCTAACATAATGATTTTAATTTTATTATTATGTTTAAATATTATACACAACACATTGAAAAATTAACTTTTTTAGACAAAACACACTTCAATAAAGTCATCACATTTCAAATTTATTACATTTAAAGTGTTTATAAGTGTTTTTTGAAATCATATTTTTTAATGTACATAAAATACTTTAATTGTTGGATAGAAAATATTTTATGTTATTTAACAATACAAATTCATTAGAATATTTCTCAAGATATTTGAATGAATCAATAAGTGTGAAATAATAAAAATGATTATGACATAATTTTTATATTGTATGGAATATTTTAATGTAAATCAAAAACATGGTAAAAAATTTAATAAGAAAATTTATAACTATGCCACCCCGTATTATATTATTTAATGAATATTAGAACAAATATTGGAAGAATGTATAAATTTTATTTGAGTAATATTTTATAACTAAATATTAGGAAAATTAGTATTTTTTCTTTTTAAAATGTAATTATATAAAACATATTATTAAAAAGACTTATTTTCTCAAATCAATGTGTGCCATGGGGCAGCCTTCAAACAAGTATAATTTCTCTCTATAGTCAATTATAGACATTTAGGGTAGTTACCAAAGAGATGTCATCACTCGTGGTCGGTTAGTCTTCCCTCGTGTATAATTCTCCAACAAAATATTATTATATTAAATATTCAAATGTGAATTTGTCACCATGGATGTTCCAATTTTTTTTTATCAATGTAGTTCATGAAGAAATAGTGATATGATAATTGTATTTTTGAATGATAATGTAGCCTTGATCTTTCTAAGGAAAACAATTTAAGGCTAAATATTTTATAACAACCATAAATTTGGATTTAGATTCGGCAATACAAAAATGAGCGTTAATTGTGATTTTCTCCAAGGGATTTTTTTTTGTTTTTTAAGAAGACTATAGTGTTAGAGTGGATATAGATGGTTTGGACTAAAAGTTTCCTTGTTTTGATATTTTTACACTAAAATGAGGTTGACCATCGAGTAAATTTCAATAAATTTATGTCGAATATCAATATCATTTATACCACCCGACACATACAAATGTCTAATGTGTCCGTGAAAAATGAAATATTTATCATTCTCGGTGAATGAGAAGGTGATTTGGAATTATTAAAGATAAATATCATCATGATATAATTTTGAAGTTTAGTTCATAGTTTAAAAATACCTAAAAACCATAAAATCACATATGAGTGTATCCTCAAGGACTTTTGCTAATCACAGAGCATCTTAGATTGATAAACTATTCATCCTTTGGGATAATTGCATTAAAATTTCATACTTATGTGATAAGGGTCATTACAACTCAGTTTTTACATTCTCTTCCATATTTATTTTAGGAGATTCAATACTCGATGTAGGAGGATCATTCCTTGGAACAAATGTTTATGGTTCTCATATCCATAGTGGGTTATGTAACATTGGTCTTTGGATTTTAATGGTTGATAAAATAATTCGGCCTCTAATAATAGATCTTCTTGAATATATAGGTCATAGAGAACCTTGAACTATCTTGGTGAGCTTACCTACTCTTACTGGGTTTCTTGGAGCGATCTCCCATGAGTTTTGGTGGCATTTAATTCTAGAGGAGAGACATAGTAGCAGTATTACGTTCTTTCATGACAATGACTTCCGCTTTAACCAAATAACCTACAACATCTTCACCTAGTTCTCCAATGAGGTGAAAAGAGCCTATAATCATGTACATACTCCGCATATTTGAATGTATATGTAAAATTAATGACATCAATGGAACTAAATATTAATGATTTATATGATATCGACTCCATATGGCCAGTTATCTCTTATGGTACCATTAGGTTAGATGCTTCCTATTTCCTCTATAATAGAGGCATATTTTATGAGATAATTGGGGAAGGTTATAGAATATGTATATTTTCATCATATTGTACATTGAATTTTTCACATATGTTTCCACCACTTCTTAGAGTATCGGTTTTTGGAGGACTGAATTAATGATGAGTTTTCCCATGCCACATATAGAGAAACATGAAAAACATTTTGTTGATTAAACAAACCCTGAGGATAGAATTATTTTTGTTTATTTTTATCCTAGTCATATAATTATTGATCATTTAAGAATATTTTATTGAAACATATTTTAACTTACCATATAAGTATGTGGATGCAGTGAAAACATATTCCACTTGTTCTTTTAGATTTATGAACATCAGATGTCTAGAGACCATCATTTTTTTGGTGGATGACTTAAAAACTAAGACTACTAAGATGGGGTTCCCTAGTTCATGGTAAAAGGTAATATAGTTTGTGAGATCACTGATTCTAACCTGACCATGCATCTTGGGCTTTGAAAAGTTGTGTATTTTTTCTGTATCTGATATATAGTATCCATATAGCATTTCATCTCTAAATAAATAATCATTATTCTTCTCTCACTTGAACTTATTTTTCCTTATTAAATATTAATCATCATAATGAATGGGCCTTTTTCTGATGAACGAGATGGGGAATCACACAATATGGTGTGGTCTTTGAAGATAGGGAAAGTGTAGTTTCTTTCTTAAGCATGATAGTGGAATAATCACCGTTATATATTATCATTCCTTTAGGAGAGTGAATTAGTCTTGACATGTCCTTGGTTCGTAAGATGGAATCATCTACTATTTTTCTATCTACAGCTATATCTGAAATCCTGAATGTATATTTCATAGTGATGAGTTGTATCCTCATCTAATCGAATTATATTCAATATAAGTTGATAAAAAATCTAATATGGGGAATTTTGGGTTGATGGACTAAGTCAACCCCTTCCAAATAGAAAATTAATTATGAGACCATGGGATTACATCAATCATTTAAGGATGAGAGGCCATGCGATTTTTTTAATCTATGGAGATGAACTATATTGAAAGTTAAACTATTGATGATGTTATTCTCATCTCACGATTGACCAATATGATAATATGGTATATCATACGATGAATGTACCTTGTAATTGGTTCATAAATAATTTTTTCCTATTCTTGTTACTAAAGGGGTACCATTCTGGGATCACAAAGGTGCATAAAATGTATCCTATTAAACTCTATGTCCCTTGATACATTAATTATTAGAAATATTGGCCTCCAAATGATTGCAAGGAGAAGGGTCACAACCACCCATTAAGTGTAACACTTTGATATGGATATGTTAGTCTACATCATTCCTCCACCTCATTGAATTAGTATATCAATGAATCAACAGTACTAATAAGTCTCTAGAGAATTTATTTCTCAAAAGGATATAGAACATGTGCATCAACATATTTGAATAGATGGTCCATCTCTACTAATACTTGCAGAAGGCTCCCGATATGTGTTATTATTTTGTGATTTTTTAGTAATCATTATTTCTCTAATATAGTTAATTCTAACTCTTTGTGGTGATTATCTCTAAATAAATAGTTTTTATATTCCCACGGTTGAGATGGTTTTATTTCTCTTCACTCATTGATACGATGATCCATTTTTATTGAGGGGTATACACTGGGTGTGTGAGATGAGGCTCTGTATAATGGACATAATTTTTTGTAAACATTCTTCTAAGTAGTTATACATTTAACTTCATTAGCTAATTAATTTAAATAATTTAATTCAATAACCTATATTTTATCATGATTGATTCAATCCATTTGTATGATAATGTAATATATTCACTCCCTTTTCCTTTTTCTTGGAGAATTTTATTTATGGGGGTGGTGTTGGAGCATTCAATAAAATAGTCATCTCTTTGGAATTTTTTTCTTATTATGTACACCTTATTCATTTATCATAGTATGAATAATCTTCAAAATAGAATCAATAATTTATCACTCATCTATTTTGGATACAAAATTAGTGGAATCCAAAAAATTAGTGATAAAAAATTAACTTAAAAATATATTTTTTTGTTGTTATATCAGTAGTGGAATGATTATTGGGTTTATTGGACTCATGAAATCTAATAATGACACCTTTATCATCGATGATAGTTTTAATACAGGTAAATTTATTTTCATTTTATTTTTTAAAAAAGACACATTCCTCACCTAAAATATACTTTTGGATATTTTTAGAAATATTTTACTTGAAGGGAACCACCACAAAACATCATCAAATGCAATCCGAATGAGTGAACCTGGTCACAATGTTGGATGAAGATGTATGATTATTTATTTATTTTACATCTTAATATTGAAAATATTTATTTCTATAATAGATTTTTTGATATATAAATTTCTAAAAATCATACATTCTAGGTTTTATTCAGAATAATATTCTTATTCCATGGGCCAAATTTATTGGGTTTGAAGTGAGAGGCTATTTAAAAAATTTACAAATAATAATGGATGGAGGTACCCCTAGGTCATGGAGGATTATTTGGTATTTGATGCATTATTTTCTTGTGAATTATTATTCAAGTATGATATAGTTTAATTATATGGTAATAAAATGATCCACAAGATTCTAAGGGAATTAGTTGTATCTGAAGACCGACATCACATAATGAAGATGTCTGATGAGTGTTATCATATGCCTTGTGTAATATTCTCATGATAGCCTTCTATCAAGGGGAATAATTCAATGATACTTATTCTGGTCCATTTATTACATAACATGCCATATTTTATGAATGGGGCCTTCATTTGAGAACCATGCTAAGGAAAAAACATGAAATAGTGTCACCGATGTTAGATTTTAATAATCAATGAGTGTGGTGAAATTCAAATCACTATATTCTCCCCATCCAAAAATTTGAAAAATAAGATGATATTTGAGGATCATTTGATTTAATTTTTACAATGAATAAATATTTCATTTTAAATATATTTTATTCAACTTCTATATTTAAGGAAGTTCATTGGTGGGGGGGGGGGTTCGACAAGTAAATTTTTCATCAATGTACATCTATTCAATTTACCTGTTATTTATACCATACAAAAGGATTAAAAATAATTTTTTGGTGATGAAATGTTTAATAGAGGCTCTTATAGATTTCATGTATGAATTATTTTTAATGTATATATGGAAATTAATGATAAAAATATGTTGAGGGAAAAATCAGGATAATTATATTATCCATTTATTATTTCCTTCTCATGATTACTGTATTATTCTATTATACATCAGATATACCTCCACCTGATCTGACCAAAGTGGGAGAATCCTAGTTTATTTTTAGTAATGAGTGGGGTCAGTATGGCTCTAATTTTATATCACCAAAGAGCATTCCCCAGAGAAAGATCTTGGGATAATCATTTTCTTAGACTATACATTGGATAAGAAAGGATTTTAGATAATAATGAAAGGAACTCACACATTAATAGCCATTATTCCCATGTGGCTTACAACATGATTAATTTATCATAATTGATTTATCATGGGGATGAAATCTAGGTCAAAATGAAACATTACCTTGAGGATTCAATTTACTATAGATGATAGAAAGGATCTGACCATATCACAGCTAATTTTTCTATCCTTTAGGATGGCCTCCATAGCTTTGACCAAGAGGTGACTTTACAATATCAATCACAATGTGACCTTAAAGTGATCCAACATGGGGAAAATTATATGGAGGTCATCTATAGTGGATGTAATTAACGTTTCAAGGAGGAAATGTTAAACTATGACCAATACATACTTAATATGGTAACAAAAAATTAATATCGTTGTCCCTCATTGATATGAATTTGATTTTTTTAATAACATCATCAGTTAGTGGTGATTGGTAATGATCCTATTATGGAATTTTATCACAAATATATAATAGAAATTAACCAATGCTAGAAATGGCAATTATTAGGGCTAGAAACCCACTGCCTACATGACAGAGTATAAAAGCCATGATATTTTACTAGATCGTATAAAAGCACTGATAAATTATTCCTTTATCCAGACTCACAAAACTGATGATAAATGAACATTTATCAGTTTTCATATAATTTATGATAATGTATAAAATTATCAGATTATTTAGTAGTGATGTTAAAGTACACCATTAGTAGAAATTTTAATTGGGATTATAAATTTTCCATTTAAAACACAAACGCAAGAGAAATGACAATATATTTGACATTTAGAACATATCCTTAAACAATTACATCAATACATATTATTATAAATACTAAAATAACATCAATGTTCCATTATCTATAAATCATGACATAAATCATGCCATTGCTGAAAAAACATCCCCTACTCGAACAAAAGAAAACACATATATATGAACAAAAATTACATCCAAAATTATATATTGAAATAAAGTAACAGAAAGTGTTAATAATATTAAAATTATTTTCAATTTAAAATTAGTAAAGGCACATGTAGTCATACCTATTGCACTGTGTTATAGATTGAGGTGATTCTAATTATATAATGCCTCAAATGACATACATAATTTTCTCAAAGATTATCAAACCAATATGAATATGTTTTCAGAGATAGAGTATGTAGGTTTTCTCTTTAACTAAAAAAACATTTTAAAAAATAAACATGCACTTTTGACTCATTCGAATCACATGATCAATTGTTTTGATTTAAACAGATTACTATACATCACAAATGAAATGTGAAAAAGTATCCTATAATATTAAGAAAATAATGTCACATTTGATCAATTTTCTGGGAGTAATACTTTTTGAACAAGAATAACAATTTTAAATTGATAATAGATGCATTGATTCATACTCAGAACATTATGTCTGGTAGTCATATGAGGATAGTTTCAACACACCACAAATGACTTATTGATAATTTTCATTAATTATAAAAATATTTTTAATGTTTTCTCTCGGCATTGGGACGTAGAGTTTTCTATATTACTGAAATTGATGAAAATTATAAATAAAAATATAAAATATGAGTAATATTAGTCACACATTGATTAGATTGAGTCCCCATTGATTCCTACATGTACCAAATTTTATGTAGATCATTTTAATAATTCATCAAAACAATATGAATGTATTTTATTTTTTCGATTACATCACTAGTAATTTGTATCTAAAATTTTTGTTTAAAATTGATGCTCATACCTTAAGTCATACTTATTCCAATATTTATCTGATTTAGTTGAATCATATTTATATAAACACAAAATGACTTAAGGACTACTTTACTAAATTATTTATACCATTTTAATGTTCTTCATTTGGTTTCAGTTGTCCAGTTGACCTTTTTACTAAAATTGATTTCAATTTTAAATTAAAAAATACACATAGAGTCATACTAATCACTCCATAAGTGAGATTGTGGGGTTTCTGATACATGAATATATCAAATAAGTTATAGATCATTTTATAAATGTATCAAAAGAATATGAATGTTTTTTCGATTTTGAGTAGGATAATTTGTTTGTTTCAAAAATTGTTCACAATTTTAAATAAAAACACACATAGAGTCATCCCAATCACAACCTGCATCAGATTGAGGTGTGGATAATTCCTACACATTAAAAATAACATATGGGTTTATGTATTAATGTACCAAAACATGATGAATGTGTTTTATTGGTTTTGAGAATGTCACGTTATTTTTTTACTAAATTGTCATATTATACTGATAACAAACACTTTGACTTACACAGATCACATTGCGTGTTAGTATGATGTGAGAATAATTTCTCTATGTCATAAATCATATATAAATCTATTCTCTAAATTATCATGAAAATATGAGTGTGTTTTATTGGATTTCAGTGAGTGACACATTTTAATGTCAAATTTTGATTTTCATATGATAATAGACATATTGAGTCAGTTAAAATTATTACTAAAAATATTGTCAATTGTAAATAGAAATAAATACTTGGTGTTATACATGTCACATCTTGTTTTAGAATGATGTGTGGCCAAATCGTATAAGTCCTAATTCATCAAAAAAAATCAAGAATGTCAACACTACCAGGATATCCATTTACATTATTTATCAAAATGACTACAGTGCAAGAGAATATTCAAAATAACCACATAAACATGAAAAAACTAATTCACCAATTTGAGAATGAAATTATAATTAATAATACAAAAAATAAATTAATTAAACATAAATATGAATTAATAAAACAATTCTTTGTAAATTGATTTTACTGTACATATTTTGATATTAACTATATGTTTGAGAAGTGAATGAAAATTCATGAAAGGTGATAAAATTCAATAGTATAAGTTGAATGGTTATGGTGGGAGAATAATTCTATGGAATTTTTGGGGCTGAAGGGCATCAAATATATGTATATCATCCCAACTAGAGCACAAGAATCCACATATATATGAAAACAATTATTATGTGAGTAATAATAAATTGAAAAAATGTAATCATAAATATAAAACAATAAATTAATTATATATTGAAAATGATTTTTTTAGTAAAACATCAATAATAACTCTGTAATAGAGAAGATGAAGTGTCATAGCTGATCCTGTAATTTTAATAGAGGAAATGTGATGGAAAATGAAAAATGAAACACTACATAGGTGAAATGTCTACTTGGGAGGTGAATATTATTGATGTTTTTGTGTATAATGGAATGAAATATGATGTTACAATCTAACTCATTCAAATGAATCAATCTATAAAATAATTTAATTATTAAGTATGAAATTTTAAAAATAAATAAATTAAACAGAAATATAGAACAATTCATTAATGTTACAAATGATGATTTTAATATGAAGACATCATGATTTAATCTTGTATTGAGTAGAGGTAGTTTAATTTATCAACAGTCAATAAAAATGGAGTGAACATGAAGGAAATTGAAATATTCAATAATGTATGGGTGAAAATTTTCTAAGGGAGAAGAAGTACGTGAATGTTTTTGTGTAAAAATGCTTAAATTATGAATAGACCATCGCAAATCTAAGTAAAGAATAAAAATATATAAAGATAAAAATATAATGTGATTAATACTAATAGGAGATAAATTAAACATAAATATGAATCAATACATTAATTCTATTGAAAATTATCTTACTTTGTATACATCAATATTACCCCTATGATTGAACAGAGATAATATTGTTTCTATCCATGAAAAGGATTTAGTCAATGACATAAATATTCTAAACTAAAAAATATATATATGGAATAATGAAAATAAATTCGACTATACATTAATTAACATTTTAAAAATTAGAGAAACTATGTCATAACATCTCCTTTACACATTTCAAGAGGGTTTCATTAAGTGTTATTTTTATCTTCTCGAAGATTGGAAACATCATTATGTGTAAGAGTCATTTTATGCATGATTAGTCAAACATTTAATTTATATTATACTAATAGAGTATAGAACTTATAATAATATAAGAATGAACATAATATATTTTTTAACAAATTAACTTCTAATTGAACTCTCTTTATTTTTTTAAAGATTACAGTGATTTGGTTCATATATCAAGAATCCAAATATAGTATTCATGGTCCCCTATAACATACAAGACATTTTTTTCATTGGTACATCAATGAACGAATTGTGATGTCCCAATAAATGGTACATGCTCAATTAAATCCACAATTAGAATGAATTAAATATAATCTGGTCTCATTTTCATGGTTTTTGGAGATGTGATGCATGTTTTAAACTAAAATGATAATTACATATTGAAGAAACTCTATTAGAGTCTTCCTTGTCACACATTGCATATGTTTGTATTGTAGCTAATTCGTACACATAATAAAGGACAAATGAATCAATGTCCTAAGGTGTTAAAATACTCCGTATGTGTTTTCCTAGTATTTAGTAGGTGGGTAATCCTTTTCACTAAATTTAATGTCAATTTTAAATTAAGATATGATCTTTGTGTCATATCGATCAACCATGAACTGCATTGAGGTGAAGGTAATTCTTAATTGATGAGTAGGTGAGTTTTCCTTTTTATTATAAATGATGTAATTTTTAAATAAAAATACAGACTTGGAGTCTTACCGGTCACACCGTTCATATTATTGAAGTATGTGGGATTCATACACATCTCAAATGACATATGAATAATTTTTTAAATTATAAAATCAATATGAATTTGTTTTTAGGTTTTTGAGTAAATCAATTGTTTTTTTACTAAAATGTCATTTTAAAATGGAAACATGCAGTTTAATTGATACTAACTGAATCATATACTAGTTTGACATGACTCTGATTCTTACACATTAAAATGGAAATATGAATCGATGTATTATATTATCAAATAAATCAGATCACGTTTTCATTATTTAGTGAATGGAATTGTTTTTAACTAAACTGTCATTTTTAAACTATTAAAATACACATTGATTCATAATGGTCACAACATGCAACAAATTTAGGTGATGTTGATTCATAAATGTCTGAAATGACATTTGGATAATTTCACTTTGTGTGAATCATTTACTCAAATATATTGTTTTGTTTTTCATTTAATAATAACACTATCATTTTTTAATAAAAATCCGATTAAAAATAATTTTATAGAAAAATGAACATAATAAAATCTGAAAAAATTGATTTTATTAATTTTTTATTCGGATCGTTGTGGATAAATTGAATGATAAAAAAATTAATTAATTATTAACTCTTCCTCCACATAAATTAAAATTATTTAACTTCAATAACATGAAATCGTATTCTAAAATATCACTTTACCATCCTAAGTCCCCCAACCGGAATAAAACTATAATTTCATAGTATGATTCTTCAATTACAATCATCTTTATTTCTTTATCTCCCATCAAAAAATTATTTCTCTAGTCAGATGGAGATTTTTTTTAGAAGGAATTTGAGGAAATGGAGGTGTCATGTTTAATAATAATCTCAATGGTACAATTATAATAAATATTGTTGAGTTAATAAGGTTTTCTTTATGACTTTTCCATTCCTTCTTATTTTGAAAATCACAAACACCTTATACTTAAGCAAATATTATTTTTAACCCTGTAAGGAAAATTTATTTCTTTATGGAAATATACCTTACGCTAGATTTTCTTATACATAGAAATATTATTCATAAATTCAAAAACCGGATTCATATCCAAATTTCCGGAGCCATATAATGAAAATATTTGGAGAATTCTATTTTTAGGATCCGAATTTTGGATGTAATCTGTAAGGGATTTTTAATCCAAATTATGGACTCTGAACACTTCAGTAGTTTGACTCCGAACTCAGAATAAGTTCGACTCCAAACACTCAAGTAGTTCAACTCTAAAATCTTAAGCAGTTCGACAACGAACTCTCATGACGATCGACTCTGAACTCTCAAGTAGTTCGACTCCGAACTCTTCACCAGTTTGACTTCAAAATCCTTAAGTAGTTCGACACCGAACTCTTAAGAAGTTCGACTCCGAACTCTAAAGAAGTTCGCCCTTGAAATCCTAAGCAGTTTGACTCCGAACTCTGAAGAAGTTCGACTCCGAACTCTAAAGAAGTTTGACTCTGAACTTTCAAGTTGTTCGACTCTGAACTCTGAAGAATTTCGACACCGAACTCCCATGTAGTTCAACTCTGAACTCCTTAGGTGGTTCGACTCCGAACTCTGCATGTTCAGAATCTAATCTCTGGTGAAAACAGACGACGAATTCCTATAAAACATAATCCGAATATTTCATAACATAGACTATGAAATTCTTTTTGGTTAGACTCCAAACTTTTAATTTTCTTACAATCTGAACTATTGATTAGCTTTTACTTACATATGCTTTTTTTAAAACGACGTCGTGCATTCGGTTATACATGGTTTGTTATAAAATGATGTCATCGATTATTTTTCTAATTAACCATTGGTTGAGTTACACGTCTACAGGTCCCTCCGAATTTCATGGAAAATATGACCGTTGGAAGAGGGAGTCGACCGTTGGAAATTTTCCTATAAATAGGATCTCATTTGAAAGAGCTCAAAGGAAGAAATGAACAAGTTGATCGATCTAGAGAACACACGCTATTAAAGTGATTTCTAGAGAGAGAAGCATTTCATGACTTGTGTGTACTGAACCGCTCGTTCAGATTTCTTTGTGCGACTCCGGATGTTGGTGATTACATTCGAGGACATCCAGGGATAGGAAGAAAGAGGTGCCGACTACTTTGATGTTCGAGGGCTTCCTTGCTGAGGAAGACCAAGGTTCCAACTACCTTGAAGTTGAGGGCATGCAGGGATATCAAGACAGACATTCCGATCATCGTATCGATGGCATACCCTGGTGTGGGTAAGATAGACATACTTGAAAGTATAAATCAAGGGACCGTTATCCAAGGTTGTTGGATACCCTTCTCTTTGGGTTAAAATACTTATATCTTGTTACTTGTAGTTTTTCTACTTGTTTGTTTCCGCTGCATATTGTTTTGTAAGGAAAGTATAAACTTCTTGTATTTCTATACACATGTACTCTGATTATTTAAATATTCTATTCACATTAAGGTAGAATCTTATATTGTAAACCATGGTTCCAATATTGCAGTTGTTGATTAGAGTTGTTGTGAATTTTCTGAGGTTAACTTTGTTAAACATAGAATTTTTTCCTTGTCTAAGGAAAACATTGTTATCTTTAACCATCATTAAAGGTTGTAAAGAATTTTTAAAGTATACAATTAAACCCCCCTCTTGTATATTGAATATCTACATTGTTATTTTGATCCTACAATTCGTATTAGAGGAGGTCTCTGAAATACTCATATTCACATATATGTTTTTCTTTCTCATTTTTCATTCCAAACTTTTTCATTCCAAACTTTTTCATTCTGAACTTTTTCATTCTGAACTTTTTCATTCCTAACTTTTTCATTCTGAACTTCTTCATTTCGAACATTGTCATTCTGAACTTTGTCATTCCAAACCTTGTGGTTACGAACATTTTCTACTAACTAGTTTGGTTGCCAAAGTTGTTTTAGTATGGCAGGAATTAGTGGTGGTTCTATTGATAATATAAATCCCTCAAGACCACCGATCTTTGATGGTAATGACTATGAATACTGAAGATATCGAATGAAGTCTTTTGTCATCAACAATGGAGTGGAAAATTTTGTTATGCTTACTGGAGATTATAAAATTCCTGATAAGGAAGTTAGAACTTTCACTAACCAGGAAATGCAAGAGTATCAACTCAATTATAAGGTAAGCAATACGTTACTATGTTCAATGACTAGAAATATATATAGCCAAATTTCTTCTTGCGAAGCAGCTAATTGTATCTGGAAGAAGTTAGATGTTACACACTTTGGTACTTCTAAAGTGATTGAGACTAGGAGAGCTATGCTTAGAGCTGAATACCATGGATTTAATTTTCTGTATGGTGAACTAATCTGCAAAGTTCAATAGAGGTTTATGACTATAGTAAATAGCTTGTAGTATATGGGAGAAAAATGGTTAGATGATGAAGCCCTTGTTGATAAGATAATTGATATTATGCCCAATGAATGGGAATAAAAGAGATATTCTATAGATGAGAACATGAAGGTCACTCAAATTTTTCATGATGAGATATTCAGAACTCCTCTCCAACATGAATCCAGAATGAAGAGAGATGCTGACAACATCAAAAAGAAGAAGGGTAATGGTACTGTTTCTTTTACAACTACGTCAAATCATTTGGAAGCCAAGACTCTTGAGATAGTAACCAGATCCATGTCTAAGAAGGTGGTTGTTCAATCAGATTCTAGTGAAAGTGAAATCTCAGAAAATGAGTTAGAAAATCTTGCTCGATGGATGAACAAGATATCCAGTCAGAGAAATTTCCAATCCAAGTATAAGAAAAAGGAAAGAAAAGAAAGGAAAGATGGAGAAGTTACTTGTTAGGAATTCAAGAGAGCTGGACATATTAGACTAGATTTCCCTCTACTCAAAATGAAATAATGGAAAGAAAGGAATTCTGAATGGAGCAGGAAGAAGTATTACAAAACCAAAGCTATGAAGGTTCTTAAAGAAAATGACACCTGGATTCCCAGTGGTGGTGACACTTCAGATGAATCTTCTGATTATGAATCTTCAGGAAATAAGAATATTGGTCTTATAGACAAATTACCTATTGAAAATAATTACTTTATGGATAAGGTACGAAATACTAAATCCTTGACCAATGTATCTTGAAATCATAATGATAGTAATTATTATAACTCCTCAGCTGAATAACCCTCTTCTGATGAATAAAATAATTCTCCTAACTATGATGAAGTTTCTAGGTTTTCTGAACATCTTGAGATTGAGAAATCTAAACTCAATAAGAAACATAATAAGGAAAAGTCTATGAATTATATTCTTACAAAAGAGATATTAGATCATTCTAAAGATATTGATAAGAAAAATGCTGATTTTATAAGTATTTTGAAAAAACTTGAGGAAACATGTTCTGAGAGGAACAATCTTTGTAAAGAGTTAGAAAAAGTAATTTCTATGAAATGTGTTTTCGAGCCTAGATCTAGTTCTAAATGTAATTATTTTGAAGATAAACTCTTGGTTATCAAACTCAAGTCCAAAATCTTTTCCTTAAAGAAGTGTTTATAAAACTTTACCCATGGTAAGGAAAATTTTGATAAAATGTATTCCCAAATACGACCTTTAAGAAATAAATCCGGATTTGGTTATACCCACGCAAAACCAATTTTCAGTAACAATTATTTTTTTAATCAATGTACCCCATTTTTTACCAAGTTTCAATATGGTGGTCACTGGGCAAAGAATAATTCGTTAAAAGAACCCAATCTCTAGGATTTTACAAAGATTATTTCTCTAAGAAGATATGGGTTCCAAAAATTTTGTTATCTGGAAATTTCAAATCCAAGAAAGTTTGGATTCTGAAAGTCAAATTCTATTATAGTTTTCAGGAAAATATATGAAGTACCAACAACAATACATGGTACATGGATAGTGGATGTTCTGGGCACAAGACAGGTAACAAATTCTATTTTGAAAAGATTATAAAAATGAAAGGAGGAAAGGTAACTTTCAGAGATAATGCACAGGGAGAAATTGTTGGTATTGGTAATATTGTTCATATATGTAAAACATTGATTTCAAATGTTTTATTTGTTAAGCGTCTTAAGCACATCCTCATTAGAATAATTCAGTTATGTGATGAAGTGTACCTTTTGAATTTTAGGAATGATAAGTTCTTAGTACAAAATTCCAAGGAAGAATTTATTCTCTCAGCCAATAGGCAAGAGAATGTTTACAATTTGAGCATATAAGTCCTAAGGAGCCAAGATTTAACTTGCCTAAGTGCAATGGAAGAACATTACTTGTTGTTTCATAGAAGACTAGGACATTGTAACATTAGAAATTTATGTAAACTCTCTTAGAAGAAACTAGTTAAGGATCTACCGGAGCTTAAGTTTGATTCTTTAAAAGTTTGTGATACTTGTCAATATGGCAAGCATCATAAATCTAGTTTTAAATCAATTGGTGAAGTCTCAACAACTGATGCATTATAGTTAGTGCACATTGATCTTTTTGGTCCAATACAAACTGGAAGTATTGGATTCAAATACTATGTGTTTGTTCTAGTTAATGATTACACTAGAATTACTTGGGTTTATTTTCTAGAAAAAAAGTCTGAATCCTTTTCATAATTTAAAAGTTTTAGAGCTCAAGTTAAAAATGAGAGAAACCTTCCATTGAAAACTATTCATATTGATCATGGAGGAGAATTTCAAAATTCAGATTTTGAAACTGTTTGTAGTAGGAAAGGTATTACTCACAATTTTTCAGCACCTAGAACTCCTCAACAAAATGGTGTAGTTGAGAGAAGAAATATAATTATTCAAGAGCTAACTAGAACCATGTTGAGTGAATATTCTATAGCTAGACATTTCTGGGATAAAGTTGTAAGTACTTCTTGTTATACTATAAATCGAGTTTTGATTAAACCTTTTCTTAATAAAACTCCATATGAGTTATGGAAAGGCATAAAACCAAGACTACCCTACTTCATGGTTTTTGGTTGCAAAGTATTCACTCTGAATACTAAAGATAACTTACATAAATTCTCACCAAGATCTGATGAAGGAATTTTTGTAGGTTATTCCACAACTTCTATGGCTTATAGAGTTTTTAATAAAAATACTTGTATTGTTGAAGTAACAATGCATGTAAAATTTGATGAGTCTGATAATTGTGTTTTTAAACTATCCCAAACGACATCCTCAGATGTGTTTTCAAAAACTGATTGTCAACCCTTGATAGAAGATCCTTCTAATAAGGAAAATGATCAAGAAGATACTTATGAAATTTTTACCACAGAAGACTTTCTACCCTATGTTGATGAACAGGTTTTATAAAACCCAAATCATGTGTTTCTTATGAATCATCCCAGTGATAGTATCATTGGTGAGGTAAATCAACTTGTAAGGACTAGAAATTCCTTATGAAATGAATTAGATAATCTAGCATTTCTTTCCCAATTATAACCAAAAAGCACTGATGAAGCATTAGGTGATGATGATTGGATCAAAGTCATGAAATATGAACAAAATGTTTTTGAGTGGAATAAATTCTGGACCTTGGTGGAAAGACCTAAGGAAACTTCTATTATTAGTGTAAAATGGGGTTTCAGAAACAAATGTGATGAAAATGGAGTCATTGTAAAAAATAAAGCTAGACTCTTTTCTAAAGGCTATAATCAGCAAGAGGGAATAGACTATGAAGAAACCTATACTCTAGTAGATAAACATGAATATATTCGTATTCTACTTGCCTTTGCAACATTCATCAATTTTAAACTTTTTCAAATGGATGTGAAATGTTCTTTTCATAATAGTTATGTTCAAGATGAAGTTTTTGTTGAACAACCTCCAGGTTTTGAAGATACATAATATCCTTATCATGTTTTTAGACTTACCAAAGCTTTGTATGGTCTTAAACAAGCCCCACGATCATGGTATGAAAGACTAATAGGATTTTTTCTTCAAAATCACTATGTTAAGGGAAATGCTGATCTAACCCTTTTTATAAAGTATGATATGAAAAAAGTTTTGATTGTTCAAATTTATGTTGTTGAAATCATATTTGGATCAACTCAGCAATCTTTATCTGATTCTTTTGCAAGTCTGATGATGTTTGAGTTTGAAATGTGTATGATGGGTGAGTTAACTTTTTCCCTTGGTTATCAAATTTCTAAAAAACCAGAAGGAACCTATATATATTATCATATGTATATTAAAGATCTTCTAAAAAATTATGGTTATGACAACACTATGAGTATAAGTACCCCCATAGGTACCTCAAATTCATTAGATCTTGATTAAATTGGGAAACCAGTAGATCAAACATCTTTTAGAGGAATGATATGAAGTCTACATTACTAAATAGCTAGACTACCAGACTTAATGTTTTCAGTGTGCTTATGTGCAAGATATCAATCCAATCCTAAGGAATATCACCTTAAGGCTGTGAAAAGAATTTTTCACTACCTAAAGGGAACCATGGATCTAGGAATATTTTATACTTGTGGAAATGATTTTGTTCTAAAAAGCCTTTCTGATACTGACTTTGGTGGATGTAGAATGGATAGAAAAAGTACATCCGGAACTTGTCATTTCTGAGGAGATTCATTAGTTTCTTGGTCCTGCAAAAAGAAACATTCTGTATCACTTTCCACTGATGAATCCGAATATGTGGCAGGTGGAAGTTGTTGTGCTCAAGTGTTGTAGATGCAACACACACTCACAGACTATGGCCTGGGTTTTACTAAGACTCAAATATTGTGTGATAACACATGTGCTATTGCCCTAATTAAAAATCCTTCACATCACTCTCATGCAAAGCACATAGATATAATGCATCACTTTATTAGGGATCACACACATAAAAGAGATATCGTTCCTCAGTTTATCGGAATAAAAGATCAACTTGCTGGTATTTTCACAAAATCTTTACCCTCCAATAGATTTTATTCCTTAAACAGAAGTTAGGAATGATAAATATAAGGTAATTATTCTTCATTAACTTCTTTTTGAACATTTATCCTACAGTAATAAACTCCTCTTTATTGGGGAAGTACATTTGATTGATAGTGTAACTAATTTTTTTTTTCAGAACTGATCTTCTGGAATAAATATTTTTGAAATTAAATTTCCAGAATGGGAATTTCCAGAACTGAAATTTTCAGGACTGAAATTCTCGAAATGAGAACTTCCGGAATAGAATTCTTCGTACTGAAAACTTCTAGAATGTAATTTTCGTACTGATAAATTCCGTAATGAGATTTTCATACTAGAGTTTTCGTAATGAGGATTTCTTAATGATGTTTTTTTTTGGGAAGAATATTACCAATTACGAATAATATATCTTGTTAATTCGTATGTTATGATTTTCTGACTTATAGTTTTGTAATAAAATTTTTCATACTGATATTTCCCTTGTTTTTAAAAGTTCGGATTCTAGTTTTTCTTCAAATCTGAATGTTTTCTATAAAAACCACAAAAGATCACAGTCAAATTTTTTCCTTGCGGGATTGTTCTCAACCGTCAGATCAGATCAGAGCTTTTTCAACTGTTAGATGGCTTTTGGAAGACCAACGGCCAAATTCAATGCCTATATAAAGGGGACCCCGATACTTGTCCCACATATGTTTTTCAATCTTTTTCATCTCGAGGCTCTGATGCTCCTCTTAAGGCTGGTTCCAATCCTTTTGAATCCGATCTGAATCTTACAATTTACTTCTCTCTGAATGTCTGTTAAAGCAACTTCTCAAGACATGTCCACTGTGAAACCTATCTCAAAGTGGTTAGTTATCAGGGAATGGTTAGTTCACCCATAATTTTATAAGCTTGATTCTCTTATTTTGAAGAATATGATACTGAATGGATGGGATGATGTATGCATAGCGAAGTTAGATAAACTGGATCCGGTTTATACTGATTTCTTGATAGAGTTTTATGAGTCTGTTTCCTTCCTGGTGGAAGATATAAGAGAAAGGTTTTATTTCAAGTCTTATGGGAAGACTTATAAACATTCTTACACTAAGGAAGTGATCCTGGTTGGTTTAGCATATGAGGGCGAAGCTGAATTCTGTTCTCACAAACTTCCCAATGTGCAAGGGAGTTTCAATAAGAAGAAAGCACTAAAGTGTCTTGGGTTTAACGATGATTCAACAATTAAGATTTCTCAGCTCACTCCGAACAATAGAATACATCAACTATGGTTGAAAGGTTTTCTGGTTCCGAGAAGAGAAGATAAAGACAATTTGAAGAACAGTGATATCTATGTCTTAGATTTTTTGGTAAATCTACGAAATATAAATCTGATGAGGGATGTCTTTGTTACGATCAAGAATATCCGAGAAGGAAATTTGAGAGCTCGGATTATCATGTTTTTTACCTTATTATCTATATTGATTATTAGATGCTTAAAATCCTTCAAAGTTTCATGCAAATCAAAGATCCAGAATTGAAAACTCATGCTAGTCAGTGATGATACTCTTAAGAGGATGAATATGGGATTTTCCAGTGAATCCGGAGAATTCTACCCGTTATCTGTGGAAGAGTTTGAAGCAGCTGAAAAAGGAACACAATCTATGGAGCCATCAAAAAAGAAAATTAATAAGAGAAATGCTAAGGAAGTGGTTACTGATGAAGAAGTTCCTCAGTATAAGGAAACTCAATCTGCTCCCCCCCCCAAGCCGATGAAGCAGAAAACATATACAGATGAATTATCAGTAATGTGGAGGGAAGACAATGAAATGAGGAAGGAAGGGGATCCTCAATTCGGACTGGACCCTGCTGAGGAAAAACATTAATGGAAAAAGCTTTTGAGGAGCTAGAGAGACAAGTGAAGGAAAAGAAATTGAGAAAGAATATGTCTAAAGCTGAACTAGTGTGATCTTTGCTAAAAGATACATAGTTGTCTTCCGAAAGGCTTCCAGTTCCGGAAACATTCGATGTTGAACCTTCATTACCAGAAACTACAGCGAAGACTATGTCACTCCGAAAAAGGACAAGGGTGATGAACTAGTAGTAGAAGCTGAGAAGGAAGTTGCTGAAGCAGTAGAGGAAGAATTTCAAGAAGAAGAAGAAGAGAGTGAAGATGTAGATACTTTGATCAAGCAGGTACAAAATTATAATGATCAGGATCAATCTGCAAATATAGTTACCTCAGGTATGGTAGATGAGTAATCTAGCATGCAACATCAAGAAGAAGAAGAAAATATGTTGTATGATGATGAAGAATCCTATGAGAGGAATTTTTTTGAGGAAGGTCAAGAAAGACATAAACCAGATGAAGATCATATCGTTCATGTTTCTGAATCCGAGGAAGTATCCCTTAATAATGAACCTATTCCGAAAGCTAATAAAGGGAAGCAAACTCTCATGGAGACACCTATTAAAGATTTCATCAGAAGGAAATAGGTCGGTGGTACCTCTAGAAGGAAGTTGATGCTAGTTGAAGAAGTGGAATCTCAAAAAGTTGTTTTTGATTCAGAATCATCATCCCACAGACATGATTTTGTGGTTTATTCTCTGAGAAAGAAGGTGGACACAATTCCAATTATTCCAACAACATATTCTAGATGTCAGTTGCTGCAACAATCTCACAATCAAAAATCAGATTCTTTATCCATGGAAATTGATATGTTTGTGAAGTTGGAAGCTGAATAGAAAAGGTTTCTGAAGGATTATGATGTGCATAGGAAGACCTGCAGTATGGTAACCAGGTCATCTAAGTGAGTTGATGAAGATTTAGTTCACTTTGAGAATTTTTAGGCTGATGTTCAAAATGCTTTTGAAATGGATGATTAAAGGGTTAATGAGATTTTTGAGAAGTCGACCCCGGAGAAAAAATTACGAAATCAACAAGTCCGAGGATATGAATGGGAATCATAACTCAGAATCTCAAAATTGGAAAACTGAAAGAGATTTCAGGATTGAGTTTCAGTAGAATATGGAAAAACAAGATGAGTTCTCGAAGTTGCAGAAAAAAGTATTGGAGGCTCATGCATAGGCTTTAAAAGCTCAAGAAGAAAAGGTAAAAGTCTTGGAGAGGCGACGAGAGGAAGATCAAAGAGACTTGAAGAAACTCAAAGCCTTGTTAAAGAAGCTCATTCTGAAGAAAAAGAAAGACAAATGAATCCACTCCGATCTTTTGTTGTATTTGTCTTTCCTTGTAAATTGTTTCCCCAACTCTAATGAAATGGTTATCTGGTTGGTCGTATATTGTTATATATGAATGTTTCAGGTACCATAATTTGTTTTCCATTCCCTTAAATTCTTTTTGAAAATCACAATGGGGGAGAAGGAAATAGAACAGCTCCTATGAAGGAGAAATGAAAATTTTCTAATATATATATTCTTAAAGAAAGGGGGAGTTTCCCACTACAATGTTTTTCATTCTTACAATAATGAAGACTCTACTCCAGAAACTCAGAATACAATCCTTATAGTTTCAATGCCTAAGGGGGAGTTATTTTTATTCACTTCTATCCATGAACAAAGGGAGATAAGTTTTAATTTTCAAAGTATAATGAAAATTTTCAAAAACCTTATATGCTTTTTCGAAAGGATCTTTGTGCTTTCCAAAAAGGAGGAGATTGTTGAGTCAATAAGGTTTTCCTTATTAGTTTTCAATTCCTTCTTGTTTTTAAAATCACAAACACCTTTTACTTAAGAAAATATTATTTTTAACCCCATAAGGAAAATTTATTTCTTTAAGTAAATTTACCTTAACCTATATTTTATAATACATAGAAATATTATTCATAAATTCAAAAACAAGATTCATAACCAAATTTCCGGATCCATATAATGAAAATATTTGGAGAATTCTATTTTTAGGATCTGAATTCTGGATGTAATCTATAATGGAGATTTAATCCGAATTCTAGACTCCGAACACTTAAGTAGTTTGACTCTGAACTCTGAAGAAGTTCGACTCCGAACTCTCAAGTAGTCCGACTCTGAAATCTTAAGTAGTTCGACTCCGAACTATGAAGAAGTTCGACTCCGAACTATCAAGTAGATCGACTCCGTACTTTTAAGCAGTTCATCACCAAACTCTTTAAGTAGTTTGACTCCGAACTCTTCCACAGTTCGACTCCGAACTCCTAAGCAGTTCGACTCTGAACTCTGTAGAAGTTCGACTCTGAACTCTGAAGAAGTTCGACTCCGATCTCTCAAGTAGTTTGACTCCGAACTCTGAAGAAGTTTGACTCCAAACTCCCAAGTAGTTCAACTCCGAACTCCTTAGGTGGTTCGATTCCGAACTCTGTAAGTTCTTAATCCGATCTCTGGTGAAACAGGACTTCAAATTCCTATAAAATAGAATCCGAATAAATCTTAACATACACTCCGAAATTCTTTTTGGTTAGACTCTGAACATTTAATTTGCTTACACTCTCAACTATTGATTAGATTTTACTTACATATTCTTTGTTTCAAAACATTGTCGTGCATTCATTTATAAATGGTTTGTTATAAAATGATGTCATTTATTCTGTTTCTAATTAATGGTTGGTTGAGTTACACATGTATAGGTCCCTCCAAATTTCATGGAAAATATGACCATTGGAAGAGGGAGCCAACCATTGGAAATTTGACTATAATTAGGAGCTCATTTGAAAGAGCTCAAAGGAATAAATGAACATGTTGTTCAATCTTGAGAACACACGCTGTTAAGGTGATATCTAGAGAGAGAAGATTTTCAAGCCTTGTGCGTACTAAACCGCTCGTTCAGATTGCTTTGTGCAACTACAAATGTTGATAATTACATTCGAGGACTTCCTGGGATAGGAAGACAGAGGTGGCGACTACCTTGATGTTTGAGGGCTTCCTTGCTACGGAAGACAGAGGTTCAACTACCTTGAAGTTGAGGGCTTGCGGGGATAACAAGTCCGAGATTCTGATCATCATATCTAGGGCTTACCCTGGTGTGGGTAAGACAGACTTACTTGAATGTATAAATCAAGGGACCTTTATCCAAGTTTGTTGGATACCCTTCTCTTTGTGTCAAAAGACTTATATCTTGTTACCTGTAGTTTTTCTACTTGTTTGTTTCCACTGTATATTATATTGTAAGGAAAGTATAACCTTCTTGTATTTCCTTACCCTTGTACTCTGATTAGTTTAAGATTCTATACGCTTTAAGGTAGAATCTTATATTGTAAACCTTGGTTCCAATATTCTAGTTGGTGATTAGAGGTGTTGTGAATTTGATTAGTTTAACTTTGTTAAACTTAGATTTTTTTCCTTGTCTAAGGAAAAAATTGTTATCTGTAACCTACATTAAAGGTTGCAAAGGACTTTAAAAGTATACAATTCACCCCCCTCTTGTATATTGAACATCTACATTGTTATTTCGATCCTACAAATGTGAGGAATTTCCTCATTTAGAGAACATAATTAAGTGCAAGGGGAAATGCCTTCCAGTTATATCATTGAATGCTCTAAAACATAAAATGACCTTTAAATATAATTATAACTCTAATGACACAATGTAATTTTTCGTTACAGACATCTCAAAGTACTCCTTTATTATAAAATCTCCACACAAAAGTTAAATGATAGAGTGGGGGGATGAAATGGAATGGAGAGGTTAGAGATGAATGAATAAGAATACACAATTATAGTGCTACACAACCTTGGGGTCTTCGGTTGAAATATGTTATGTTTGGATGCTGAGTGTATGTTAATAGATTAATATATTTGATTTGAGGTGGAGGAATAGTTAATGATGAATTACATTCATTTTTATCAAATAATTTATCCATAAGGTTCTGAATAAAACAATAATAAAAAAATTGGCTGTAGATTTTATAATATTATTTTATTTTATATAACATGTTGTTTTAACATGTATTTTTATATCAAAAAATGAAATGGTTTTATATTTTTTTAAAATTATTTCCATGGAGGTGTGTGCTTAATTAATACATAGCTTGATAGGGAATAAAACATAAATTGGTTCTCAATGTCCACTGCATAAAACAAGGAATTGAAGGTCACTCCTCATTCAATACATTGATTAATAAAGTGAATATACCAATATATTTTATATATACATTATATATATTTATTTATTTTTTACATCATTAAATTTATTTGAATACAATTATATAAAATTATATTATTTATCATATTTAAATTTTACTAAATATAACATATATTATGCGATGTATGTATAAAATACTATTTTCTGTAATGAAAAAAATTATATTAATAATAAAATTTTATAACATATTATGAATAAAAATATATTATTTTTGTTAATTATGTATAAAATAAAATTATCTAAATTTTGTATAGCTTAATTATATCATAAAATGTATTATATAGTAATCGACATTTATTATTTTGAATGTAAAAAATGTTTACAATGTTTTATTGGTTATTTAATTTTTAATTATATTATTGTAAATAAAATGCATATACAGACCAAAATATATGTGTAGTCCTAAAATGATGAATATATATAAATAATTTCTAATATATAGAATTTTATAAATTACATTATATATCTTTTAAATATGATGTATAATCATAAGGATTCTTGAATGGACATCTAATATGCATTTACCCATATATGATAATCTAGGGAGGCCAATAAAGATGTTGCCATAATGAAATAATACACATAGAAAAGATATATTAGAAAAAAGGAGAAAACCCCACCAGTCCTTCCAACGTCCATCCCATACACATTTAAATATATATATATATAATAATTTATAATACACATAATGAATATAATATTCACATTTAATCATATTTTTTAATAAATATATGGTCAATCCATTCTCATGTTTAAAATCTAGAACCATAATTTGTGAATAAATGATTATAAAATTACCCATACATTATAAGTTCTAAAAAGGAATATAAATTTATAAAATGATATATATTTACATAAAAATATATGTGTTTATATATTTAGAAAAAAACATAAACTGATAAAAATATATGTAATCTTTACTGTAGAATAGAACAATAGAGTAAAAGAAATATAACACCATACTAATTTTGAAAATAGAGATCTATTGAATATAAATAAATACGGTATCAATATTAAAAAAATTCTTATAATAAAAAATAATTTTATATTAAAATAAAAGGAAAAAACTTATAATAAAATATTATGAAATAATTTAAATAAATATATTTCGATGAATTATTTGTATAAAATCATCTCTACTGATTCATTACAACATAATCAGACGATGAGTTGGTTTCCTAAATACATTTTTTCAGAACCTACAATATAAATTGATTCAAAACAACCAATATAACATTGGTATTGATGTAGACAACATAGATAATTTATTTAAAACAATAATTTTAAATGACAAGAATAAGATATCCAAAAAATAGCCAAGAGAACAAAATATCCTAATCAAAAGAAAAACAGATCACAAAAATGAATGCACAAATACAGAATTAAAATCAGAACATACAAAGGAAAATTTGAAACCCTTAGATCCAGTTCTCAAAATGATAAATAAAAACGTAAATACAATCACCTAAAGTAAAAAACATCGCTACCTTGATAGGTTGATGAAAATCCATGTAACACTCTACGATTTAATGAGAAATAATCATTTTGTCTTCTTTTATGTCTTGTGTTATATTCTAAAACAATATTAGTTTGTGCTATATGCAATTATCTTGTAGTATACGCAAACAATATACATGGCTTACATTACACGCAAGAGAAACCTTCCTCGATAGCTTGTGTTGTACGGAATACCGAGTTTCACTAAAAATGATATATTATTATAATATTATGAACTATCCTTTATGAATACAATTAAATTAATTTAGAATTTTATAACATTATAATTCGTCCTAAACATTTTCTAAAATGAGGTATGAAAAAAAAATCAATTTTCCAGATAAAAGAAGTATTTAAAAAAAATGTAGTTTTACCACCTTTTAATGGCACACCCATTTTAAATCTATTTCTAACTAGTTTATAAGTTCAATTTTACTAAATAAACTTCTTTTTTTTGAATTGGGATATAAAAATTTTCATTGGTTAAATTTTTGATACTTTTCTGATAACTTTCATATTTTGAAAACATCTTTTTTCATCAAGATAATATATATGGTTAAATTATAAAATTTAATGCTTTTAAAGTATAAATATAATATAATATTACCATTTATTATAATTTATGTCATTACCATTGATTTTACAGTGAATTCATAGGTAAAAACATTTCATTCTTTGACACTGTTTTAACTTTTAAAAGTCGTATTATTAATAATGGGATAAATTTTAAATTAATTTCTGCAACATCTGTGTTTTGAATATTGAAAAATGGATTCCAAATTCGGATTTAGTGGGTTCAAATTATGATAACAGGTTAATTTTATTTATTTTTCTTTATGAACAGTAAATACCATAATTTTTATTTACTACAGTTAAATGTAAATCAAGTAATTAAAGGTAAAAATAAGATTATAAAATTATCCTACCACCTGCCAAAATATTATTGGATGAATAAATGTCGACCCATATCACTTAAGTTTCGTAATATATTGGTTTCATGATATTTTGACCATGAAAATGATATAAATATTTTTGAAACCAAAGAAAGTGACCACATGTCACTCGTTTATATCTTATATGTGTAATAATTTTAATTTTTGTGATAAATTTTATTAAAATTCGAATATAAATAGTCTACAGAAATAAAATAAAATTATCTACATCAAAAGAATTTATTTAGATATTTTAGGGATTAAATAATTATCATTAATTAGGACACAATAGTGATGTAGATATTATTTTATTTATTGAAATATAAAATAGATGGTTTAAAAAATATTAAAATAAATGTTATATGAACAAAATAATGTTATAAAAAAATTATATAGATTAATAAAACATATTAGGAATCTATTAAATATTTTTCTTAGAATATATTCCCACTGTGGATTTTATTTAAATTCATAAAAATGAATACTGTCAAAATAGACACTATTGTTATTTTGTAAAAATAACATATTATAAAATTGTTTTAAATTCATAAAAATATTTAAAAATTATAAATTGAACTTAATATGGACTAAAATGTCATAAATTATACAATTATGGACAATTGACCAAACATAAGTAATTATTTATAACAATTTAAAATTAAGAATATTATGACCACAAATAATATTAGATAGATTAAATAAGGATAAATCAAGTTGATAAGGTTTAAAATAAATTTCCAACATGTATAAATATTATTTTCTAGTAATATTACTACCCTATTTAATCTCATATTCTAATTTGAGTCATTTTGGAAGTTTCTACATGGGGATTGGGTTTATTATGAATTTATATTTTAGAGGTTTCCAGAAGTGCCCCTCTCCTCTCTTATAAAAGGGAACCTCATACCTCTCTTCTTCATAACATTTTGAGCCTTAATGCTTGGAAAAAACCTATCAATTTATATTCTCCACTTCCATAGAAACATACTAGAGGTCCTGGTATTTTTCAAATACCATCATTAGTGCCCTAAGAGGAGGATTAGAAGAGACGTGTCAAAGAAGAGGAAATATCCTTTACCAATTCATTAAAATTTATTTAATCATCTACTTCTTTTTATTTATTTATTTAATTATAAAGTAATAAAATAAGTATTAATAATGAACTAGTATGTTATTATAAATAAGAAACAACCCTATTTCACCTTCTATTATTCCTCTGGAAAATGAAATCACCGTGCGTGCGTAGGAATGAAACACCGTCTCCACGCTGTGGTGTAATCTCTTTTTCCACCACCTTACATGGATGGGTATAATGGTGGAAATAAAAAAATATAATATTATTATAACATGAATTTATTTATGTGATATTATATCATTAACTCCAATTACATTCAATAATTATGGGAACGATATCATTGCTCATGCGTACGTACAGATTACCACCTCCACAATGCGATGAGATTCATTTTCCATGTTAACCATTAATGAATGATTACAAAGTATATATAGTAAAAAATAATGAAATATATGACATAATAATGATTCTATATTTATTTACATATATGTTTCATTAACTTAATTCCATTCAATTCAATAAGGAAACAAAAATAGCATTCATATGTATGTATGACCTACCTTCTCCATGAACAATGTATTTAATTCCATTTATCAATCTATTATATATATTTATTCTGAATAGATATTATATGTAATTCAATTTATACATTATATAATTAAGTAATCATGGTCTAAGTAATCATATTAAAAATTACAAGTCAAAACACACATGATAAATGAAACGATTTTACCCAAAACATTGCTTTAGCATGGAATTGACAAATGAACGGGTAATATAAAGTCATAAGTGAATTATTAATGATATCATAAATATTATTATGGTTCTATTACAAGTTAATAATATTTTTAAACCCACTATATAGGATTATCTCACCTATATTAAAGAAATTGGACATAATTAAGGGTTAATTATTCCAATCTCATTCTTATCCGAGATTGTTAATTCCTAAGTATTTATTGGGGTTATATTTATCATCCATGTCGATGTTTTATAAAAAATGTATACATAATGTTTTTTCTGTTATACCATGTCTTTTTAAAGTCATGTTTAACTTTTTTGACTTTTAATATGTGGTATGGAAGTAATATTTATTTTTTTTACCATATGATGTACTTTTTAACTTCTCTGGAAAAAGTACGAGAAATTTGTTTTTACTTATATGACATGAAATAAATTTTACAATTTTATAACACCTTATTTTCATGAAGAATACTCTATAATATTTAATGATTATTTTCAACAAAAAAAATTTCTTTTTATATTTCTTGGCATTTTTTGAAAAGAAAATGATTTTGAGGAAGAAAGGATATTTTCCTCAAAAAATTATTTCAGGTGTTTTATCACAACTATTTTCTATCTATGATGAAATTATTTAGTGTTTTTATGTTTCAAGTATAATGTCACTATTATTTACATGGTTTTATTTTTCTTATGATGAAATGATATCCATTTGTTTTATATGTATTCTGTTATGAAGGGATGATGTTTGTGAAACCCATTTTATTGTTTGGGTTATAATAAACGATTTCTATTTATTTTGAGGCACACTTAAGAAAGATTTCATTATGAGATGTGTGGGACCTATATATCCCTCCAATGCATTGGGTAATGGTTTATATCTCATGAAATAGACATGGCTAGAATTTCAAGTGAGTCTAGTTCAGTAATAGAGTGATGAAATGACAAATAAACCTAGTTTTGTAATGAACTTTGTCTGCTATGATGGTCTTGGTAGCAATGCCTTGGCTAATATGGTAATAATAAAATGATCTTAATGGTTTTCCATAATTACATGTTTTATTCCAATGATATTTTATCATTATTAATGATCCTTTATGATCAATGCCTTATGTACTGCTATGATTTATTTCACAACTCACAATTTGATGTCTAAACATTTTGTTCATGTTTTTAAGTAAAATGTATATAGTTGTTTTATCTTCTCCATTGTAACCCTTAATATTCATTTTAGGTCACCTTTTTTATGTTTTCTTTTCCCCATGATATAAATAATGATTTTATGTAAGAACAAAAAAGGTGATGAGCTTATTGGGAGATGTTGAAGATCTTTGACCATTATTAGAAGATTCTGTTCTGAGTTTCCAAATAAAATAATCAATTATGGTCCTTAGGTGTTTTTTTATGTGTTAAGTATTCTGCAAAAGTAATTTAATTTCAATGTACATCATGTTCAGGTTTCTACAGTTGGTATCAACGGAATGGTTTAGTTAACCTTTGTAAAATAGGATGTGAAATATTTTTTGAGATCCCTAGAGATATTCCTAATGTATATCTAGGGATGTCCCTTCAGTTAAGTATAAGTATAGGTAATAGTCCTAGAATTATGTTAACTATCAGGAATAACCAAGGACTAAACCTATGATGTTAGATATTGAATGTACTCCCCTTGATTATGTTTTTTTCCTAGTATGATTTTTCTCTCACACAATATTATTTTTTGGTTTTAGAAAATGGATGGAAATAATAAGATTCATGATAATTGAGGATATGATGGACAATGGAATGATATTCTTCATGAGAAACAAAATGAAACTGGATTTTGAAGTCCAAAAACATAATTTTGCATAATCAGCAATCTCATAATATGATCAATAATCTCAACTTTGGTACGTTTCCTGATTCAGTAAATAAGAGAAAGATGGAGTTTGAAGATGATTATAGAGGAAAGAAAGTTAAATTTCCATCATGTAAATCATGTTGTACGAGGCATAAGGGAGAATGTTTCAAAGGAACTGGAAGATGATTTGGGTGTGGAAAAGAAGGACACAAAGCCAATAAATGAATAAAAAAATGATTAGTTAACACCATGGACCAGGATAATGGTACTTCTAAGACATCATCAATGGTTAAATGTTATAAATGTGGAATGTATGTGCAATATGAAAACTAAATCCCTAAGGGAAAATCTCATGAAGTGAATCAGTGTGTTCATATGGGTAGTATTTATATTGATGATGATAATGAGACTAAGAATGATATATGAGATGAATGAAGTGTTGAGGAATAAAATGATGAAGCTCAGTTAATGGTTTAAGAAGGTAGTGGAATGATTGTATGTTTATCAAGAGTTATGTTGTCTGTGTAATTTAATGGTACAATAGAATAAAGAAACATCTAAGGATTTTTACACTATTGTTTTTAATAAATTTTATTGAATGAATATGTTAAATGTTACCCGTAACTATGAATGGTTATTCAGATATTCTTGGAACGTAGATGATATATTCATAATGAACGGATACAGAGAAAATAATATGATTGATAGTATTAATGAGTTCATGACTGATATATGGAAAATGTGACATCATGGTTTGAGTATATAGAATTTTTTGGATTTTGGTATGGGGAAATAATTATCTTCTGACATCATTCATGTTTTCACTAAGGTTCAATGGTAATTCATGTTTATAGAGAATGCATTATTAAGGAATTCACATGTCTGGAATTTGACCAAAAAGATATATTTTAGGATATATGGTGGATAAATGATGGTATTTACATGTTTTTGAGATGACCTCTCTAGTAATCCTTTTCATTTTACTATGAAATAGGATATAAGTATTTTTGGAGAAGCATAATGATTAGAATTGGTTAATTTAGACATTAGATAGTATTAATTAAATGTATAACTTTTTGATATTACTTATGAAATGGTATAATAGTATAGTTTTAGAAAAAGGAAAACATGTAGGATGGGCGACAACCCATCGCGTCAGACAAGGCTGTGGGAATCAAACCCACAACGGAAGTGAAACATGGCTTTTTTCCTATCATTGGCCTACAGGAAGTCCCTGGTTATTGGAATCTAGTTTTATTTTATTAAGCAGTATGATAGATGAATTATTAATCCTTTTTGGACCCATATACGACTAATCTCACAATAGATGGAATTATGTTTAATACAGATGGAATGACCTATCATTCTATCTTATGATCTGCTAACACTTCATAGAAGACAAATTCAACTTCATTTCATTATGAAAAGAAGTTGAAGGCACAAACAAAAGTTAGTTTGTATCAAAATCATTCATGTATTAATCCTTATGCAAAAATTCATCAACATGAGGGAAATAATCTTGAAACCAAAAATCTTGTCTAGGTTCCATTATATCATATGAATCATATGGTACCTTAGATCATCCCAAATTAATGGCTTTGTGATTATTGGATTTTTCAGATCCATGTTCTCTACCTTCCTTCATCAGAACATGATGATTAGATTTCCCTTCTATATCCATATTTTCACTTATATTCTCTTATGTGGAAACCCAATTTTGAGTTACATTGGGTGACCATTATGTTTCTAACTTTTCTTTTTAACATTAATATTTATTATACCTTTTTATGATTTGGGATTCAATGAAATAAACATTCAATTTGTGAAAGATTTATAACCCCGATGAATTTAAAGAGGAAATTTATTTTACAGGGGGTATAATGTAACACCGTGATATTTTATGAGAAGTAATTTTTTTAATTTAATTGAGTTCTTATGTTGTATGCTACAACATGATTATCTTGTACTATATGATGTTTTCTTGTTGTATATGCAAACAATATACTTGGCATGCATTACACGCAAGAGAAACCATCCTTGATAGCTTGCGTTGTACGCAATACCGAGTTTCACTAAAAATGATAGATTATTATAATATTATGAACTAGAAATTATGAATAGTGTTATCTTAATTTTTAGTTTTATAAAATTATAAATCATCTTAGAAATTTTCTAGAATAAGGTATGAAAACAATAACATTTTTTCGGATAATTGATGTAGTTTTAAAAAAGTGCATTTTTACCGCCATTTGATGGTGCACCCTTTAAGAATCTAATTTTTGAATGTTTATAAGTTCAATTTTACTAAATAAAAATCTTCTTTTGAATCTGGATATAAAATTTTACATTGGTCAATTTTTTTATACTTTTCTGATAACTTTCATATTTTGATGTGTTGAAAAAAACAATACATTTTTCTTAAAATCTACATTTTTCATCAAGATAATGTATATGTTTAAATGGTAAAATTTAATCATTCTAAAGTATAAATAGAATATATTTTTACCATTTAATATAATTAATGTAATTACCATTAATTTTACATTGAATTCATAGGTAAAAACATTTCAATCTTTGACAATGTTTTTACTTTAAAAACTCGTTTTCTTAACAGCTGGATTAATTTTAAAACAATTACTTCAACATTTCTGTTTTAAATTTTGAAAAATGAATTCCATATTTAGATTCAGTGGGTCCAAATTATGTTAATAAGTTACTTTTATTTTATTGACATTATGAATAGTAACTACGGTAATTTTTATTTACTATAGTTAAATGTAAATCAGGTAATTAAGGGTAAGAATACGATTATAAAATTACCCTTCCACCTGCCAAAATTATATTTCCTGAATAAAAGTCATGCCATATAACATAAGGATTAGAATACATTCGTTTCATGGATTTCTGACAATAAAAATGATATAATTATTATTAAAACCAATGAAATTGACAACATGTCACTCTCATATATCTTATAAGTGTAATAATTTTAATTTATTGATAAAAATCATAAAACATAAAATATAAATAGTCTATAGAAAGATAATAAAATTCTATACATCATGATAAATTATTTATTATTTTTAGGGATTAAATAAATATCATTAAGGATGACACAATAGTGATGTAGAAATTATATTATTGATTGAAAAATCAAATAATTTGTTTTAAAATATTAAAATAAATATTATATGAACCAATTAATTTTTACCACAAATTTTTTATATTACTATGACATATTATGAATCTATTAAATATTTTTTTTGAATATCTTTCTTGGTGGATATTATTTAAAAGCAAATAATTGAATACTATCAAAATTGACACTATTGTAATTTTATAAAAATAACATATTATAATTTTTTTTAAAAATCACAAAAATACATAAAAAGTATAAATTCAAATTTATATGGTCGAAAATGTCATAAATTATCCAATTATGAAAAATTCCAAATACATAAGTAATTATTTATAACAATTTAATATTTAGAATATTATGCCCGCAAATAAAATTAAATAGATTAAATAAGGGTAAATAAATTTGATAAGCTTTAAAATAAATTCCCAACATGTCTAAATTTTATTGTTTGATTTTATTAAAACCCTATATAATATCATATTCTATTTGGAGTCATTTTTGATGTTTTTATGAGGATGCTGGGATTATTATGAATTAATATTTATGGTGTTTCCAAAAGTGTCCATCTACACTCTTATAAAAGGGCACCTCCTCCCTCACCTCTTCAAAACATTTAGAGCCTTCAAGATCAGAAATGACCCTATAAATTTCACTTCTCCACTTCCCTAATATCATTATAGAGGTCCTAGAATTCTTTAAATACCAACATTGGTGCCCAAAAAGGATGTTTAGAAGAGGCACATCAAAGAAAAGGTAATATCTTTTTCAGATTCATTCAAATTTATTTATTCTTCAACATCCTATTATTTTTTTTCATTAATAATATATTACACAAGTTTCCCTAATATACTTATATGTTATTATAAATATTAAACATCACCATTTCACAAACTATCCATCCTATTGAAAAGGAAATCACTGTGCGTGGGTACGTACGGAATATTGTCTCCATGCTGCGGTGTTATCTATTCTTCCACAACCTTACATTGATGTGTATAATGGTGGAAATAATAAATATATATTATAATTATAACTTTATTCTTATTATGTGATATTATATCATCCACTCAAATTCCATTAAATAATTTTGGGAATGATATCATCACTCATGTGTGCGTACGGATTACCGTCTCCACGAGGAGAAGAGATTCATTCTCCATGTTTACCATTAAAGAATGATTATAAAGTTTATATAATAAATAATAATGACATATACAGCATAATAATTATACTTTATTTATATACATATATGTTCCATTTAATTAATTACATTCAATTCAACAAGGAGGCCAAAACAGCGTTCATGCGTACGTACGACCTACCTTCTCCATTAGCGGTGTATTTTATTCCACATATCGATTTATTGTATATATATATATATTATGAATATATATAATATATAAATCATGTTTTACATTAAAGAAGTATGTAATCATGATCTATGTGATCATACGAAAAATTACAAGTCAAAACACATACGATAAATGAAACAATTTTACCCAAAACATTTCTTTAACAAGGAATTGACAAATGAACAGGTAATAAAAAGTCTTAAGTGAATCATATATGATATAATAAATATTAATCTGGTTCTATCACAAGTTAATAATATGTTTAATCCGACAATATAGGAGTATCAGACACATATTGAAGAAATTGGAAATAAGGTAAGGGTTAATTATTCCAATCTCATCCATATCTGAGATTGTTTATTCGTAAGTATTTTTGGGTTTATATTTATCATCCTTGTCCATTTTTTATAAAAAAAGTTTCCATAAAGTTTTTAATATTCTTCCATGTATGTTTAAAGTCATTTTTACCTCTTTTTTACTTTTACAATGAGATATGGATTGAATTTTTTTGTTTACCTGACAATGTACTTTTTTACTTTTCCGGAAAAATTACGAGAAGGTTGTTTTTCAACTTATACGACATGAACAAAATTTTAAATTTTTATAAAACCTTATTTTCATGAATATAACTCTACATTATTTCATGATTATTTTCAACAAAATCCTTTACTTTTAAAATTTCTTGGCATTTTGTGAAAAGAAATTTATTTGGAAGAAGAAAGGATATTATATTCAAGAATTCTTTTCAAGTGTTTTATCAAAACCATTTTCTATCTAAGATGACATTATTTAGTATGTTTCTATTTGATGTATAATGACTATGTTATTTACAAGGATTGATTTTTCTTATGATTAAATGATATCCATTTGGTTTATATGGATTATGTTATGATGGGATAATGTTTATGAAATCCATTTTATTCTGTATGTTATTATGAATGATTTCTCTTTAATTTGTGGAACACGTAAGAATTATTTCATTATGAGATGGGAGGGAACATTATATCTCTCTAATTAATTTTTTAATGATTTATATTTAATGAGATTGACATGGATGGAATGGAAATGGAATTTGATTCTGTAATACTGGGCTGGAATGGCAAGTAAACCCGGTTCATTAATGGACTCTGTCCACTATAATGGTCTTGGTAGCAATGCCTTGTCTACTATGGAAATCATAACATGTGCATAATGGTTTTCCACAATTACATGTTTTATTCTCATGCTATTTTATCATGATTAATGTTCCTTTATGATCTACGCTTTACTTACTGCCATGAATTATTTCACAACTCAAGACTTTGATGTTTATACATTATGTTCTTGTTATTATGTTCAAATGTATATGGTCGTTTTATTTTTTCCATTCTTACCCTTACGTGGATTTTGATCTCACCCTTTTTTTGATTTCTATTCCCCAGGATATAATTAATGGTCTTAGGTAAGAAAATAAATGGGGAAGATCTTTATGGGATATGTTGAAGAACTTTCATCATGATTAGAATATTACTTTCTGAGATTAAAAAGACACTAAACTATTATAGTCTATGGGTGTTTGTTTTTGTTATGTATTAAGTATTCTGTAATAGTAATTCAATGTCCATATATTTCAATCTTGGGGCTCTATAATTAGATACCCTAATATCAATATCTCGATGTTTTATTTGGAATCCCTTTATGATATCGAGAACCCGATGTTAGATGATGTTCGAGAAACTATAGGTTGTGGGTTTGTGTGATTCAAGTGTGACTAAATAATTGATTCATCAATGAAACATGTTGAAAATGAGTGGACTACATATAAATATTACAACATAGTGACAATTTTACAATAGGTTACATTTTTTTTAATTAGATCGAGTCACATTTATCAAAACAATATTAAAAGAGATAATAATGAGTGTTTTTATCAACGCTTATTATTTATTCGCTGATAAAATACATATTTAACATCAATTTTTTAATAATGATAAAGGAAAGTATTTTTCAGTGCTAAAAAAGTGATGATACAATCTATATTCATCCATGTTGTTTTTAGCCATGATATTGCCTCATTTTTATCAGTGCTAAAGAAAGCGCTGATATAGATTTCTATTATCATCATTTTTACTTCAATGTTGATAAATGATTTATAATTATAATTTTCAATAATAATTTATTAAAAAATATATATATATATATTCTCAATAAATATAGATAACTATAAATATAGTAAATATATTCCTTATTCAAATATATTTATTATAATTTTACAATAATTAAATTTTATAATTATAAACACATAATGATTATAATTTTATTAAAAAACAATATATATAAATAATATTTCATTATAAAATTGTATATAAATATATTTAATATATATAAATTTAAATATAGTAAATATATTAATTTTATATATTAATTTATTATAAATTTAAAAAGTATTTAAATATATATAATTGTTTACTTATAATTATATAAATGCTTTGAGTGAATACATATATATTTATAATTATAAATATATATCTGTATACAAATAGTATGTAAAATTGTAAATATATTTATTAATAAATAAATTTATTTATAAATATTCATTTACTAATATTTTTTAACAATAGAAATGAATATCCAATTTTAAGTATCCTCATTTTAAAAATGAGTGAAATTGTATAAAATAAAATTGTGAACACATTAATAATATTGAAAAAATTGATTAGTTTTGTGTTTGTGAATTATATATAAATACATACAAATATCATATATATGAAATCAATATAAGACACATTTTGTCTATGTCACATTAAAATATCAAATTACATACAATTATATCTCCATTATTATATACAATTAGTCAATATTTTTTGTTCTTAAGAATTTTTATTTATAACCCATTATTCACTAAATATAGTAGTATTTAATGTATAGTGAATAAATATTTTGTAATATACAAATCATAGATTAATTCATTAATATATAAATATAAATAAATATATATACATTTATAATTAACAGATAATATTCATTGACATTATCAACAATCATGTAATTAATAAAATGTTTAACAATTTTCATGATTTAATTATTTCTAATTTTTATAATTTATTTTTCATTGTTCATGTCTATATATATAATACATACTATTTTTTGTTGTTTAAAATTCATATATAATATTATGAATTTTTTTATTTTTTAAATATATATTTTATTAATAAAATTTCAAATATTTTATTAATAAACTCAATTTATAATGTTTATCTCTTTAATTACGTCATTTTATTTATTTTCACCGTTATAATATCTAAAAAAATAGGTGATAAATGGTTCATTTATGGACACTTAAAATATATCACTAATAATGTGCAGCTTGTATCAGCACAAAACACAAATGAGAGATAAACCATATCCTTTATCTGCACTAATATAATATACTGATAAAGGGAAACCATTATCATCAATTAAATTAAAGCACTGACAACGATTCCATTTATGAGTTTTGTTTTGAAGCCCAGGTAAATACCATCTTTGTTAAACATAAGTTTTTAGTAGGGTGAACATCCATTAAGGAGATATCACCCTTGATGTTCTCTCTCAAGTAGCTATAATCAGGTTTTGGGGATATTTATTTCCATGTGTCGAAGAAGGTCTCAGTAACTCCAACATTGATGTTAGAGAATATCTTCATTCATCGTTGATTTCTCCGGGGATATATGACTTTCGAATAGTTTTCATCTGAATGGATCAATGTCCTTCAGTTAAATTGGGGATGAATGCCAGATATGTTCATCTGTTCATAATTGAATTATCCATGTGATACTCTTAGATGAAAGATGGAATATTAATAAACTATTATGTTACCATATCATTATAATGAAAGGCCACCATCCGTGAATGAGTAATGTTTTTAGATAGACTACTAAAATTTACTACCTAAATCATTATTTCATGGAAATTTTGTATAATTTGGGATTTGATGGACTCTTGTTTTTTAATTAATTTTATGATATTATGGGTGTCATTAGTGGCCACAATGAGTGTATACCCATTTTTTGTTATTGAAGGGTTGTACCCCTACTCATATCCAACATTATATTGTATTAACATACATGTAACATATAATGACTCTCTTATCCTCATTGTCTTGAGGGCTCAATGAGTCATTACTAGGCCTTAACAAAAATCCCCCAAACACCAAAGGCTGACAATAAATGCCGAAGGGTTTCAAATATAAGTTGGGGGATGATTTAACCTTTAATAAGTAAACCCATAAACCTACCATAACCAAACATTCACTATGCGATGCATGAACAAATAAATACAAATAAAAAACTTCATTTATAATTCACCACATTAAAGTACACAACTACAGATGACCAAGCCAAACATCAAAGTACACAGTGGAAGAACCACTCAAGACTCTAAAAAGACACCAGTACTCCATGGTACACAAGCTCTAAGATCCACAACATCTCCCAAGAATCACCACAAGCCACTAGAAATAAGATGTTTTACCTTTACATGTGTCCTTGAATACGACATCTGAAAAAACACCAACGTGCCAAAGCAGAGGTGAGTATAAAAATCATTTGGTTTTCCCCAATGACATCCCTACTCACACCAAAAGGATAGAAGAGTTTTCCAACATTTATATAAAATAGTTTATATAAAACAATTTCAAAAAATAGTTTATAAAAAGATATAAACAAGCTTCCACAACCAATCATATCCAAAAACAACCAAGTGCATTCAAAACCAATTTCAAACAAGTTACTTTTTTCTAGAAAAATTACCAAACAAGATTTCAAACCATTTCACAATATCCATTTTTGGTAACCCAACCATTTCACAAACCTGTGAAATCAACCATGCATGCTTCATTATGATAGTTCTATAATCAAGAGCGGTTTCTCGCCGATCAACAGTGTCATCACAAGGTAATTGTTTCCCATGTGCCATTACACATTTGGCACTGAGCACAATGTCATATTCTAACCAAGCCTCATACTTGAATGTTCCGTGTGCCATTAAACATTTGACCCCCAGAACAAGGTCCTATTTCAATCAAGCCTCGTATATGAATCATGAACACACACCACACATTCACAACAATCATGCAAAACCATCCTTTCAATAAAACACCATTTATTGAAAAACCTTTCCATAAAAACGAAGTGTGTTCACCCAATTCAAACCATTTCAATGAATCAACCCTTTTTTTTGAAAACCTATCATTCATCAAACCATTTCCCATTCCTACAAATCCATAATTTAATATCAACATTTTAAATTCTGAATGCCCAATCACTTCACACAATGATTCACTACGATTTACCAATTCCATCAAAACAATAAATCATCAATAAAGAAGATTTATTCCAGGATTTTTACAATAAATTCCATTAAAATAAATCAATTTTTAACTAAGCCAATCAATTTTAACAAGATGAGTCATGAGTGAATCCACCTACATCAATGGTTTTGACAAAAACCCTAACAAACGGAGAACACATATGACAACTGCATCGATTCACAAAGGATCCTCCTTAGATATCTTCTCCTAACACAACCATGACCAAAAATCATCATGGTTGGAATCCACACACATATATCTACATATAACGGGTGTAGATCTAAGGAACCGAGAGAATATGAGAAGTAGAACTAAGTAGATCTGAGAGACCAAAGAAGAATGATCACATACCTCAAGAATCTGTATTTGACTCGACAAGAGAAGCCTTCATATATCCTCCAGAACAATGGGAGGAACCTATTAGACCTTAAGAGAACCAAAATCCTTAGATATGGCCACTTAGAAGAAAAAAAAGCTACTTAGAGGCAAAAACACGTTAGATCCACTTTTTCAGGATCTCTTTTAAGTGGTCGCACTGTTAGTTCGCACAGTTTGACAAACTGTGCACTCACCGTGAGTTAGCTACATCCTCGGCCACCCTTCTCACACACATTGGTCAAACGGTTAAACAAACCACGCACCACCCGTGTGCAAGCTGCTGCCTCCAATACCAACTCTGCTCGGTTTGGCCGCACGGTTTAGACAAACCGTGCACCGCCCATGTGGCATACCTTGTTTCCAAAAAAACATCATTCCAAGTTCTCCTGAATCTCCCATGAATCACCATTAACATTATAAACATTAAAATAATAAAGAAAGGGTACATACCAAAAACTAGTGGTACTACATTATCCACAAAATTGGACTTTCCGCCACTAGAAATTTGAAAACCATCACGTTCCTGAAAGAGTTATGGCCACATCTCTTTCATTTCGTTCTCACATTCCCATGTCTCTTCATGAATCTGACCATGATACCATAAAACCCACAATAGACCGAGGCTTTTTCCAGGAAAGCATTTCTCTTTCCTATCCACATACCATTGTAGGATATGTAACAAAGAAGCATCCCACTATAGGTCAACTTGATCACATCTGATCACATGGTCAGTATCGGGCTGATACTTCTTCAACTAACATACATGGAACACATTATGCACTGCACTGAACTATGGTGGTAATTCCAACCGATACACCACCTCACCAACTTATTCTAGTATCCCAAAAGGGACTATATATTGATGATATAATTTTCCAGGCTTCCCAAAACGACGATGTCCAAGCCATGGAGAGATTCTCAAAAACACATGATCACTCACTACAAACGACGAAAGTCTTCTGCGACGATACACATATGATTTCTGATGATTTTTTGTCTTCTCCGTCCTCTTTTTAATCAACTGAATCTTCTCCATTTTTTCTTGGACAAGACTTGGCCAAACTAGTGAAGTGTCACCCGTTTCCACCCAACAAAGTGGTGAACGAAAAGGGAACCCATAAAATTCTTTAAATGGAGCCATGTGTATCAAGGCTTGATAGTTGTTGTTATATGAGTACTCCACTAAAGGCACATGATATTCCCACGAGCCACTAAAATCCATTACAGAAACCCGCAACATGTCTCCCAACGTCAGTATCATCCTTTCAGATTGTCCTTCAGTCTAAGGATGATACGCCATACACATATTCAACTGAGTTCCTAGGGATTTCTATAAGGATCACCATAAATGAGATGTGAACCATAGATCTCTTTCAGACACAATTGAAAATGGTATTCCATTTCTCTTTACCACTTCTCAGATATAGATTTTGGACAGATCTTCCACCGTATTAGAGTCACGAATGGGGATGAAATGGGCCGACTTTGTAAGCCGGTCCATTATCACCCATATGACATTTTACTTCTGAACCGTTCTTGGGAGACCTGTAATGAAATCCATAGAAATCTGCTCCCATTTCTACAATAGATTTGTTAGAGACTGCAACATACCTGCTAGCCACTGATGTTCTGATTTTACTTACTGATAAGTTAAACACCTTGAAACCAATTCAGCTACCTTTTGTTTCATGACACTCTACTAAAACTGCACCTTCAACGCCTTATGCATCTCCTATTTACCTAGGTGTACAGAACAACGTAAATGGTGGTAAGAAAAAGGAGTTGTTAATGAATAGTTAATTGTACAACCATCCGATTTCGATACCACAAAACTGAACTCCCATCTAGCTTCCATCCCTCAATGGTCTCCCCACTATTGAGTTTTGAACTCATTGCAACACAGTCTACATCGGATGCATGTGCCTCCTTTACTATCTCCACCAAATTCGGAACAAGTGCAACTAGAAATAAAACCGCTACATCACCTCAGTCTTCACATTCCACATGCATGTCATCTAGGACCAACATCAACTAACACTCATCTAAAGCTTCTTTCGCCTACTGAGCATACGACATTTTTCTTAATGTATCGACCACTGAATTTCCCTTACCCTGTGAATAAAACATGTCAAAGTTGTGCAGTTGAAGATACTCCATCCATCTCCTCTACATGGTATTCAAATCTCATTGTGAAAAAATTTGTTTCAAGCTTTTTTGATCCATAAACACAGTAAATTTCTCACCAAAGAGATAATGTCTCCATGTTTTCAAAGCATCGATGACTACATCCAACTTCAAATAATTTCTGGGGTATTTATTTTCATGCGCTCTCAATTGTCTAGATCCATAAGCAACAACATAGTATCCATGAATGAGAAAACATCCCAACCAAGATCTTGAAGATTCGCAATACACCATGTAACCGTGCCCTAATTCCAGAAAAATCAAGACGGGTGCTGATGTAAGGGGAACTTTCAACTCTTGGAAAGTTTTCTGACATTCCTCAATCCATTGAAATGCACTATTCTTCTTTATCTATGTTGTCATAGGCAAAGCTAGTCATGGGAAGTCACGCACAAAGCGTTGGTAATAACCAACTAGACCAAGAAAAATTCGTATTTCAATAACATTCTTTGGAGGTTGCCAAGAAATAAAAGCTTATATCTTTTCTGGATCCATTGAAACACTTTTCTCAGAAAAAAACATGGCCAACAATGTGTACCTCTTACTTCTAAAAATCACACTTTGCTAATTTGGCACACCACTGATGGTCTATCAAGATTTCCAACACTATCGCTAGCTATTGCAAATGCTCAACACTTGTTCTTGAATACACCAATATGTCGTCTATAAAGAACACATCAAAAGAATCCAGTTATCGATGAAATATCCAATTCATCAATTCCATAATGACTGTTGGTGCATTCTTAAGACCAAAAGGCATGACTAAATATTTGTAGAGGCCATATCTTCTTCTGAAGGCTGTCTTCGGAATATCCTCCTTCTAAACACACTACTGGTGATATCCTGACCACAAGTTAATCTTAGAGAGCCACAGAGCTCCCCTCAATTGATCAAATAGTTCATCAATGTTTGGTAGTGGATATCTAATCGTTATCGTAACTTGTTCATGATTACGATAATCCACACATAGCCTTAATGTTCGATCTGCTTTCTTTACATACTAAACTAGTGCTGCTCCTGAATACATGCTTGGACAAATAAAACATTTTTTTCCAGTTCTTCCAACTGCACATTCAATTATTTTAACTCTTTTTGTGCCATCCGATAATATGGAAGTGAGATAGGATTGGTGCCCTGAAGGATATCAATCGTAAACTCCACTTCTCTTACAGGTTCTAACCATGATATGTTTTTAGCAAAAACAATATTAAATTGATCCACAACTACTAGAAAACTGTTATTCGTGATCTTGTCCCTCGATTCCAGGTTTAATACAGCCAACTGAAAAGAGATTGTTGCCACTACTGGTGTTAACAAGACCATTGCACCTACCTTCACAACGTTTTGTTTTCTAAAGAGATGCTCGACGCCATCCTCAATCGTGAAACTAACTGTTCTACTATAAAAATCGATGTAAGACCTGAACTCTTTCAACCAATCCATCTCCAATATTATATCACATACATCCATCTCCAACACAAATAAATCCAATTTTTGCTCAGCTACATCAACAATTATAGAACATGCTCTACACACGAAGGCTCTAAATTCTCTTTCACCGAGATGAGTTTGATGTTTTATCACAAAAAGAATCATTTTAATATTTATGTTCATAAAATAAGTAATACGTGAAGAAATATAATAATCCAATGCACCGGTATCGAAAAACACTTCCATGAGGGTTGAATTCAAATGAATCGTACCACTCACCGTAGACGGTCCAGACAGGTCATCCACTACTACCTGTTCTGCTCTATACAATTTCTATATTGTTCCACTTTTCTCTTTATTGTCTTGTTGAGATTGCCTTATGTGAGGAGTCATGGTATTCTTGGAATCACCATTGCAAGCTCTATTCTCCTAGAGAGACTGGTTTTGATGTCCTCGCCCTATGGAAGCATAAGATGCTTGCGACGCCCGAGAAGTGTCACGACCACCCACCCGTGGAGCACTGCGACAATATTGCTGAATATGCCACATGTTGTTACAATTGTGGCATGCTCTAAGTGGTGCTGTAAATTCTAGTTTCATGTGATCAATCAAGCCACATTGAAAACACCCAGCTTTCATCATTGGTCATTGAAGAATATTCACCGATCCAGCCGTCTGATTCTAATTATCACTCCCACCATGGAAGTGGGTGTACCTCTTCTACATGTTCCCTGAATTAGAGTTCCCACCCATTCCCATGGGTATCATCATACTTCCTCCTCCCATAACTCTTGATATTTATCTTTCATCTACCGTTTCTCTGTTTACCATCTCTGTAGATTCCGTAATTTAGATAACAACTATCTTCGAGCGAATCTCCTGTCGCTTCCCCGATTCAAATATGTGTGCTTTTAGTGACACACTTGTAGAAAATTCTGGGGAAAATCACACTAAATTCATGAATTTAGCTTCATACTCCATGATAGATAGATTCTCATTCTTTAGGATGAAAAAGTCTGTCGTCCTCTGGATCTTGAACATGTGAGGATAGAATTGTTTATTGAACTATTCCTCAAATTCTGCCCAGTGCAATCCTTGATCCACCTTAGCATGCACCACTAGCTCCCACCACTATCGTTCATGATCCTCCAGCATATACATCACCAACTTTACTTTCAGTTCTGTTGGTGTGCCGATGAGATCTAAGATACGATTCATCCTACTTACCCACACCTCCGCCTTTTCGGGTTCATCATCTCCCATAAATGTTGTTGGATTCTTCATGATGAAATAGATGGTATGGTCCACATGCCTTGTTTCATTCCTTCGGTTCCCAATATCCACATCTTGAAAATCTTGGACAATACTCTGAACCAGATTTTGGTTCACACGTGGTTCAGGTGGAACCACGTTCTCCGCAGCTTCTTTTGATTGGTTCTAATGATGCATACTAGGTTCCATTTTCTAAACCAACAAAAACTCCGTCAATATCAAACTCTAGAAACTAATGGATTAGCATTATAATTATATCACATCATATATCACAACCGTTATTTTCCCAATAAAACTTTTTCCATGTTCAAGCATTTTTGAAAATATTCATCATGATTTTCGAAAATCAACCCATTTTCAAAATACACCAATACACTATTTTCAAAGTATTTCTCATGAAAACAATATCTTCATTTCCCAAAAATTGGTACCATGCACAAAATTCTTACTCATTCTTCACAATGAGATATGCAATCCTAGTGGGAAGTCATTCATCTACAATGCATTTCATGTACATCTCATTGCCTAAACCCATGACAATTAGATTTTCAACATTCTAGAAGTGTATTCAAAACACTTATGTAACCAACACCCAGGTAACATGATGTTCAGCATAAACGGGTTAGATACGTCTTTTTATGCTATACATTTCATGTTCCAAAAAATCCTACTTCTGTATTAGATTTCAACACAAGGAATAGACAAGGATTAATTTCAACTCCAGGACCAGAACACCAATGACCACTTGTTAGGTGAGGACCGAAAAAGATGATACCATTTCTAATGACCCACAAATACTCACTATATTGAGATCTCAACGAGTCATTACTAGGCCTTAAGAAACATCCCCAAGATGCAAAAGGCTGGAAACAAATGCCGAAGGCTTTCAAATATAAGTTAGGGGACAATTTACCATTTAAAATGTAAACCCATAAACCAACCATAACCAAACATTCACTACATGATTCCTGAACAAATGATGACCAATAAATAACTTCATTAATAATAAACCCCATAAATGTACACAATAGTAGAAGACCATGACAAAAATCAATGTACACAGTGGAAGAACCACTCAAGACTCTCAATAGACTCCAAATCCCCATTCTCCACAAATTCCATGCTCCACAACATCTACCAAGCATCACCACGATCCACTAGTAATAAGATGCTTTAACATTACCTCTGTCCCGGAATATGACATCTGCAAAATCACCAACGTGCCAAAGTATGAATGATTATTAAAATCATTAGGTTTCCCCAATGACTTCCCTACTCAAACCACTAGGATAGAATAGTCAACCAACATTTATATAAAAAAATTTATATAACATAATTTCTCAAAACAGTTTATAAAAAGATATAAACAAGCCCCCACAACCAATCATATCCAAAAACATCCATGTTCATTCGAAACCAATTTCCCACAAGTTAGTTTTTTCCTTAAAAATAAACAAACAAGCTTTCAATCCATTTCACAATATCCCTTTTTGGCAACCCAACCATTTCAGAAACTAGTGAAATCAACCATGCATGCATTGTTATTACAGTTCCATACTCATGAGCAGTTTCTCATCGATCTACCAAGTCGTAACAAGGTAATTGTTTCCCATGTGCCGTTACACCTTTGACACTGAGCACAATGTCATATTTCAACCAAGCCTCGTACATAAAATTTCCATGGTCCATTAAATGTTTGGTACTGAGAACAAGGTCATATTTCAACCAAGCCTCACATATGTAACATGAACACAAACCACAATTTCACAACAATCATGCCAACCCATCCTTAAATAAAACACCATTTATTGAAAATCATTTCTATCAAACCCATGTGTGTTCACCCAATTATAACCATTTCAATAAAACACCCCTTTCGTTAAAAACCATTTTTCATCAAATAATTTCCCTTTCCAGAAAATCCATAATTTAAAATCAACATTTTAAATTCAAAAAGCCAAACACTTCAAAAAAAAATCACCAAGATTTCAAAATTCCATCAAAACCATAAATGATCACTAAAAAAGATTTATTCCATGCTTTTCACAATCAATTCAATTCAAATAACCCAATTTGAAACGAATACAATCAATTCTAACAAGTGGAGTCATGTGTAAAGCCACCTACCTCAATGGTTTTGAAGAAAACCCTAAAAATGGAGAATGCACATGACAAATGGGCTAATTCACCAAGGACCCTCCTTAGATCCCTTCTCCAGACACAACCAAGACAAAAAATCATCATTTTTGGCATCCAAAAACATATATCTACCCATAACACGGGATGATCTATGAAACCGATAGATGAGGAGAAGTAGATCTAAGTAGATCTGAGAAACCAAACATGAACGATCACATACCTCAAGAATCCGGTTTTTATTCGACAAGAGATGCCTTCTGATCGCCTCTAGAACAATGGGAGGAACCTATTAGACCATAGGAAAACCAAAATCACGAGTTAGGTCCACTTAGAAGAAAAAATGATCTATTTAAAGGCAAAAAAGTGTGAGATCCACGTATATAGGATCTAGTTTAAGTGGCTACATGGTTAGTTCACACAGTTTGACAAACCCTTCATTAGCTTTTGCCCCGGCCACCCTTCTCGCACGGTTTGGCCGCACAGTTAGTCAAACCGTGAACTACCCATGCAGATGCTACAGTCTCTAATTCCATCTCCGCACGGTTTGGCCACACGGTTTAGACAAATTGTGTGCCGCCAGTGCGACTTCCCTTTTTTCACCAAAATCTAATATCTAGATCACCTGACTCTCCCATACGTCACCCATAACATTATAGCCATTAAAAGATTCAATAAATTGTTTCAATCTAGAAACTGGGGGTACTACATTACATGTGCGGGGGAAGTGTCATGGGTGTTCTCTAGTATAGTTCTGGTGTATGAAAATAGATTTCATCAGTTGTTCAAGAATTTTATTTGAAAACATGATGTGGGTGAATAGGAATATGGTCCAGCTATTAGGTATCTACCGGTTCCTATGGGTCTGATAATGATGAAGTATGAGTGTTGTGATACATTTCCTAGAAGGTTTATATCTACCCTCTGATGGATTTTCCAGATTCACACGTCTAGGTTACCAGAGCCAGAGCCCAAAAAGAGGCCTCTTCATCATTCTAGGGGATTCATGAAAATAGGATCATCAAAAAAAAATTATTATAGGATACCGTTATGGAAACTAAAATTTTATTTTGATGAGGACCCTGATGTAATTTCTCCTACTCCTCTAATGTAATAGAATAACTAGTTACTATATTCTAGGGAAAGTCTCCTGAAATAGATTGAGAAAGAAAGTGGATTGTTGTGTTTCTATTCCACAAGTCATTACTATGTATATGGTTGGAGGGGATTCAAGTGTTAGACTCTATATAGTGATTACTACAAGGATGTTACAATATCATTATGGTAGTAATCCATGAACTATTCCATGAGAAATCTAGTATTGAAGATGTTTGGTAGGTGGGAATGTCATAATGTATACTAAGGACACATATTCTTCCTTATGAAATGCATGAATGTAACACCCAGAGATTTTATGAAAAATATTCTTTTAATTTCAGTAATGTCTTGTGTTTTATGCTACACCAAGATAACCTTGCGCTATACGCAACACCGTATTAGTTTGCAGTATACGCAACACATTTCATGGATCGTGTTACACACAATTTTGATAATAGTTATTCTACGCAACATTGAGTATATATATATATATTCAATGTATAAAAGAAATATGGTTGGTTTATGTTATACAAAACAACAATGGATTCTTCCATAGCACGCAACCCTGACATGGCTTGCATCACACGCAATCTCGACTTTCCTAGATAGCGTGTATTGTACGCAATACCGCGTTTTACTAAACAAAGATATATTATTATAATATTATTATGAACTAGCTATTATGAATAGTATTAACAAAATTTCGAATCTTATAAAATTATTATTCGTCTTACACATTTTCTAAAACATGGTATAAGAAAAAAATAAATTTTTCGGGTAAAATAAGTATTTTTCAAACAAATGCTGTTTTGCCACCTTTTGATGGAGCACCCACATTAAATCTAGTTTTTGACATGTTTATAAGTTAAATTTGAAAAAATAAAATTCCCCTTTGGAATCATGAAATAAAAATTTTCTTTGGATAAATTTTTCATATTATTCTGGTAAGTTTTATATTTTGATGAATAATAACAACACGCTATTCTTTAATTAAAAACAACTTTTTTCATCGCAAAAATTTATATGGTTAAATTATAATATTGAATGGTTTTAATGTATAAATAGAATATTTTTTTACCATTCAAGATAATGTATGTCATTAGAATTTATTCTACCTAGAATTCGTAGGATATATCAATTCAATCTTTTGGAATGTTTTAAAGAAAAACCTGTTTTCCGTCGACAATGGGATTAATTTTAATTTAATTTCTGAAAATATTGTGTATTGAATTTGGAAAAATGGATTCCATATTTGGAATCATTGGATCCACATTATGTTAATAATCTACTTTTTATTTTTTGGTATTATGAATAGTAACTGTGGTAATTTTTATTTACCGTAGTTTAAGGTAAATCAGGTAATTAAGGGTAAATATAATATTATAAAATTACACTAACACATGTAAAAATCTAATTGGATGACTTAAAGTAGACCCATATCACCTAAGGGTTGTATTTTATTCATTTAATGGACTTTTTTCCATGAAAATAATTTAATTATTATAAAAACCAAAGAATGTGACAACATGTCACTTTCTTAAATCTTATAAGTATTATTATTTTAATTTATTGATACACTTCATGAAACTTCAAACATGAATAGTCTCCATAATGATAATACAATTATCTACATCATTGGAATTTATTTATAATTTTTAGGGATTAAATAATTATAATTTATTATGATACAATGATGATACAGTAATTGTCTTATTAATGAAATATTGACATAATTGATGTTATAAATACCGAAATAAATGTAATTCAAGACTTTTTATGAATTAAAATAATTTTATAGGTTAATATGACATGATATTATTTATTTAATTAACTTTTTTCTAAATAATAATTCTGTTATGAGTTTTAAAAAAATCAATTACTAAATAGTGTCAAAATTGACATAAAATAGTTTTTAAAACAAATATTATATTATTAATTGTTATGTTATTCATAAAAATCTAATGATCAGCCAAATGACTTAGATAAGGTTATATATATTAATAATAAACAACTTGGGGTTCGTTTGGCTTCTTATAGTAAGTTTGTTAACCTTATAGTATAGGAACACAAGAAGACACGATAAAATTAAAATTATTTAACTTAATGTTAAATCTAAATGATAAGGTTAAAATAGGAACCTAAACCTGTTTAAATTATATTGGATGAGATTATTTCGACCCAGACCCACCTTAGATTCGAAATAAATCAATTTGGAGCTATTTAAAACCGAATTTGACTTTATTATAAAATAATAGTTTTAGTTATTCCAAAGGTGCCCCTCTTCTCCCTTATAAAAGGGCACCTCCTCCCTCTCTTCCTCACACCACATAAGCCTTCAAGCTCGGCCAACCCCTATCGATTTATACTCCCCACTTACCTAGAAACATCCTAGAGGTTATGGTCTTCTTCAAAGTCCTATTTTAGTGCCATAAATGGATGTCTCAAAGAAACACTTCAAAGAAGAGGTAATGTCCCTTACCGATTCTTTCATCTTAATTTCTTCATCCACTTATTCATCATTTTTTATTTCATTATGAAGTAATAACATTGGTATCACTCACATACTGATATGTCATTATTATTATGAAACAACCCTATTTCACCATCTATCCATCCTACAGAAAAAGAAATCATTGCGCGTGCGTACGTACAGAATACCGTCTCCACGCCGTGGTGTAATATATTTTCCACCACCACCATACTTGAATGGTTATAATGGTGTAAATAATGACTATATAAGACTATTATAAAGTTATATTGATTCTGAAATAGTATACATACACTCCAACACAATTCCACGATCATAGAAATGATATCATCACTCGTGCGTACGTACAGAATACACTCTCTACGATGTGATGTGACTCGTTATACATGATCTTCATTTCATAAGGATTATATAAATGAATTTAATTAATAAATATGATATATATTACACTAATACCATTCTGGATATGTGGTATCTATTACCTAAAGAGAAGAATAATAATTTATTCAACAAAACACGCATAAGAACAAAAAGTAATAAACACCTGAATAACAAGTAGTAATGAAATATTACTAATAAAGAGATAATAATATGATAATATATGATATACTAACAGTATTTATGATTCTGGAATAAGTCAATAACATTATTTAAATCATTATATAGGAGGTTTGGACACTTACGAAGCAAATCAGACATATGGTAAGGGAAATATCACAATCTCATTTTTATCAGAGAATGTTTATATTCTTGGTATTTACTGGGGTGTATTTTATCATCCACATCCATGTTTCCTCAATTATCAATATTATTTCCATACACCTACAATTTTTTAAATCCATTTTTACCCTTTGGTGATTTTATAGTAGAATATATGAAAGGAATCTTTTGTCATTTTTCGTACGAGGTACTTTTTTGACTTTTCCGAAAAAAGTACGAGAAGAATGTTTTTTATAACATTTACGAAATGAATGTATTTTTAAATCATTATTTCCAAGAAAATTACTTTAAAAGTTTTCATGTTTATTTTCAATCAACTTCTTTTAGTTTAGAATTGTATGACATGTTAAGAAAAGAAAAGTTTTTTTGAAGTAGAATGTATATTTTCCTCAAGAATGAAGTTTACGAGTTTTATCAAAATTATTTTCCATCTAAGAAAATATAGGGTTCTTTTTTTATCCCTATTATTACATGGATTTGATTATGTTGTGATGGAAATACTTTTTTGAATTCCTTTATCTTATATGAATTGTTTTATGATGTCACGATGGTTAAGATTTCCATTTTTATTACATGGGTTATGCAATGATGTATGATTTAAGATTTTGTGGCACACATAAGAATGGTATCATTATGATATGGGTGATACCTATATCTCCCTCCAATGCATTGGGTAAAGATTTTATATCTCATGAGATAGACATGGCTGGAACGGTATGTTATACCTGTTCAGAGAAACAGAACTAAAATGAGGAGTGAACTCGGTTCAGAAAGGGAATTTGTCCACTATGATAGTATTGGGAATGAGTCCTGACTAATAAGAAATGATTCTCTATGATTATGTGTGTATGCCACAAAGTTTCATGTTTTAAGTTATGATTATTGGGATTACATTTCACTACTATGATTTAACCCATGTTAGGATATTATGATATGTTTTTCAGGTTAATATTTCCAAAATGTTATGTTCTTATGAATATGATGTGATTGATATTTCTTTTGTTTACCCTTACTGAGCATTTGAGGTCACCATTTTATGTTTTCTTTTCCCCAGTATATAAAGAAAGGTTTTAGTTAAGAAAAAAAGGGACGATCATTATGAAAGATGTTGAAGATCTTTCACCATGATTAGAAGATAATATTCTGAGTTTCCAAAGACACTAAACTATTACGGTCCTTGTGTGTGTGTTTTTGTATTCCAAAAAAGTAATGTAATCTCCATGTACGTCAAGCTTAGGGTCACTTCAGTTGGTATCAGAGGAAATGTTTAGTTAACCTTTGGAAACTAGGATGCGAGAACTTTAGTGAGATCCCTAGAGATATTTATAAGGTATGTACAGGGATGTCCCTAAGGTTAAGTATACATATATGTTATAGTACTAGAATTATGCTAATGATCATAGAATTAAACATAAGACGTTAGATATTGAAGGTACTCCCCATTTATTATGTTATTTTCCCTAGCATGATTTTTGCCTCTCTAACTATTCTTTTTGGGTTTTAGACAATAGATGGAACCCGAAGGAACCGTGTTGATCAATGTAATGTACAATGAAATGATTGTCCTCCTGAAAAAACAAATTTTAAGGGAGATGGAGTGCAAAGTCTTATTGCTATACTTACACAAGCTATGAATCATTCTGGACTTCTAAATGAGAAGAGAAGGGAATAATATTCTATTGAGTCCTTCATGAGGCAATGCCCACCTTCTTTCAGTGGGTCTTCAGATCCACTTGTTGCTGAACAATTGATCATCACCACTGAAAAGATATTTTCAGTTCTTAAATGTTGTGACCATGATAAAGTCATATTAACAGTATATCGTTTGGAAGGTGATTCTGATCAATGGTGGAATCTTATCGAGAATACGAGGCCAAGAGATGAAATTGAGTCCATATAATGGGATGAGTTCAATAACTTATTTTTCAATAAGTAATTTCCTCGTATTCTTCGAACAAATATGGAGAAGGAGTTTCTTGAACTAGATCAAAAGGAAGATGAATCTGTTGGTATATACGAAGCGAATTTTACAAGGCTTGCAAGGTATGCATCTGGCTTTATCATCCAACATGAAAGTAAAGTTGATCGATTCTTCAGTGGCTTAAAACCAAGTCTTCGAAGTGAATTAGCTATAAGAGACTTCAGTATCTATGAAGAAATTATGTGATGTGCTATCAAGGTAGAAATGGATGTTGGTGTTAGTTATCAATCCCATAGTTTTGACAAGAAACGAAAGATGGAGTTCAAGGAGAAATGTCAGAATAATGGTGAAAAGAAGATGAATGTTTCCTTATGCTCAAAGTGTGGAAAGAAGCATGGTGGATATTTTCTTAAATGGACATGTAAATGTTTCAAATGTGGAAAGGAAGGTCATCGGGCATTTGAATGCCTTAATGATCAGAAGAAGATGCCTAATGAAGCTAACAAAGGAAGGGATACATAGAATGAACCTACTACACATAAATGCTTCAAGTGAAAGGAAATGTGGCATTATGCTAATAAATTCCCTAATCCAAGGGTTAGTGATGATCTACATGAGAAACCACCTAAGGCAAAGGACAAAGGGAAGTCACATGTGATCACCATTGGTGATGTTGAATATGACAACAATGTGGTGGAATGATTAAGTGTTTATGTAATGGGATTCCAAAATAATGTTGTATATAGTATCATGGAATATTGGAATATTTATGTATTGGTCTATTGTGGTATTCAATAATTTTATGGTATCGGTAACCCTGGAAAGTGATTAAGATATTTTTTGGAAAAAAAATATGATATGTACATAATGAAGGGGAAACGAGAAAATGAAATGTTTAACATTATTCATGAGCTCATGATTGATATAAGGACTAAGTGATATCATGGTTTGAGTATATAGAATTTTGAGGATTTTGGTATGTGGAAAGTGTTACCTTTTAAATGCATTAATGTTTTCATTAAGGTTCAAAGGGTATTCATTTTTCAAAAGAATACATGATTAAGGCCTTCGAATGTTGGGAATGTGACCGACAAGACATATCTTATGATATATGGGGATCAACGATGGTATTAAATCTCTGGTAATCGTTTTCACTATATTATGAGAGTGGACTGCAGTATTATAGATAAACCTAAAGATTGGAATTGATTATGTTGGACATAAGTTAGTATTGTTTAAGTATAGATGTTTTTTCGATATTATTGATGGGATGTTATCGTAATATAGTTTTACAAAAAAGGAAACCCTGCAGGACGGGCGACAGCCCATCGCGTCGGACAAGGATGTGGGAATCGAACCCACAACCGAACTGCAACTGGCCTTTATCTCCTACCACTGGCCTATAGGAAGTCCATGGTTAGTATAAACTAGTTTTATTTTATTATGCGGGATGATATATGAAGTATAAGTTCATTTTTGGAACCATATATGATTAATCTAACCATAAGATGGACTTATAACTTTTTCTATCCTTTTGTTTTAAAGAGATGGAATGACCCATAATTCTATCACATGATCTACTAACACATCACGAATAAAAAATTCAACTTCATTTCTTTAAGGGATGAAGTGGAAATTTTTCAATTCATGAACAAGAGTGAGATTGTACCAAAATCATGCAACTATTTCTTTTAATTCATCATCTTTAGGGAAATGATCTTGAAAACCAAAAATGTTGTCCTAGTTCCCTTATATCCGATTAATCTGATGGTACCTTATATCACCACAAATCAATTGCTTTGTGATTGATGGCTTTTTCATAGCCATGTTCTCTACCACTCTCCATCTGAACATGATGGTAAGATTTTTCATCCATATCCATTTTTTCACATATGTTCTAATACATGGAAACCCAGAAATTAGTTAATTTGTGTAACCGTTACATTTCATACTTTAGTTTTTAATGCAATGTTTTGTTATTCCTTTTTAAGATGTGGGTTTCTATTAAACAAACTTTCGAGTAGTAAACCATTTATAACCCCGACGAATTTTGATGGAGAAATTCATTTAAGGGGGGTAGAATGTAACTCCCCGAGATTTTATGAAAAATATTCTTTTAATTTCATTAATGTCTTGTGTTGTATTCTACAACAAGATAACCTTGCGCTATACGCAACACCGTCTTAGTTTGCAGTATACGCAACACTTTTCATGGATCGTGTTACACACAATTCTGATAATAGTTATTCTACGCAACATTGAGTATATATATATATATATATTCAATGTATAAATGAAATATGGTTGGATTATATTATACGAAACAATGAAGGATTCTTGTACAGCACGCATCCCTGACTTGGATTGCATTACACGCAATCGTGACTTTCCTCGATAGCGTGTGTTGTACGCAATACCGGGTTTTACTAAACACCGATATATTATTATAATTTTATTATTAACTAGCCGTTATGAATAGTATTAACTAAATTTTTAATCTTATAACATTATTATTTGTCTTACACATTTTCTAAAACATTGTATAAGAACAAAATAAATATTTTAGGTAAAATAAGTATTTTTAAAAAAAATGCAGTTTTGCCGCCTTTTGATGGAGCACCCACATTAAATATAGTTTTTGACATGCTTATAAGATCAATTTTACAAAATAAAATTCCTCTCTGGAATAATGAAATAAAAATTTACTTTGGATAAAATTTTCATATTATTCTGGTAAGTTTCATATTTTGATGAATAGTAAAAACACGGTATATTTTAATTAAAAACAACTTTTTTTATCACAATAATTTATATGGTTAAATTATAATATTGAATGGATTTAAAGTATAAATATAATATATTTTTACCATTTAATATAATGTATATCATTAGAATTTATTCTACCTTGAATTCGTAGGATAAATGAAGTCAATCTTTTGCAATGTTTTAAAGAAAAGCCCGTTTTCTTTCAACAATGGGATTAATTTAAATTTAATTTCTCCAACTATTGTGTATTGAATTTGGAAAAATGGAATCAATATTTCGAATCAGTGGATCCAAATTATGTTATTAATCTACTTTTCATTTTTGGGAATTATGAATATTAACTACGGTAAATTTTATTTACCATAGTTAAAGGTAAATTGGGTAATTAAGGGTAAATATAATATTTTAAAATTACCCTAACACATGTAAAAATCCTATAAGATGACTAAAAGTCGACACATATCACATAAGGGTTGGATTAGATTCATTTAATGGACTTTTCTTAAATGAAATTAATTTAATTATTATTAAAACCAAAGAATGGGACAACATGTCATTTTCATAAATCTTATAAGTATAATAATTTTAATTTAGTAATACACATCATGAAACTTCGAAAATGAATAGTCTCCAGAAATCTAATACAATTATCTAAATCATATAAATCTATTTATAATTTTTAGGGATTAAATAATTATCATTTATTATGACACAAAGATGATATAGTAATTGTCTCATTAATGAAATATTGACATAATTGATCTTATAAATATACAAATAAATATAATTTATGACTTTTTATGAATTAAACCAATATTATATGTTATCATGACATGTTATTATTGATTTAATTAACTTTTTTCGAACTAATCTGTCTGTTAAGATTTTCACAAAAATCAATTACTAAATAGTGTCCAAATTGACATAAAATAGTTTTTAAAACAAATATTATATTATTAAATGTTATTTTATTTCTAAAAATCTATGTATCGGACAAATGACATAGATAAGGTTATATATATTAATAATAAACAACTTGGGGTTAGTTTGTCTTCTTATTGTAAGTTTATTAACCTTATAGTATAAGAACCCAAGAAGACACGATAAAAGTAAAATTATTTAACTTAATGTTAAATATAAAAGATGAGGTTAAAATAGTAACCTAAACTTGTCTAAATTATATTTTATGAGAGGATGTAGTCCCATACCCACCTTATATTCGATATAAATTAATTTGGAGCTATTTAAAACCGAATTTTACTTTATATTAAAAAAATAGTTTTAGTTATTCTAAAGGTGCCCCTCTCCTCCCTTATAAAAGGGCACCTCCTCCCTTTCTTCCTCACACCACTTTGAGCCTTCAAGCTCGGCCAACCCCTGAACCATTATCCTCTCCACCTCCCTAGAAACATCCTAGAGGTTCTGGTCTTCTTCAAAGACCTATTTTAGTTCCCTAAAAGGAGGTCTCAAAGAAGCACTTCAAAGAAGAGGTAATTTTCGTTACCGATTCATTCATCTTTATTTCTTCTTCCACTTCTTCTTCATTAGTTGTTTCATTATTAAGTAATAACATCAGTATAACTCAAATAACTATATGTTATTATTAGTATGAAACAGACCTATTTCACCATCTATCCATCCTACGGAAAAAGAAATCACCGCGCGTGCGTACGTACGGAATACCGTCTCCACGCCGTGGTGTAATCTATTTTCCACCACCACCTTACATGGATGGGTATAATGGTGTAAATAATGACTATAAATGACTATTATAAATTGATATTGATTATGAAATATTATACATACACTCCAATAAAATTCCATGATCATAGGAACGCTATCATCACTCGTGCGTACGTACAGAATACCGTCTCCACGATGCGATGCGACTCGTTCTACATGATCATAATTTTATAATGATTATATAAATGAATTGAATGAATTAATATGATATATATTACAATAATAACATTCTGGAAATGAGGTATCTATAACCTAAAGAGAAGAATAATAATTTATTCGACAAAAAACGCATAAGAACAAAAAGTAATAAACACCCGAATAACAAGTAGTAATGAAATATTACTAATAATAAACTAAGAATACGACCATATATGATATCATAACAATAAGTATGTTTATAGAATAAGTCAATAAAATTATTTAAATTATTATACAGGAGTTTCAGACACATACGAAGCAAATCGGACCTAAGGTTAGGGAAATATCACAATCTCATTTTTATCCGAGATTGTTTATACTTTGGTATTTACTGTGGTATATTTTATCATCAAAATCCATGTTTCCTCAATTTTCAATATTATTTCCATCCACCTAGAATTGTTTAAATCCATTTTTACCCTTTGGTGTGTTTATAGTAAAATATATGAAAGGAATATTTTGTCGTTTTTCGTACGAGGTACTTTTTTGACTTTTCTGACAAAAGTACGAGAAAAATGTTTTTTTAACATATACGACATGAATGGATTTTTAAAACATTATTTCCAAGAAGATTCCTTTACAAGTTTTTGAGTTTATTTTTAATCAACTTCTTTTAGTTTAGAAGTTTATGACATGTTAAGAAATGAAACGTTTTTTGAAGTATAATTGATATTTTCCTCAAGAATGAAGTTTAAGAGTTTTATCAAAATTATTTTCCATCTAAGGTAATATAGGGTTATATTTTTATCCCTATTATTACATGGATTTGATTATGTTGTGATGGAAATATTTTTATGAATTCCTTTATCTTATATGAATTGTTTTATGATGTCACGATGTTTAAGATTCCCATTTTTATTACATGGGTTATGCAATAATGTAAGATTTATGATTTTGTGGCACACATAAGAATGGTATCATTATGAGATGGGTGGGACCTATATATCCCTCCAATTAATTGGGTAAAGATTTTATATCTCATGAGATAGACATGGCTGGAATGGTAGGTTATACCGGTTCAGTGAAACAGGACTGAAACGAGGAGTGAACACAGTTCATAAAGGGAATTTGTTCACTAATATAGTCTTGGAAATGAGTCTTGACTAATAAGAAATGATTCTCTATGATTATGTGTGTATGCCACAAAGTTTCATGTTTTATGTTATGATTATTGGGATTACATTTCACTACTATGATTTATCCCATGTTATGCTATTATGATCTGTTATGCAGGTTAAGATTTCCAAAATGTTATGTTCTTATGAATATGATGTGATTGATATTACTTGTGTTTACCCTTAATGAGCATTTGAGCTCACCCATTTATGTTTTCTTTTCCCCAGGATATAAATAAAGGTTTTAGGTAAGAAAAAAAGGGACGATCTATATGGGAGATGTTGAATATCTTTCACCATGATTAGAAGATTATATTCTGAGTTTCCAAAGACACTAAACTATTATAGTCCTTGTGTGTGTGTGTTTGTATTCTGAAAAAGTAATGTAATGTCCATGTACGTCAAGCTTAGGGTCTCTACAATGAATGAGTGCTATACATCAATATTCCATTTGATTGATTGAATATTGTTGTTGATTGTTTCCATTATACATGAAGAAATTATAGTAATAAAACCATTACGAAATAACATCTTAATAAATGAACTCATTCATAATCAATTATTTTAGATCAATGTGTGTCTCGATTATATTTTGTTAGAGCATGAATGGTTATTGACAAGTGGGAAACATAGCCATTTTGGTTTTGGATTTATGTATTTTTATAAATATTGTTTCATTCAGAAATGTTTTTTGTATTGTATGGATGATAATGTGTTGTTTGAATGACATTTTTGTTGTTGTGGTGGAATGGGCCTTTATGTCACACATAACACATCGATTTATATTTCATTATGAGAATAATACAACATTGATTATTTGTGTAACTAGAAACACCTAATGGAACCATTATTTTGGATGTATAAGAAAATATACATCCAATGAATTTTGATCATTGTGAAAATTTTCAGCAATACTTAAGTACTCTCATTATTCAAGAGGAAGAGAGGTTAGGTAGATCACATATTTTTTTGCGGAGAATTGATTCCAAATACTTGACACTTTTATTGATTTAAGACACATTGACAAATCAACAATTAAATCCCAAATATAAAATGATTCATTGATAAATTGCAAATCAATTGATATCATTTGTTTTCTATATTATCATTATTATCTGTATAAGGTTCTTCATTAATGGAAATATTTTTACATAAATTATAGATTATTCTAAAATTTATTATCATGATTCTATTTTAATGCCCCAGAAAGGGGTCCTCTAAAATTTATTTCCATGACAGATGATATAAGATGTATTAGTGTTGGTATTGGACCCATGAGAGTGGATTTATATGTATTTATTATGGAATCACATCCCAATTAGTTAGAATCCAATTAATGGGGAACATATTAACTATTAAGGTAACGTGATGAGGAATAACCCATGTAGTTTGACATCATTTAAAAAACATCTAGGTGGATAATCCTATAAATTTATTATTTCGGACATACACAGTTATTTCATAGTAGGCATGGACATGATTTATCCTCCTAAAACTGATACACCCCTAATAGGGATTTGGACCAGAGAATATTAGTGTCAGTTTTACATTTTGTGTATAATGTCCATTTTGGAGTCCTATGTATATTATTTAGAGAAGAATCAACTCCCATAAAATTTGAAGATTTGGGGTTACACCTATGGAGGTATCCCAAGATTTCATGATCAATAGTATATTCCATTTAAGGATTTTTATAGGGAATATATCCATTTTGTAGGATGGTTGCACCGTTTTGGGGATTATACCTTATAAGAGCCCCCCTAAGAATTTAATTTTACTAACAATATGACTGCCACTAACATCATTTCCTACATGAGTCATAATCTATGTGATAATCATGTCGAAGTGAAAGATAAAAAAATATAAAAAATTTCCTCATTCCATTTGTAGATGAGTGTGTGGATATGGGAGAGACCATTTTTTGATATTCCCGACACCACTATTGTCATTAAATCTAAGGGACCTATTATTATCCATAAAGATTGTATCATCATTTCCATGTGAATGTATAATTGAGAGAACTATAAAGACACTAACCTCATTGCTGGATTAACATTTTCAGGAAAACAAATTTATTTCTATTTAAAATGTTCATTGAAAAATATGGGGTTCCATTTATTCACAAAATATTTCTTATCTTTATTTTCATTGAAAAAAATTAATATTTTTCCAAAATGGAACACTATTTTTAAAATTTCCATATTATAATTTTTTTTATTAATATGTATGTTTTGTACAAAAATCCATCAAAAGGTTAAAAGTATCATAAGGATGAAAATTATTTTGAAACAGAGAAACAATGTAATGGAAATAATAAGACATAAGAAATAAATTTTCCTGGGAGCCTATGAGGATTGGGGGTAATCTATGACAATTCTAACCTCACTAATACAAATTAATACAATGGTTTTATACCCATTAATTATCATTTTGACATTATATTACCCTCACTATCCTCTCAATGTGAAACAATCACTTAAATATATAAAAATATATCTATAACACTAATAAGTGTTTCATTATCAACCATTAACCATTTGTGTCTAGAATTATATCCTTGAAACCCATGGATTATGTTGTCGTGAAAATGTACATTTTGTAATTCAGAAATAAAATAATAGTATTTGACATAGATATAAATAAGACTCACTCACACCATTAATTCCATCTCAAGAAACAACCAAAATTCTATTGAGTTTAATTATATAAGTAAATAGACCCCTAATTCTTGATCATGATAGATATTGAATTTTCATTATTCATTTTCCAAAATACACGTTTTTCACGATTATATGGAGTTATTACCATGTAAATGTGTTTAATAAGTTCCATGAATACAAAATCGTAATTTTATATGTCATATAATTTCAAAATTCACTTACAAAATTATTTACACAATTTATATTAAAAATATCATCAATTGAGTGGCATACAATTCAATTATTCAAAAGGCCATACTTCATCATAAAAAAATATTTCACGGCTTTTAGATGAAAAAACCAATAAAAATTATAACATCTAATTAAATGAGTCAACCAATATTAAATTATCACTTGGTGGGATATGAATTAAAATAAATTTTGAATTAATTTAATATAATGTTGAACACATTTCTCATTTGATGAAAATAAATTAGTTTTAATTTTTTGATAAAAATTACTTAAAATAATTGATATCATTTTTAAAATTCCAAAATCACATGTAAAAAATTCAAGATATTATAGATCAATTTTAAATGATATTTTTGACTAACCACCAACCATTAATCTCATCACCATCAAGTATAATTATGTTAAACCACTCATTCAAGAAATAATAAACATAAAATGTCATGGTGAAATCAAAATACATGAAATTCATAATATAATTTCAATATAAATATAATTCTAGGCCATTTTGGGCTTGTTAGGGATTTAAAATGGTGATGAATGACTGAAGGGATATGGTGATAAGGACTAAAAGTTATTAATATGGGAAATCGGGCTAAAATACTATGAAAATAAAAGGAAACGACCTGATAATAGATGATATATAATGTGTATGGGGCCTCGAATTATGAGTTATACGATACAAGGGCAATGTGATTTATGGTAATAAATGGAGTGAAAAAATGGTTATTTTCTATTATAAATTAATTTTAAAATTCACATTATTTGGATGTATGATTAAATAAATAGGGTTCCAATCATGTTACATCTATTAGGTACCCTAAGTAAAAATTATATGTAGGCCACATTCATAGGAATACTATATGAAAAAACATAAATTAGTGTTTCTTAAAAAATATAGTCCACTATCATGTTTTCTTTATGTATGGAAATGATAATGTTTCAATCAGGTCACATGCACTAAATGAAAAAAATTTAAACATTTAATAAAATATTACCCAGAAAATGAGATGGAAAAGTGTTTCCAAATTAATTAAATTGTAGAGCAATGACTGTTTGATGTATAAAATCTCTCCAATATGTGACCATTTCCCCATAGTTAACTATTAATATTATAAATTGATAATGATAGTGTTTTTATATTTATATCCTTTAATGATTACAAACACAAAATATTTTAATTTTTCTAAATAAATTTTCCAGCATCAAAGAACTGGATAAATCAGCCTGAAATTATGAATAATATAACTAAAATTACTCACATCTTCATTATAGAATTCACCCTATTTATTTGAGATGAAATATCAATGGAACTATGAGATAATAGATTTAAGATTCATACAAATAAATATGGCTTTCTCAATTAGAGGCATAAAACTAGAAAATATGGGTTTATCAATGGAATAAGTATAATATGTTATAAAAAATCCTAGAACATAGAACACCCAATCCCAATTTAAACAAGAAATAAAATCGATTATAGAATTTCCAAAAGTCATGGAGATTACATAAAATGATCCATGATAAAATTCTATCCACAAGGAGGGTTAGAAAGAGTAGGTATAATATACTTACTGATAACTACACAGAATATATTAGAATAAAATTCCTTGAGACATCAGATCTAGGATCACGAATTGATTTTACTATGTTAGTTTCCCTAATATATTATAGTTATTGTGAATCATTATTTCACCAGGGTAAAATATTATATTTTTATATGCAAAAACAAAATAAGAAGACAAAAGAGAAATGATAAATCAAATTAGACTTTATAACACAATTAATTTTATGAATTAACTAGCCTACATTTACATCATTTAAAATTACCATAAACCCATTATTTAATCTTCTAAACCATTAACCAACAATAAAGAAAACAAAAAAATCCCTTAAAAATTATTTTTCAAAAATTATGACTTTTGAACCTAGGGATCTGAAAAATGGGAACATCATGGAATACCTATCTTGTGAGAAAATCTTACTGAAAACATTTAGAGGCATAAAAAGAGAGAAAAATGTGTTAGGTGCTGGTAAATTTTATGCATGATAATATCTTTTGTCCAGAAATTCTATATTTGTGTCAAACCAATTTTTTATTTATAAAATAAACTAATGTGAAGAGCCATGATTTTTGCTTTATACAACAATCCAACTATCGATAATTGAACAATTTAACCTTTTATTTTCTTATTCCATTATCTCCACTCTTATGGACATGAGAAACATCATTTATTTATGTCATTATATCTATTTACACATCATCCCTCATTGAAAACTTATATATATATATATATATATTTGTATAATTTCCAATTTTAGATCTAAAAATATGTGATCTGGTAGATGAAACATTTATACATACCATGACTTCAATGTTTGACCCATGAAAAAATACATAATATATGACACCAACTTGATAAAATGGTAGGATTATTCTAATACCATTTTATCACCATTTTGGATGCAAATAAAACTCCATTTACAATAGTGCTTTAATATATTTATTGAATTAATGTTTCATTAATATTACCAGGATGAATTCCAATGAGATCTACTTCTATGTATTATTTTTTGTAATAGAAATCTAAGACATCCAACTAAGTCCTTTTATCATAATGACAAGAAACATTAGTATGAATGAATTAGGAAACATAATCTTGTGATGAATTTCCTCACTTTTTTAAATCCAATATTCCAATCATAATTAGTGTAGTCTATGTAAAATTAGTCATGTGTTTAAAATCATAAACTGATGAATTAAATACAGAGACTTGGTTTGAAGAAGAAAATTACTATACTTTTAAATAGAAATAGATTGGTAAATATGTTAAAAGATAAGTTAATAACCAGATGTTATTAATGTAATGAAATAACCATAAAACCCTCTCTTGAATAAATTATTAGATAAGAGAGACATAGTATCAAAAACAATTATGTAAAATACAATGAAACACCCCATATATTCTACTTAATAAATCCAAATATACAATAGAAACAGATGATCATAATACCATTTCATATAACCCTCAAATATCCATTAATTATGAATCCAAATAATGATAAATAACGAACCATAAATGTTAATAATGAACTTATAACATTTAACCATAAACCAAAACATAAAAACATAACAATTATTTCATAATTATTATAAAATAACATTGACTATTCATTTCAAAAATATTACAAGAGGGAAAACATCATCTTACATTTGGAACCCAATTATTTAAACATCACATACTAAACTTTTTAATAAATTTTAATTTAAAATATTTTATAATGAAAAAATAATCTACCATATCAAATACCAAAAAAACCAATCTGGAAATCATATAATGTACAAAATTTTATAATTTATTTCTAAATAAAATCATTTTAAATTAATATCACTGTCAAGAAAACATAAAAATAAAATTCTTGACAAATTTCATAAAATCATTCTGAAAAATTGATCCAATTTAGATCAATAAAAATAAAATATATAAATATAATTTTTTTAACATTATTTTCATATATATAATAGATTCTTATATATTTATTGAATCAATTTTCCAAATTAGACTCTCGAATTATTTTTACTATCAAAATAAAACTTAGTGAAAAATATTTCATTTAAATTCATATTATAAAATCCATAATTTTCTTATAAAAAACGATGAATGAGAATGGGAAATAGAAACATTTGGGAATCGAAATCAACAAAATTATAAATAAGTAAAATGTATTTATTATCGGGAAATGGGATTCGGAACACCATACCAAATAAAATTTGTTGTTCTCAAGAAGCTTTTCTAGAGTGGTCCACAATATTTGTAAATAGTTTTCTATTATATTCATAGTATTCATGTGACCATAAACAACATTTAAAATTGAAATTAATGATAAAATATTATAATAATAAATAAATTTCTCAACACAAAATAATTATAGAAACATAATGACATAAAATATAAAAATAAATTAAGAACCAGGCTTGAATTTTCTATATTACATCCCTTAAAAAATTGGTAACTCATTTTTAGGATAGAAATTGTGTAGATTAAGAATCTTTTTATGATATACAAATTGAATCTTAATTAATCAGTAATAAATATACACGATATAAAAACTAGAAAAGGATTAATGAATTGAATTCATTATAACCTATACCAAATAACCCTTGTTCAGGGAACCAAATCCAACCCGCGAAATTTATTAGGGTTATTTCTACATTTACCTAGGCCAATGATAAACATCACAACAATCATCCAAAAAATGATGAAATTTTTTTCTCTTAGTGATAGAATTATAATTTTTTTTCAGACTATAACTTCCTGGAAGCATTTCATATATTGGATATCCACAAAAAAATTAAACGGTCACAATATAAGCTTAAAATCATATAAATCAAGATGGTGTAAATGTAAGGAATTACAATAGAAAAATATAAAAAATAATACTAAACTAATAGATAATAATAAACTGAAATGATTCAATATCTAATAGATATAAATAATCATGAAAGTGATATCATGAAATAAAACCTAATATATTTAAATTATGAAAATAAAGAACATATATATTCATGGTACACATGAAATAATTTTACAAGCAGACATCGCATACCCAAGATAGAATCGATAGGACATTTAGTAAATTTAAATACCACCCTCTCCCATTTGGATGGGAAGTGGTGGTAGGTGTTATTATACTTTTGTGACATCCAAAAGAAACATATGGCTAGAAATAAATAGATGGTATTCATACAATGTTAGTGGATAAATTCACATTGGATGATAAATCTAAAAAACCTAGAGAATCATAACAACCAAACCTTTATATGATACATGAGAAAAAAATTAAAATAAAAAAACTAAATAAAAAAATATTTATGAATATAAATTTTAACCAAAAGAAAAAATCTAAATAAACCCAATGAAAACAAAACCCTGTGACACTAAAGGCATTAGTCCAAAAACATCCAACCTATTCTATGGTCCAACAAGAGAACATTGACAACAATATTAGTGTGTATCACTAAATAAACGAGATACATATCCATTATATGTGTTCAGATAGATGATATATACAAACACATAATAGTGGACAAGGTGTCGGTGAGACCAAAACCGAGTAATATTCCCAAAAATGACATCCCAACACTTGAAACATGGCCTGAAACATGTTATCAAATTTTTTGAAGAAGTATAAATCAATTTTAAAAAGTTTATATAAATTTGAAATCATTTTTTTGTTGAATAAAAAACAATAATTTAATAAAATTATAAAATTCATTGGTAAGACCCATCCAATTATTCCATGCATATAATACTCTACAAATTCATACCTAGATAGAAGTTCCATGCTCATTAGTGGTTACTAGGAGATCCTCAAACTCATCACTATGTATATAATTTCAATTTTCCCCACTAGTAGAATACACTTCTATTGGGTTATATTAGAGAACCCAATGATACACACCCTATATTAATGCTCAAACTGACAAAATGATCCATCACCAGTGATGTAAAAAAACACACGCCCTCAATTTCATTTAAAACGATTCATCCTTTAACAAAATTCAACTAACATTTTAAATAAATAAAATTTGATAACTATTTTTAAAATCAAAATATTTAAATTAAAATCAAATATAATTTTACACCAAACCACCAAATTTCAAAAAAATTAGTCAATGTCATAACTAAACAGGGTTGTATAATGATTTTTACAATCACTAGACAACTATTTCAGTAGTAAAATTTATTTGAGCTATTAAATGATTTTTTAATCAAGTGTAGTCAAGTGGTAAGCCTTCTACATTACAAATGACCACATACTTGAAGTATTAAATAATTATTATCTTGATATAGCATTGGATATTCTTTTAATCAATAGATCTAAGCATAAAACATCACAAATATCATCTTGTAACATGGATATAATTACAAAAGATTTGATATATATTTCTGATAATGATAATGATTATAAATAAATACATACATAACAGGGATGAAGACATGAATATGAATCTGGATCATTAAAATAATTTTAAAGGATTAAAAAAATACTCCAAGGATGAAGAAATATATCTATAAGGCCATTACTGGTAAATTAATTAAGGATTATGAGTAGTTAGTGAGTAAATTGGGATCATGATTCTCAAATATAATTTGATCCATAGTTTATGAATAAAAAATATATGATGCACTGTTAGTGAAACTATGTGCAATCCATTCATAAGAAACTATTTTATCCCACTCCTCACATACATGTGCTGCATGATTAAACAAATAACTTACTAACGATAAATTTTCACTATCTAAATTGATATTAGGATTACATATTTTTTTAGTACTATCCATATGATTTTTATAAACATTTTGCTGATCAAGTCCTTTCCAAATGAAAGCTATTTTTTTGCAGACTATCCTAGAGTGGTTGGATAGTTTATAGTAAACATGATCAAATTGGGAACAATAAAATCATCCAAATCATTGAAAAACATCCCCAAATCACAAAAAACCATACACAAAAAATATATAGACATAAAATAATTTTATAATTAGATAATTAACATAAATTTTTAGTTTAATAATCTCTAATGAAATTGGTTTTTCTATCCTAATAGAGTGGAAAACAATATTTATCTTAAATAATCAGGTCTAATTATTTAACCTTTCAATTTATTTCTCTTGTGTTTCCTTCATAATCAGTCCATGCCTCCATTAATTCCACACAAGAAAAATATATATCCAATCTAATATATTATATTACCTATTTAAAAATATATAATAGAACATGAACTGATATTATATCATACTCTAGTTCTATTTGTTCCCATAAAATCCAATGGTCAATATATGTATAATACTTCATAATCCATGATACATTAAAAAATTATTCATTCAATTGATCGTTGTGAGAATATTGAAATGATTTACCCTCAATAACCAATTCAATTGTCCCAAATGAGCATATGAATCAAGTAGATAACATGACCTAATTACAAAAATGATGAAACCCATGCAATTGTGTGATTATCAAGAACATGTTATCCCAGATATCCACAAACAATTGGAATCTATGATTATCTACAAATGATTTCTAAAAAAACTTATCCATCTCCATCATCAATTAGAATAACAGATTATTTTATATTCTCTCTTTCATAATAAGGGGTAAAACTAGTGAATTCTTACATATTTCAATCCAAAAAAGTGGAGAATAACATAGACACCCATATAATGAATGAAAAGTATCCATATTTATCATTGAATGATACAATTTCTTGTATGTTCACTCAAATAATTCAATAATATCTTCACATGAGAAATTAACATCTATTATACATCCTCTATCAATGACTTCCATTTTTTGGTTAAACCCTTCAAATCATACATCTATTTGAGGATGATACACCATGTTCACAATCAACTGAATTCCATTGTATTTAATTTAGTATTTCAAATATATATATATATAACTAGAATATCTTCATGATAAAATCCAAATTTAAATTATATTCCTCTTCAAAACAATATATATACATATTTTGGATATCTACAACAGCACATGAGATTCAACAGCAGATTTAAAATGAGATGTCTTCAAGAGATGATAAAACTTTTACCAAATTGAATAATTTTTCCAAAGATGTATTGGTAAAATTTTCATTATATAAATGTATATATAATAAAAATTCATAATACTAATTATTAATTACTATAACATTCCTGACAGTTATTAGTGTTCTTCATTTTCTTGCTGACAAGTGATTCATCTGGAATCAAACATTACCACATCCATTTTCATGAAAACAGTGAAAAAATATAATTTCAGTTTTCTAAATTTATTTTTAATTATGAAAGGAATATACAATTTATTGTCTTGTTAAATATTAAGTGATTTTTCTCTAGAAGTCAAAACTTACATTGTATTAATATCTAAACTGCGAAACATCACTCAAATAATGTTTTCATCCCTCAATGGTATACCCACTATTGAATTTTCACATAAAACAAACTAAATCTATATATTGATATTTGAGAAAATTTCTCATTATAAAAAAATCAAACCAAAATCAAACTAGGATGAAAATTATAACATAATTATATTTAGTATAATCTAAGAGCGTGTTTATTATACCTTACATCAACTTCCAGTAATCCAAAAAAATCATTAGCCATTTTAGTATATGACATGATACCAAAATCTTGCATAATATATTTCTCCTTACCTAGTGAGTAAATAATCTTGAAATAGAAAATATAGAGAAATTGAAACAATAATATATTCCCTATATTCAAATATATATTTGGGAAAACTTGTTTCAGGATCTGATGGTCTATAAAAACCATAAATTTGACACAAAAAATATATTTATCCAATTTCATCAAATTAAGGACTAAAAAATATTATTCTAAATCAATGGTAGGGTATTATTTCTTTGTAACACATAATGTTCATGAACCATAAACAAAAAACAGGATCCAGCTATATGAGAAAGCCTCAAAATAAAAATCCCATTGCACCACTATATAATACATATCCACTCCCTGGCCCTATAAACATAATGATATTGGGTGATGTATATCTATATTAATTCTGTTGAATGAATTTATTGTGATCCTTATTCAATTTGAACAAAATTCATTTCAACATCTATGTTTTCATTAGTGACTCCAAATGTAAAAGATGATGAAGAAAATATAGTCTTTATCCTTGTGAACTAATTTATATATCTGATAGAGATTTATATAGTTTTACATGTTATAAAATATTATACCACATTAACACTTATAGAGTTTATTTCATTAGTAATTAAATTGATAAGGAAACATACATATTTCATTCAAAAATAAAAAATTTATAGGATCACATACAAATGATGCTCATACAGGATAACCAAGACTTGATCCTAGTGTATTTCTTGAACCACCATTGTCCTAGAATACAATATTATATCAACCAAAATCACCATTAAAATAGAATCCATATACCATTGATATATAAAATTAATCTAGATAAAAAATATGGTTGGTGAATTTTAAATACCATTAGGTATAACAATTATCTAATAATAGATATTTCTACATCTGAAAGCATGTTATGAAATTTACTCTTTTCAAACCCACAATTTAGGATATTCCAAAGAGAATTCAATATTATTAAACTGATATGTTCCCATAATTTTCTCAAATATGCCATTTATTAATTTAAATGATACTAATTAATTATTATAATATGGTCAATCATATGATAATATATAAAAATATATTGATTTAAATATATATTCTTAAAAACTAGTTCTTCTTAGGGAGATATACATGTTTAGTGGAACTGTTAATTTTACAAATATTTTAGATTAACACTAATTATTTTAATTATATTTTTTTCATCTTGGAGGAAGTATGAAAAACAGTTCTTCCCCCTGGTAGGATATAAATCATAAACTCAACTACTATTTTCATTGAAAATATAGATATATTTTTAGAAAAAATATAAATAAAATAGTCTATTATGTTTGGTAAACATATATTTGAAATCTCATTTTGTAAAGGCAATGAAAAAGCTATTAACTTGTATGTGATATTTCCAACCACTGGTAAAATTTATCAAATTCTACTTGTAACCACTTATCAATCCCCATTACATAAATTTCCAAAACCATTTGATTATTTCGAACACAACAATCTTTCACCAAAATTGATATGGGACTTAATGATTTAATTAAAATACATTACAAGATTCATTACACAGAAATATATACATATAATAAAGAAATCACAAACCGACATTGCACCATTGATTATTATAGTACACATTACACATTTCAAATCTCAGAACATTTATTTCCCCAATGGATCTTGGAGTTTCAAATTCAAAGGAATCCTCTCAACCTGAAATCCCATAAGATCAATACCATGATAACAAACCCAAATTAAAAATAAATAGAAAATATGGGTATGAATAAAAAGAATCATACATATCATAATCAAATTTACTTATTGATTATCCATTATAAATTTCTCATTTCCATCAAATTTATTTCTCTGTGGATTATTATTTTTGTCACTTTGATGATATCATAATGATTGAAGTGTCACAGTGTTCTAAGTAGCACAATAGACTTCTATGTTAAACTAAAGAGGGATATTCTATAACACTCATAATATAAAATAATTTGATTCATGATATGAATTAAATATATCTGGAGGACAAGACATTGGAATAGTGGAATAAGAACATTTGGATGTTGTACAATGTCGCTACAATTATAGTATTCTCTAGGTGGTGTCTTACGATATCGTATTATAGGATATTGAGAAAATCAATAATAATGCCAATGTATATACTAAATTATGGAGGATTGTTAACTATTACAATATCCTGATTTGAAATATATAATACCCCATGATAATAGTTCTCTATAATCTTTTTTCTATCATTGGGGTTTCTACAAGTTCCTATTGAAATGTTAATCATTCCTCTAACTATATTCCATAAATTGCTTCATTATACAACCATATTTATATTGACCATTTATATATAATTATTTATAAAATTAACTTCAATCATTTATGGAGTTTATAATATTTACCCATATTTAATTATACGTCCCCTAAAGGGTACAATTGTAGTAAATTCTAGAGAAAAGATAAATAAATTCATATATTTTTCGACATAATTTTTTTATGTGAAATTAATCCTTAAAATATCATAACATATAAAAATTACAATCCACATCAAGGAACTAGAATCTTTAGAGAATATTTTATAATTATGGTTATATTAAATCGAAGTAGAAGATATAAATGAATAACATTACGAACAAATACTTATCTATGAATATAGACCATAAAAGCCTTCCAAACCCCAAAAAAATGATCCTAAATAAAGTGGAAATAAAATGTACGGCATAGGGGAAAACTAAATTATGGTTATGAAATATTGTTATATTAAAATTGTAATTGTGTCTTAAAAATAATTATATACAAAAATATATATATCTAACTACATAGATAATGGATTGTGTGCCTGATTTGTCAAGATGTGTTCTACCCATTAATGAGTTAATATATCAAAAAAACAATCTCATTGATGGATAAAAAGGTTTGAAAAACTATAAAAAATCATTTATTTTTCAACTAAACCATATAAAAGTCAAAAAATGGATTCCCATGAGCACCCAATCTATATGGACAATCCATGTGATGACCATACATAAGATCATTAACCATTTATTTCACTTGAGATGGTTTCTAATGTTTTTTGTGGTTTATATTATCCATTTTAAAACCATGAACCTCTAAAAATCTTCCAAATCATTAAAAAATATAACCCAACCTCCTGAAACATAACTCAATCATTATATACATTTAAAATAATATAATGGGAAATATCCTTGAAATCAGGGTTTCTACAAGAATTAAAAAAATTATAATAAACAGGTAATGATTATAAGAAATAGCACAATTTGTTTTTAATAATCCTCCAAAATTATCACATTTTTTTAGATAATATGACTTCATGATAGTTTTAATGTATATAGTAAAACATGATTTTCAATTTATAACCAAAATAAGTGACATGTTAATTTTGTTCTAAAACAAAATTTCACACATTAGTAAAATCATTTTAAAAAATGTTAATCACAGAATACATTTTAATGAAATGGGAATTTTATTTAATAAAATATTTTATAATTGAAATAATATAATAATACTGAAAACCATTAAAAAATAAGGATACAAGGCAATAAAAATTACAATAAAATGAAAAAAAGTCATCATGTGTACCTTAGAGATTGAATGATAATTTCATATATTGATAACATAACTAATAAAAAGATAAAATGGATTCAAATTAAAAATGACCAACCCTGATACCTATTATAACACTATTTAAACAAAATTAGAGACACAATCCAATCATTAGAAACAAATCTATCCAATTGTTATTATTTGGGGTGTCCTCATTAACTAGGTAAGAATGTTTTTATAGATTTCCCACATAGATAAATGTGTCATTCCATGACAAACAAACATTAGTAAGATAATATAATTATCAAATATTACGATATATGAAGGGTAAAATTATGTCTTAGTCTCACCATTGAAGAACGTTCCAGAAAAAACCACTATTCCATTGAGAACATATTTAATAGTAAATACTAACCCTGACTTGGAACTGTCATCTACATAACATAATGATTATTTTTTTAAATTATGATCATGAATCTTATTTTTTATTAGGGTTATTAACTTTGTAATTCCTCATTTAATGTGTAAATTGGGCCCCTAGATCATTCCATATGAAAATTTATTTCAAAATACATTTATAAAATTAAAGACAATAATTAAACTAAAATATTAATAATTTATGTCTCTTATAGAACATGGTTAAATTAAAATAACACATATATCTTCTAAAATAATCATTTTATTTTAGAATAGAATACGAATCATCCATCGATGTTAGAATACTTATAGGAAAATAGAAACCATAGATATACCAACTTAGGTTTTATTAGGATTTAAAAAGATATTTCGTTAAAATAAAAACCCCTTTTATTAATTTGATAAAAAAATAATAGGAAACATCCTTTATTCATAAAAATATTTTAAAAATTCATCAAATTAAATTTTGAAGAACCAAATACTAAATTTTCATTAATAATAAATCACACATATATATTTAATGTTCTTCACAGGGGACCACCTAAATTTAATCTCACTAAAATCAACTATATCAATGTAAAACCGCCTCAACAAAGACAACATATTTTTTTAAAGCATTAAGATAGAAGTATATATTACATAACTAATTTTAAATAAATATAAATAAAACATGATGTTTATGAGAACCTATTAGGATAAGAACAAAATGAAAAAGGATAGAAAATAAATTGGGATAAGGATTATGTAGTGATATATTACATAAACCATTATAAAATAAAATGAAAATCCCACTAAATTACTATATTAATTATGAAAATCATATGGTTTGTGGGGTTTTGGTATTTTGATCCATATGGGAGAAGGAATGTGTAATGTATGGAAAACATTGGGGGGAAACATATTTTTAAAATCATGATTTTAATGATCTATACAGTACACAGTTTAGTTTCATGGATCTCAAAACTTTTTCCAAATATTCTTCCACTTACTATATATATAATTAAAAATTTCTTTTAAAATTTCACTGATACAAAAACCGTGTAACACAAAATTTCATTTTTTCACTTTTAAAAACAATAAACCTATCACAAGGATATATCAATATTAACAATAATCATGATGTAACCCTGAGACTCGTACTATATACCCAAATGTATCATTGGGGACTGAATTATCATAACTTAAAACAATATAGTGATAAAACTATAATATAATTCATTTTTAATATTTAAATCAACAAAAACATTAATTTTATAGAATGAATATTGATTTTGAACATACTTGTTCAAAATAAGCCTTTAAAGAGTTGTTATAATTTTCCCTTTAAAATAAGAATTTATGAATAATTAAAAGTGTAAATTATAAATAATCCTTCATTATTTTTTATTTTTTTTATATTATTTATTTGATATATATAGATTTTTATTTCATTATAATTAAATGAAATTTCATTTTTTGATATAATGTGATATAATTCATCAAATCAATTTTTTGAACATAAATTTCATTGGTTTGATTTATTATTCCGTAAAAATGTCACCATAGTATATGATTCATATTTGGTACATTATTTCATGAAATATTTATAATTATTTTTTAAAACATTGAAAATTTCTAAGTGTTCCACTATCCTCAATTATAAATAGGAGCCCCCATCCCTCACGCCCTTACACATCTTGAGCCATTTTTCTCATCCATTCTCTATAGAAAAATCACCACAAAATAGATATACATGTTCTATAGTTACTGGTATTATAATTCGACTATAACATGGTCCCATAATAATTTATCCAAAGGTGGATTATCAAAATAGATATAATGAACTCAAAATGAAAATTTTTAGTTATTATTTTATCGTCAAAAATTATATTCTGAAAATTATATAATAATGAAATTATTATATACCATTTGTTGAGAATAAACTATGTTGATGGAATAATATCAGTTCATATCCTCCTCCATAAGAGGGAATCATAACTATCCCTCTTTTGTATAGAGAACTATCGCCTCATAAAAAAATATTATTTTTTATAACTGAATCACATGGATAAGAATATTGTTGCAAATAATTAACATATATAATAATTGGATATAAAATTTATTTTATAAATGTAGTATATTATTTAATTATTTACAAATTCACCCTTTTAAAATGATTAGATCTATTATGTTTATGTTTGGATTATTATTTCAATGATGTGATGAAAATCATTTTGTATATATAACATTAAAAAATGTCTCCCAAAATATATAAAATAAATAAATATCATATTTAAAAAGACAATTTCATTAAAAATATGAATGAACTATATAATTTCACATGAATTTTAGCATCCATGATAGAACATTCAAGATAAAGAGAAGATGTTAATACTCAATACAATGGTAGTAATTAATTATTGTCAATTAACTGGTCATAATATGTTATAATATTATCATATAAGATTTTATAATTATAAATATGGTTTTGGAATAAATGAATAAAATCTTTAAAAACACTATGTATTTTTTAAAATCATTTTAATCTATATAGAATAATGCTTTAATGGATTTGGTTTAAATTTCTTGTACATTGAAAAAGATTTTTGTTATGAATATATTTAATTTTAGGTGTTGTATATAATAACCATTTAATCTATTTGATATGAATATTTTATTATTAATAGAGTTGATTTTTTCAGTTAAAACTATTATTTTAATGGGTTATTTTTTTATATTTACTAATGAGGTTTGAATTCAGGTTATTATCTCACATTCTGGGATTGCTTACATTTTGTGTTGAAAAAATATTATATTCTATCTACCATAAATAACAATTATTTTATTATCCTGTACATATATTCATAATTTTAAATAATTTAATCCCAATCTCCCTTTATATGTAACATGAATAATTTAATGATATTTTTAGAATAAAAAATTATGTTATGTCTCATATTATTCATGTATATTTTTATTCTATGTCCATATTTTCGAGAATTGTTTTCAAAATCTTATTTCTGATTACTGAATGGATGTATTTATAGAATCTTCAGTATTCATAGACTCTATAAAACATTCTGTGAAAAATATTAATTTTATTGAAGGGATTATTTTTGAAATTATTTTTAAAATGTCAATGGGATTGTTTTATTTTTGATTTATATAACGTTAATGGAAATTCTTTATTTTATACCCTTTTAAAAATATTTATTATCCTCTACTTGTTTTCAATAGTTTTATAATTAATACTCTTTAATCAAATTATATGTTAATTATTTTACATATAATTTACATTATTCACTTAATAATGTGATTTTATTATATAAAATATATTTTTTATTTATTTATTGACATAGTTTTTCTATTGATGATTTTTTGGTCATTTACATTCCCTTTAGTAATTCAATTTATTGTTATTATTTTTAATTGGAAATTAATTAACTATTAAATTTATACAATACATATATTATGGATATTATTTTTTTAAACTATATAAAATTTTAACATATAGTATTTTACTATGAGTGTTATATGTTTGATGGAGAAATAATTAAATATTGTATGTTGTAGTCAATACATATATTAATTAATATGGATGTTTTATAATGTAAATTGGATATTTAGTATATTTGTAATGCATTAGATTAACTATGATGGGTTTTCCTAGTTATATTCTTCATCCCCAATACATCTATAGGTCACACGTGATAAACTACTCAGAAAAAAAGATTAATGTTTATTTTGAGCATACCGTCATATCAATTTAAATATTAGGAAAAATACATTAAAGGTAATGATATAATAATGTATGAGATCATAAAAATTAATACCATCAATTTACATCAATAACAATTCATTCAATAATATCAGTTTGATTATTTCATTAAAATTTTCCATTAAATTATTTCATTCAAAATTTATAGATTAAATGGAATGTGTTTAGTGATATATACCATGATATATTTTTTCATGATATATTTCACTATAAATAACCTTTAAACTTTATTTTATCTCACTATCCATTACCGTTGAAATGATTATGAAATCATTAAGGTGTTTTAATAATGAAAAACATTTGATTCTTATATGTTTTTAATCTCATTTACAGATTAAAAAGAGAATAAAGACTATATCTAGTTATTATAGACTGATAACCCAATATTCCCATATTTATATGAATCCTTGTATCATATAAAAATTTATGAATGTATACACTGATTCTAGGTTTCTCGCATTATGTTTCATAAAAAATATAACATGAATAAAATTAACTTAACAAGAAATTCAAGAAAGTGGCCCAAAAAAATTATATATAGTAGTAATGAGGAGTAAAGGTGTGAAACTAATCACACTATATTAATGATACCAAGATATATTATACACATTTGATATGTATTTGTACCCTCTATATTGATTAATACACTATTCTTACTAGGTATATGATACTTAATATTGATCATGACCATATTATGTTCATAGTAATCATGGTAGAGATACATTATCCCACAAATATTGAACATTTTTGACCAGTTCACTATATGATGTTGGAATTCAATATATAAAAACTTTTTCTATATTGTCTTGTAGTTAATTTTTCTATTATTATAATATGATGGTTTCTATTTTATACACTATTAAATTTTTAATTTAATAGGATGTTGTAATAATTAGAAACAAAACATAATATTCTTGGGAAATATTAAATAGATCCTTAGAAAATATATTACTATATTCTGATATAGTTGACATATCCTGAATTTTTAATTTCACATAAATTATTTTTCGCATGTATCTGACATTATTATGTATAATGAACTATATTGAGGAATTTATTTCCAAAGAGAGTTTATAGATATCCAATCATTAATATTTGATCAGGGTATAATATTATATATTAAATGAGAATTCCCTATCCAAATAATTGACATGACATTTATAAGAAGAGATAATCATTTAAACATTTGACAAAACAATATATGAAGTAAAGAATAGCATTTTTTGGGGAATTATATTCCACAAAGACTCATTTATGAAAGATTATTATAGTTGTGATAACATCATTTTTTAGTGGAGTGTGTTGTAAAATAATTTTATATGCAGTGTTTAAGGAAGATAATTGATGTTCTTATCCATATTATAGAATTTTGATTAATGAAGATGATATGAATCTAATAATATTTACAATATCATTAATGGAAAATAATAGTACCTTTCACCACTTGTTTATCTTATTATTTCTTAGTAATAGTGATTACATAATCCATTCAATTGTCTGTTGGTATGGAATGATTTTGTGGTCAATTATAAACATTATCCATTTGATTTCCAAACTAATAAATATATTTATCAATTTAAAAATACATTAAACATTTAAATAATATATTTTTATTGGATGGTTAATTATTCCCATTATTATTGTCCCTTTCCAATTCATTTCTTTCGATATTTACATCCATTATGACTCATTCTTCTACAAATTAAGAACTTACACATGATAGAATTATTATATATGTTATTTTTATCTATAAAGGTGGTTGAAATATATTTATGAGACATGATTTATCATTAAATTTTCTATGAAATATCATTTTCCCTTCATTACTATATATCCCACATGAATGATTAAATTATTTAGTCTTTTATTTTCACCATAAATGAATATTGAAATTTTTATTTATATAAATAAAATCTAGTTTATGAAAAATATATTTCGAGGCATGTTTTTCCCACTAAATAATTACTTTAATTACAATTTTTAATCGTTATAAAAACTATTGTAATTACGTTATTTTCCATGATTAATAAATTATAATATCCAATAAATTATTCCCAATGTTTCTTAACATCACCAAATTACTCTAATAATTTGATGAATTTATTTTTAAGAACACATATTTTGAAAAATAATTTCATAAATGTCTCCCAACCATTTATCCAATTTCCTAAATTTAATTTCAATTCCAAATAAATATCAACAATTGATCCTCATCATTATTAATTTGATAAAAAAGAATCATTTATTTTTCAAGGTCAAATCATTGATTGAAATAAATTATATTTTCTATTTTTTTATGAATTGTTCAAAAATTAATGGATGAAATGATTTCTACAAGTTGGTTTATATTCATACCTTAAATGGTTTATTTGGAGATTATCATTCTTTATTATATTTTGAATCATTATATAGATTAGGATATTTCTCAAAACTAAGTAAAAAGAACAAAAAATCAGTTCACCCAATATCTTATGCCATTATGTTACCTTTTCGAATAATCACTACATTTTCCTTAACTCCAATCAAATCATAATTATAATTTATTCATTATTTTTTCTAAAACTACATTTGTTTATATTATTAATAATGATTAATATATTTATGAGAATCAATATAAATAATTATATATTGAAATTTTAACATTATTATAGCATAAAATATGATAATGTCATTTTATAATTTTATTCATTTAGTTTAACCCTAGAATTTATTAAATTTTATTCAATTATAAGTTTTTCCTAATTCATAAAATTAAAATCTTAATTCTATTAATTAAATTGATATGATCACACACACACACACATATTATCATATCCATAATTTTAAAATTACATCTCAAAAATAAAACACCTAATGGTTTGACCAATTATTTTAATTCATTTTATGAATTTATAAAAACATCTAATTTAAAAAATATGTTACAATATATCACCAAATTTATTAGATACATGGAGTTCTATTAGAAATATTATAGGGTAAATTTTCCTTGCGAAATAGGAAACATAATTAGGGATTTAAAATTTTTAGTATGGGAAAACATTGTAATGGGACATAATTGAGTAGATCATAAACATGTTTGTTGAAATGAAAATTGTAAATATACCTAATAAAAGTGAACATGGGATCATAATAATTTATCACAATGCATGGAAAAATTATAGAGATAATAAAATTGGGAAGCATAACATTAAAATGATTATCATACAATGATACAATTAAAATTTCATATAAATGTATAAAAATGTGACAATATTACTGATCCATGCATTATAACATTGAAATATAGAACATGCATAAGAATTAAAATCAAAACATAAATTGATGTTCTACATGAAGACATTAATATCAAAAAAAATTCTAGGATATAAACAATCCGAAAACATATAGTACTCGGTATAACCACCCATGTTCCATTACATTTTAGACTTATTATAACTACCAAGGTCCCATTTCTAAAAACTTATATATGAATCTTAATATATTGAATTAATGGGTTATATCAATCCAACCCATAACATTATATATATATATAGCTTTGTTGTGAGGGTGTTTCATTTAAAAATAGTCATTCATTATATATTGAAAAATATTAGAAAAGAAATTGTGTTATATAACATTTTTTTAATGTATGACTTATTAGAAATAATGAGTTGCATAGACAATTCCACATATTCATTCACCCAAATAAAATATAGAAAATGAAATCATGAATTTTGATACCTAAAATATAATTACAATTTTTATTCATCATTTTGATATAAAAAGGTAAGAAGGTTTAAATATCAAAGGATTTATTCTGATGTTCTATTATGTTAATGACAATGTTACATGTCATTATAAAAATCATTTTCTATGTGTGAAAATTTGAATATTAAAACATCATTTAAACATCAATTGAAAAAAATGACGTGACATTGAATAATATATATATTTTTTAATTCATATGAAATTATTAGTGTAAGTTATAAATTGACAAAAAAATACGATAAATACATGCATACAAATTTTTATCATTTTTAGGAAACCTACATTAGTTGAAAATTTTTATAAAAATAATTTTAAAAATGATAATTTATTTTTATATAGGAGAACATAAATTTATCTTTCAAAAGAATAATAAAAATCATTTTTTTGTAATAGTTAACTTGGATATGGAAGAATAATAATAAATGGAGAGGGTAATTTTTTATTTATATTGAATAATATATATGATATAAAATATCAATGAAAAATATTTTTTTAATGAAAGAAATATCCCTAGAATTAAATATAAACTAATAAATGAAGTAGTTTAATTTAAAAAATATCTAAAAAATCATTAAAAAAATAAAACAATAAAAAACTAAATGAATGTATAAATTAGTAAACAATGGCTTATCATGGATTATCTATATGATTAAATTTATCATAATTATTATAATAAAAATTTTCATGTTTAATTTCTTTTAATTGAATATTAATTAAAAAAATTTATCGTAATAAATTTAATTTATAATTCTGTATTACACATTTGGTAATGATTTTTTTCTGAAATTTATTTTTGGGAGTTAATTGTTCAACTTTTTCCAATCATACTATGAAAGGATTTTTTTTATCCTTTATCACTTCTCATGTGTTCACTAACCATATAATATTTTTGAATATTGTATAATGGTTTTTTGGAACTTCCCAGTTACCATTCATTTTTATTATGTTAAGAACTTATTTCCAAAGGTGTGTTATCTTTATGGCGTACAAAACAATATAATGGGTTAATAAATGGATGATAAGATGAGAGGTTAAGTCATTAATTAAGGTGTATTGATAACAAGTCCTATTATCAAATATTGAAATTTGGAAAACCTTATATCCATAATAATATTATATTGGTGACTATAAATAATATAATAGACTAATAAAATGAAATAAAAAATATATGACAAAATGGGATGAAATAAACCCCCATTTAACACAATAATTTGGTTTATCTATAGTTTCTGTCCATAGATATTTTATCTATATAATTTTTTACCATATATGTAGGCATTGAAAAAATATTAAAATAGGGAATTATTATTTTGATGTTGGCATTTGGAATTTGAATGGGGTATCTGATGTATCTCTATGAAGGGAATCAAAACCCATATATCTATGTTTCAAATATAAGATACATAATATATTATATGATAATGAGATATGAACCATAGTACTTAAATGTAAGGTTATTCATCCATGATCACATATAAGTGTTTTAATTTCATAAAAAGTGATAAACAAGGTAACAATTAAGAAGAATTGGAAAGTGAGTAACATAAACATTTCAAAACAATTTATTTTCTTCATTTACACAAGTAACTATACAACATGGGTTATTATATAATCCAACAAAATATAAATATTTTTTCATTCATCAGTATGTAATTATATAGGGGAATCAAATTCCTTTATAAAAATTGAATAAGAGTTGTTTTATGTTTATCACAAAAGGAATAATGAGTCATCTTATCTTAATCACATAGGGAATAATATTCAATAATAAAAGGAGTTGGATTTTAATTAGCGTAAAATTATATGAATAGTTATTTTTGGAAGTAACCACTTCTCAAGGGGAAGAGAAGATGAGTATGTTTTTATGATTTTGGGATTTAACCACAAAAGGTGTTCATCTTATCATATTAGAACATGTCTAAAAATACACATTGTTCATGTATCGCAGCTAAATGTCAAATGATGAGATGAGTCCATGATGATTAAAATTGTATAATAAGGACTATGCACTATGTGGTTCCTCAATATAAAATTTTTCTTCCTAGGTGAAGCATTCAATGAAATATTTTTGTGTAGGACATACGAATAAGAGATCCTTTTTGGGATACTTTTGTTAATGATCCATATTAAGACACATTTTTGTGAAAGATCATAACATAAGAAATTTAAGAATACAAATAAGAGGATATCAAATCAATGTATAAAAGTAGATAAAGTATAAAATCCATCCATAGTGAAAATAAAAAAAATTAGGAGGAGTATCTCAACCCATGAATATGAGAAAACATGGGGGAATATCTATATTTATGGAATATAAGGGAACCAAGAGAAGTATCATAAAACAACGAATTATTGTTGTTTTTTTGATGATATACCAGGATATGAAATATTTAATGTATTATATTATCTAACACATAATGATATTTTTTTAGTGATGGTTTCCAATGGAATAACATGTGATACAAGAATGAATTTTACTGGGAAATGATATCATTATGTGAATATAGTCATTTTTACAAGATGTTCTATGTACATATATAAAAACATATTTTGAGATGTTTTTTTAAATTTTTGAATTATAATGATAATACAGGCCATTGGAAATAAAAATTTATTAACTTTATGGAAAACAATATTTTCATAATATTTGCATTTTATATGACTAGGAAATTTTTTTTAATGTCGAGTGTTTTATGGTAATTTGTTTGTGAGGGTTTGTCTTGAGTGACCTAATTGAATGAAATCTCATAGTAATTCATTATAAATGTATTTTTTCTATTATATCATTAATATCTTTCAAGGTGAACCCTCACAAGGGACATTATGTGAAAGGATCCATGAGGCTTTTATAGTTAAATGGAATTAATGTAAAAGTATTTTATTTTTCTATCCCATGTATATATTTTTATTTTTGAGGAATAATGAGGGGTTTAATTAAAATTTTATTCTTCATCAATAATGTTATATCCTCGAAAGAAATTTTTCAATAATTGATTATATTCTTCTCATAGTATGTTTTCCATTCAATTATACAGATGAAAATTATAGAAAGTGATTCCTAATTTTTATCAACAATGTATGGTTGAAATATAATTTTGATGGAATTAAGAATTATATCATTTCTTAGATAATGTGATTATATTGGGATTTTTTTGAAAATAATAGTAAACAATATTCTATTTAAAGTTTTTTAGTCAATAAAATGAAATTTTATTTATCAATATATATATATATATATTCCAAAATTATGAAGAAAATATTTTTTCATATCTATTACAATGAATAATGGATTTAAGTTTTATCATTATCATTATTGATGTAAAAAATATAACATCATTCTTATAGTTGGTAAACCAAACACTAAAATTGACATTATTAGTATTGAATGCTTAATAAAATTATATTGTATTATTATTAGTTCACTATAATATGCAAGAAATTATTTATTAAATTGATTTTTTAGTTCAAAAAAATGGTTTAAAATGATTTATTAATAGTGGTATGGAAAATAAATTAGATGGAATAACACATAAATTAATTTCACGAATCATCCTATAGAGATAATCCCATGAAAGATAGTTTTGGTATACCTATTTTCACTAATTCATGAACTAATTGAAATGCATGGTTTGAAGTGGGTATTTGAAGGGTCTAATTATACATTAGAATGATTGTAATTTCCTCAAATACCCATTACTAAATGTGTGAGGAATGTAGTTTATCTTTGAAAATGGATCCATAGTTGAATAATAATATGTCTGGGCTCAGTATAATAGCATGCACATAATTTATTGATTTCATTATATATATTGTTTTGACACAACAAATTTATTTATACTATTTAACCTGTTTTAACTTTTAACATGGAAATATATATTTTATAATGTATGAATACGATTGTGTTAAAATTATATTTTCATTATTACCTACTTTGGAAATTAAAATTCCAAATATTAACTACATTTTGTTGCATGAGAATATAGAAAAATTATTTTTTTGAGATTATAAACTATTATATCATTATTAATATAAAATTAATAATAACTAAAAAATATTGAATTATTTTCTATTGTATATTATCAATACATTTCATTAAAATCAATCATAATTCTTTAATAAGATAATTATGTTAAAAAATATACCCCTTGAAATAATTCCAAAAAAAATGTCTCATTTTTTGATTAAATTATTTCATCCATATTTCTATAGAATTAATTAATTATTTATATAAATTATTTTAATTTTACTACAGAAATTTTATTTAATAAATCTATCACATTTAACCAAATTTATTCTATATATGTAAATATTCCTAAAATCTCAATATATATAAATACATATACTATTGTATATTTATCTAAAATTCAATACATTTGTAATTACATGTTTATAACATTCAATCATTTACATAAAAATCCACTTTGTTACTCCACTTAATACCTATGTTTATGATTTGAAATGATGGTAGATATAAATGGGGGTTAAGATAACATGGATTTCAATGTTATTTTTCTTACCTTTATATTCAATTTCAAATGATTTTTAAAAATCATACATGTCAATGTTCATTATGGGATTAGTCATTGTAAAACCATATTAATTCCACCATAATTCAAATATGGTACACATTATTTTCACATGGAAGAATTATTCTAATTTATTTGATTTCCTCCTCCTTTTTATGTAAATTTTTATATTATTAAATATAGAAATTCATTGAACATATTATTACAGAAATATTTAATTGAATATAATCTAATATAATTTCATAATGAATTATAATTTACTAAATTATTTGTTCATATATTAAATGTTGGTTTATACCAGATGTCCATATAAGATTGATAAATATTTAATACCGATTACCAAATGTGCCTAACAACTATATATCTATCATCCATAATTCAATAGTACAAATTCCATATCAAACATCAGTTAAATAATTCATAACATTATCTTATTTCTATTTATTATATATTTATCATATTTCTAATTAATTTTATCTTTTATATATATTTTCATCTCTCCATCATTCATTAAGAAAATCTGGATGGTGAAAATTTTAAATTTATTATATTTTTATGCTATTTTTCCCCTATTACATTTTTATTTTACTATATTCACGTTTATTTACTAATCTTATAGGAAATTCTAATTTATAGGTCAATGAATAAGGATTTTGTCACTATATTTCTGAAAAATGTTATTAAATATATCATTATATTTAGTAGTATGATCCTCATAGGCAATCATAATGATCCATATTTCAATATTCTTATATTGTATTTGGTTTTGGTCTGATTAGTTTTGAAATTTTCAAAATAATTTTTCATTTACATTTCTTATTATTTGTTTAGTTATATATTATAATATTATATGTCATTAAAAAATGTATTTTTTATTTTCATTTACTTCCAATGTTAGGAATATATAAAATAAATGGGTTTTAATTATTACATTTTCACACATAAAATACACAGTGTTCAATTATTCCCCATTACTACTTTCACCATTGAAACTATTCATACCTTTATGAAAATAATCCAGATAATGTTTTTTCATTATGTCATTTGGTTCCTACACGAATTCTAAAAAATATTATTTCACTATGAAACATTTAATACGTTAGAAACCTATTTCATTTAAATTTATATTTTACATTTAATTTTTCAATGAATTGTTCCAAATAATGGGGATCATCTCTTAATTATACAACATCTAATTTTAGTACATGGTGGGAAAATGGTATTTACTATCAAAAATTTGGTGCACAAAGCACATAGTTTACTCATTATATGTTTTAGTAATGTACTAATAGATTATATACATTCAATTTGTGATCATCAATCTCAATGGGATTCATTTATCTTTGGTTCAATGTCCTCATGCTGCCAAGTAACATTACCCTCTTTAGAGACTATTACCAAGGGAAATGTTTTTGAAGTATAAAAAATTTGATAACTTATTAATGATTATCTATGTAGTCATTTTGTTTACATTTCAATGATTTGATATTTTTTTGAATGGATTCAGTATAATTCTTCCATTTCACAATTGATTCCCAAAACAACCCTTTTTTTCACAATCAAATCATGTGGGATTTTTTTATCTCTTATCATAATGTAATTTTTTTGAATATTATATTCTGAAATAAACATGCATTATTAAAATGTAAACCAATATAAGTAAATATAATGATTAACTAATAATTATATAAAAAATTGAAAATATAATATATATATTTATATTTATATAATACAATGTAGATTTATTTGAACCCATTTTCACATGTTAAAAACATATTAATAAAATTAACGAAATAAGAGAAGAATACTAGGGCATATAAATGACATATTGATGAGAGTTGTTATTTAAGGTGTTTTTTTGGATAGATACATGATACATAAGTTTAAATTAATCCATTTGACATTGTGAGTTTTATAAAATATGTGATTTATTCATTATATCCAACATGATTTATGACTCTTGTGAATTATAACAATTGGTTATATAACCATTTAAATCTAAACTATAATATTTGTGTTTATTAATGGAAAAGAGATATATTATAACTAAAAATAGAGGAATGAATTATTTTACCCATATAAACATTTCATGTAAGGTTCATATATATGATCTTGTAAAATAATCAGCCAAATTGAGGCTATCCACTTAAAATTTACCTTGAGAACATTAGCTAAAAAATATTGAGTAGAATCATCATCCAAAGAAGTTCATGTCAGTGGAGATCACTATCAGGTCAATGTTATAAAATCCACTCAATGAAAGTAATAATTTTTTACACCTTATACTTAGGTATTATATTGATGTGATAAGTATTTATATATTTTTTTCTTAATAGAACTAAATTATACATTCATTTTTGAAGTGAAATGTTATATTGACTTATAAAAAATTCTTATTAATTGTGTAATTCTAGCATAATATATAAAATTATTTCAATTATTTAATTAATTTGATAAAATTGAGTACATATTCATAATAAACATGTTGGATTTATATAAGGATTTAGATTTTTAAATTTACATATAAATTTTAAAATATGGAAAAAATAAAATATAGTTAAATATAGTAAATGTGAAATCATATATAAGTTATAATGTATAAACTTAATAAATGAGGTGGAATATATTTTCCTGGTGCTAAAAATTATATTTGATAAATTTTGAAGCGAATAGGGTAATATATATTATATGAACTAGGTAGGTCCACCCCTAATTCAAATACATGAACAGATATGTGGTAAGGCCAAAAGGGTATCCTAAATACTGATAGTACAACAATAAGTTGAAGGGAATCAAAATTATTATTCATTGAATGGGTTCACCAAATAAGATTGAATAATAAAATTATGCATTCACATTACAAAGGAGGGTAAATAAATCCTTCCACATAAATAAAACATAAAAATGATCCATATAAAATTCCAAAAAATATAGACTAAAATAGAACCAAAATTTTATAAAATCTATATGTAACCTCTTGGTAACTAATATTCAAGATACTATCGCACAACCCTAGATTTATTAAAATGGTCATGAATATAAGAAATAGAGCTTATTTACCAATAATGAGTGTAATGTGTAGTTTTTGAGATTACAACATCCTAGTAGTTATTCTAGATCGAATCCATACATTCCCACTCCTTGAATAGTCCATGAAAATAACATAAATACATTTATAAAATAATTTTTAAAATATTATAGAATGAACTTTTCAAAAATCATCATTAATAGAAAAAATGTGGAATTATTTTAAAATAGATTGCCATCTAAAAATATAATTTTTAAAACAGTTTAAATATAAAACCATTTCCCATTATAGGTAATAATAAATAGGATTGAAAATATCATATGATAGAGGATATATCAACAAAAAAATTATAGAATAAAAATAAGGTGCATGTGTATCAATAGGTACATGTAAACAAGATATGAAAAGTATGATTATAAAAAATACTAGAACATTCAATGTACATATGAATGTTAATGTCCAATTATAATGATTTATTAACATAGATGTACTCCATTTGGAACCATCAACCATCATTTGATGTTTTCCATAGTCTATAAACATCTTTGATTATTTCAAAAAGTCCAACTCCTAGCAGAGACCTATATAGACATTCATATTTTATAGATTTTGAGGTGAATTCATTCAAAAACTATGAAACTATCCATCAGTAAAATCTCAAATATTGAGGTTTTTTATGGGGGTTCTCATTAGACTAAATTAATTTTAGTTTAACAAAAATGAATACATATCTCATGAGTTAAAAAAATAAATTTATTACCCAAAAGATCCAATCGGGCCTTTATATGATACTATGTTCAATCATCTTCTATTGTGTTGTTAAAAAGACCAAAAGGTAATTTGAAATTGTCCATGAAAACCATTTCAAAATAAAACACATTTTTAATTACATTTCCAAAAACTAATATAATCCTAAAAATAAATAATAATATGATAAATGATTCTATCAATGTTATATCAAGTAATCTAAAAAATTATTTCATAAAAATAATTATAAAGTCCTAAAATGTTCATTCCACATGTTTTAGCAAAAATTAATTGCATCCTCATTTGAGAAACATGCGAAAATATAGAAAACATTAGGATATACTAAAGGAAATGGGTAATCTTTTAAGGAGAACAAGGTTTTAGAAAAAGGAATTCTAATTCTTGTTGACATATATAATCATGATCCTGTATATATCTACATATCATTTGCATATGTACATAAATATATGCCACTATAAAATTATGGAAATCAATATTAATGTCTATGCTTCAATGAAACACCCAAAATAACTTTTATAATGAAATACAAGAGGTTCCACTTATGTATCATGTCTATATAGATTCAAAACCCCATTCATTGTTTATTTACACACTACTAAAAATTTCATAAAACTCAGATAAGGATAAAATTGATATTTATTCATCAAAATAAAAATTTAAAACACACTCATAACTATATATAAAACAAATAACACACATATAAATTGAACACATATTGTCAAATTCATTTAAAACCATTTAAATTTATATTTTTATGAAATAAAAAAATTTAAAATCCAGAAAAAGTTTTTTTTTTCAGACAACAATCCTGATAAAAACTAAAAAAAAATCATTTCTAAATGATCAAGATTTACGTGAAAGGATTCATAATTTAAATGGATGGAATCACATCCCTCAATGTCATGTGAACACTGTAAAACACCAAACATTGGATAATGATGCAACATAAAACAAGGTAAAAAACCTAACATAAAAAAAATTAATCATCACCTTACATAGTTTATTGTTCATCCAATATTGAACCCCACCAACAAATAATGGGAAAATAAGATAATGATGTAATTAGAGGGAGAAAAAATCTTAAAAAAGGAATAATGAAACTATATCAAATAGAATCGATCCAAAATCTAAGGATGTAGATGGTATGAGACCACCCACAGATCCTATAGGGACTAGTCATTCAAATTTTGTATGCTATTATCCTTTTGTGGATTAATTTTATAATATAAATGAAAATAATAATTTAATGTTTTGGATAATCTTGGAAGGTATCACGGTGAAGTAAAAAAATTTACCAAACAATTCACCAATCAAGTGCACCCAATATGAAATACATGGGACCCTCATATTATTTGGAAAAATAGTTTTGAAATGATAGAAAATATTCAAAATACCATATACCATGTGTTTAAAACCCCATCAACTTTTAAACATGGTTTCCAATAAGCATGCGCTAGTAAAGTGCGAGTACACTATCAAAAAAAGGACACACAACTACTCTATTATATTTCATGGTTTGGGGAAAACCATGTGAAGACCAAGAAATAAAACCAGCTTAAGAAAAAACTGAATTAAATAAACCCATTTTATGAAGAGGGAACATATATTACTTTAAAATTATGCATACTAATGATTCATGATGCTAATATCTGCCAGAGACTCCCAAAACATATGATTTATACAAGAAATCATGACAAAAATAAAAAACACATCCATGAATAAAGCAATTAAAAAAATTTAAAACAGAACCAATATTTTATATTTTATAATACGGTTATTGGTTACATAATATATTCCAATTGAAGTTACGGAATGAAATAACAATTTTATTTTATTATAATACATTTTATATAAATATTCCAATGGACAAAAAATGATTTAAATATATATCCAATATGTTTGGAAATTTCATGAAATAAAAAAACCATTAATTTGTCTTAAATTATGTGGTATTTATGATTTTCCATATTTTTAAATTTTTAATGTCTATAATGTTTTAATTGTACATTTATTGATGTCTTCGAATATTTTATATATGTATAAAATATCAGTTATTCGGAGAAATTAGCTATGTAAATTTTTCTAAACGTTGATCATTCATAAATACGAATAAAATATATGAATAAACCAAAAAATGTATATTGGATACACTATGTAATAGTCTATGTGAAAAAGAAATTCATTGATAAGCCCCCAATATGAGAAAATAGCTACATCGATGAAATGACTACATAGAGTACCATGATACTTGATTTGGATTAGTGAAGAATTCAAATACATGGTTAATGTTTCTTACATGAATAAGCTAAATATAAAAAATAAAACTATATTAAAAATATTTAATTGATTAGCCAATGCATGAAATTAGTTATGTGGATAAATTTGTCTTCATGAATATTAATATCGGGAATTCAACCACATGGTTGTAAAAAAACATAATACATCATTTTAAAACCTATACTTTCATTTGAATTATTTTATGTGGATTTTAATGAATAAAATGGTACAATAAATTTAATCTTATATATTCATTGAAAAAATAAATTTACAATGGGATGGAATTATGGAGAGTGGAATATAATTAAAAATTAATAGATTTTTTAGATTTTTTTCTAAGTTACTTTCATGAAATTGACATCTAGAATATTATATATATGGTAACATTTATAGGATGTCAAGATTTTAAATATTAAAATACATTACATGAAATATTCTGATACTTATAATAATTTGAAAATTATAATTTTTTAATAACATGTACCAAACACTTCACAAAAATATAAGAAAATATAACACATGGTACATCAATAAATGTTTATTCAAAATTATTTTAATTTTTTGATAGCTTGTTAAACACACATCCCCACATAAATATATTTCATAATATATTATACCATTATAAAAAACAATATACAATATAGGGTATTAATTTTAATAACTAAAACATTGAATTCATGTATATCAATTGATTATAATTAAAATATTAATTATTTAACATAAGAAAAATGTTTTTTAAAATGAAATTTTTTGAAAAGATGGTTTTGAAATGTTGTTCATAAAAATATAAAAATAATATCATCTAATTGAAAAAATATATACTAGATAAAATAAAATTATTTTTTGAAATCATCATATCCTAATTAGGTTATTGTGAATTCAGAGGATTTTTCTAAAAAGATTCATTTTTCAATGAATAGTAAACAATGCTATATTTTAAATGAGAACTACTATTTCATTTAAATTATTTATAAAATTAAATTATATTAATAATTATTTCTAATATAACATTAGTTTATTCATATAACTATTGATACAATATATTATGATGGAATTATTATCAAATTGAGTTTCTATATAAACACACTATAATCTTTTGACCATTTCTCTTTGAAAACCCACTTTCTTGACATGTGAGTGGGATTAATTTAAATCGATATTTTCACATATATGAATGTAATTTTAATAAATGATGTAAAATTTTTAATCATACTATGTTAATTTTTGAATAAGTGTAACATTATTTTTAAAAACAATGAGCTCATAAAAAACTGTTTACTACGTTGAAGATAAAAATAGATTTACTGGGGTGTTACACTATATAAATAATGCTTAAAAAACATGAATACGTGTCTTAAATATATTTTAAATATTTATTTGAACAATATAATTTCTAAGGTTTTATAATTATTTTTTCCCTTTTTCCCTTTGAAAAATGTTTTTACGCAATTTTTTCTCAAAAATAAAAAGTGTGCCACTCACTTCATTTATAAATTTACACATCCACTCCAATTTTATTTAAATAATCACATCCAAATATTTGGGAAATTATTTCACAATTAATGTACCAATATATGTCATGTAATACAATAATATTTAACTTTTTATAAATCCATCATAGGAATTATTTTAGTGCATACGTAAGGAGGTTACCAAAAGAATATGTAATAGTCTTCAACATGCTTTTTTATTTTATTTCTTTCTACACCCCTATTAATTGTTATTTTAGTAGTATAATATTACACCGTCAATATATATGATATTATTAGACATTTTTATTTTAATATATTGACTAAAATTATTTTTAGTTCTGTAAAATATGTTCCAAAATAATTATTTTCGTGTGTGGAAGTCTACCACCTCACGATCTAAAGATAGTTTTTTCAAATATAATCTCACATGGTTAGGTATGAGTATCTATAAAATTAAATTATATATATATATATATATATTATTTATAACATAAATATACATATGTTTAAATTATATCATATTTGGCTTATTACATTACATATCACAGGTGTGTGATAACGACACTCATGAGTACGCCGAATTAACACTTCATTACATTATGTGATTAAATTTTATTTATCATTTGAAATTAATATAATAATAATAAACATAATCAGTATATGTTATTTACTTGATGTATTTTTGATATTCGTGTTATATTTATAACTATGAAAATATAAAATATCATTTTTTCTACAAGGATTAATGAAGACATCATTTGTCTACAAATGGACATCTACATTCAAAGAGATATTTGACTCTATTTTTAATCACCACACCATATGGATGATATATATAAGTATAGATAAATAAATAATATGAAATGTATGATATTATGATAATTAATTTTAAATATTGTTTTTTATTACTTCTTTTTTTGATGATTATTGGAATATTGAAATGTTACTCATTTGTACATATGACCCGCCGTCTCAATGATTGTAACATACTTATTTTTCAACAAAAAAAATTCAGTATTGGTATTAAAATTAAATTTATGTATAATTATTATAGTTATTTATTTATTAATATTATGGATATGATGGAATTATATTAATTCAAAATATTATAGAAATTAATTAAAAAGGAAAAAATATGAAAACACAAGGCATTTCACATACAAATCATTGAAGAAATGTAATATTTTTAATAAAACAGTGATAAAATGTGATGAATGGATAAAATATTATGGAATAAATGTTATTATGGTTTTTAATATGGTAATTTCATTTTCAAATCCAATATATATGATTTTGGATCACGTTCATCCAAAAAAAATCACGAGTAATTAGATTTATACTCTATTTAATTTTATTTGGGAATATTTTAATGGAAAACAACAAATACATTCTAATTGTTGTATTTAAGGAAATTTTCTCATGAAATATGATTAATATCTCATACTACAGGATATAATTTTTCTCAATTTGAATTATTTAATATATATATATATATATGTGACATGATAGTTACCATGTTTTGATTAATTTCATAACTCAGTTTTTTATTAAATTTTTTATATTATATCTTGACATTCATGGATTTTATAGGATTATTTATATAATGAAATTTGTAAATATAATGTTATATTCCAATTTTTTTTATTTAAAATTGATACATATAAGAGATTTATTTATTAATTATCACCTCAATATTGTTATTATATTAATTGGTTATTTTACAATCTTATTCTAATTGGGATTATTTATTCATGAATTTATTTTGGATGAAATTATTTTCTAATTTTTTAATCAATCATTTTATTTTATCCATTAACTTTTTCATGTAATAGAGTAATTTTTAAACTTATTGGAATATAAAAAAATTCATAAAAAATTTTAATTAGAATTATATATCATTTCACTCATTGAAGGTAAATCCATTTTCATACAAATTTTTTCCCTAAATAGTTTTTAATTTTTTAACAATTTAAAAATATTAAAATAATGATTTTTTTTTGAATTTAATTTTTTTTAAAAAATCTGAACATTCTTACTTTTAATTTCAAAAAAATCCCTATTTTTATTTAACCGAAAAGGTAAATGGAATCAATGTTTTCTAATATATTTTATGTGCTCAATTTCCATCAATCATGAACACTAAATGTTTTAATTAATTTTATATATGATTCAATGATAATTTTCAAAAAATTAATTTTTCAAGAAAATATGAAATTTTTTACATAAAAATGTATTTTCAAAATTAAAATAATATTATCCTCAAGTATGTTTTATTGAAATAATTTTGGAATTTATATTATTCAATTCATAAATGACTTAATTTATATATAATACACTTAGAATATGTTGTATTTATACAATAATTATATTTTCTTTAGTAGGTTTATGATTATTTTGATTGTGGATATTTTGGTAATTCACTACATTGATTTATTTTTAAGTCATTAAAATTACCTTCAAATATTCACAATCCCGTGATCATTTTAAATTTATTTTTACAACAAATAAATATTATTAATCATGTATATTTTTATTTCATAAAATGTATGTCATATCTCTAAATATTCTCCAACAAAAAATGTTATTTTTTTCTTAGGGGGGAATTGATTAATCTATGAAATGTAATAAATATAGATATTTGATTATATGTATAAATTTTCAGAAATTAAATTTATTTTACAATTTTAAGAAGAATTATTTGGATATTTAGACATAGGTGTGCTATAATTATTGAAATCCCTTTAATGAATTTCCATGTCTAATAAAGTTAATTAGTTTTCTAGCCATTGTTAAATTATAAAGTGATGTATATATAATAATTAATTTTAAATGGTCTTAAGGAATTAAATTGATGGTAGATATATCATGTTCTTTTTTGGTAATGTCTAATAATTATTAATTTCCTTTACTGTGAATTCATTTTTTATTATTTATGAGTTTAGAAAAGTTATATTTTCTCTAGATGAGTTTTATTCACATTTTATTGATTAAATGTAATTTATTATATGTTATTTACATATCTATATTGATGAGGCCTTATCCAATTATGATGGTAGTGTCTTTGAAAAAATAGAATGTGTTTTAATTTATATAATTCTCTATATTAATTATTTGTTACATTGTTATCCGAAATATTTTCTCAATGATATATTATCTAGATGAATTTCTTTATCATCTCATTGATTTAATTGAATGCATGTTAAAATATTTAACATTTTATGATTTTTTTTATTATTGATATCTTCCATTATAATTAAACTTACTGAGAATTTGATATGACAGTTTTTTGTTTCCATACTATAGTTTCCATGAAGAATGATTTGATTTTTTAATGTATATGCTATAGGGAATAATAATATTCTCCAAAATATGTTATTTTAAATTTTTGATTACATATGTGTATTTGGAATCATTTAGTTTCCTAGTTTAACAAGACAATTATACTATTTGGTCTATTAGGACACAATTACATGTATATTATTCGAATGTAATGAAGAGACATATGGCATAGACTCTAGGGTTGGAGTTGATAAAATTTCTATCTAAATAAGTTTAATATAAATCATTTGATATATATATTTTTGAACATATAAGAGATAGAATAACCCTCCAATATAATAGAATGATTTGTGTAGGAAAATTCAAAACAATTTCTGAATAAATAGATTGTGTGGTTTTTCAATGAAAATTTGTCCCCATATAGATACTACAAGTAGACTTGAACTGATTTCCACCAAACACATAAAAACAATTCATTCTGTAAACCTGGATTGACACACCTATAGGATATTCATAATTTATATCAATGTTTTCATACACAACATAATGAAGGATTTAAAATTATTTTATCCCCAAAGAATCATTATTTATGCTTATGTGATTAGATATTCATTAAATTGTTGATTTATGTTAAATATATAACTAGTTGGTGATAATAAATTATGCTTCATAATGATATAATATAATTCACAATATTACATTATTTAGAAATGTTTCAGAGAAGAATAAATGGGAACAACATCAATTCATGTAATTGAAGATTTATTAATGATCATTTAATTGAAGGGAATAATGTAATATTTCTTAGGGAACTAGTCTCTAATACATTCTCATCATATGAGGACATATTATCATCTGTTAATAAAGGAGAGAAATAATTTCCAATATATTTTTTATTTAATGGTAACCATGAAATAAATAGGATGGTAAAGAAATTTATGGATATATAAAACATATAAATGAATGATTTTATAATATTTAAATATTATGGAAAGAAATATTGTGTTACTGCCTTAAAATGAATAATGGGTTTCTTCATGTTTGTAGCAAAATAAAATTATGCATCTTATTTCAAAGGAATGAAAAAAGAAATAATCCAATATAAAATTCATAAACATTAAGGATATGGGTCACTACAAAAATGAATTACACAATATTTAGTGAAATATACCTCAAAATAATATAATGGATCCGGTTAATGATTTATTTATTACTACTTATAATTTAAATGATTAATAATTGTGTGTATAGATTTTATAATTCTACTATATTATTTCATTATCTATTATACACTAGTTATAACTTGTTAATTCTAATGAATCAAATAAACTATATTTTCATTTAATATCATATTATCTAAGTCATATGGTATTGATGCATAAAAAATGATTTTGTGGTTTGATGAAATTCATGGAAAAGGCACTATTAAGGTAAATAAAATAACTCATTATCTTCATGAGGATTACATAATGATGATGGGAAAAATAGACTACTGATTTAGATAATGTAAATTTTATACTAATTACATCCTTAGGATTATAAAATCATTGAACGAGTTTACATTTTTTTTATATATTGAATATATCATATAATCAATTTTTACTTATGGAATAAGTATGAATGATTGTTTTCAATTAGGTTATATGGTAATTTGGGTTATTAACATATCTTAATAGAAAAAATAGTTCTGGAATGCAGTTGATTTTTATGTAACAATTTATAATTACATAATGTTCTTTGTTATATTAATAATGAGTTAATTTTGGATATTTGGTGACCTTATTTCTAATGTAATGAAGTATAATATTTTAATGACCTTTGGATAACTATTTTGATATGATTTATTCTTAAAAATGGAATATGTTTTAGAAGTTAATTTATTCATCGCCATTTATTTAATCGTGTATATTGGATAACCTGTGATAATTTTTTTGATAATAATATCTATTGTAAAAGGAATGACTTTTCATTCAATTGATCATATTATGACCCATTAATATTGAATTTATGTGATTCGGGAATGCATTTTTATATATAAATTCCTTTCCTAGAGTATGTTACGAATTGGAAAATTAATTGAAGAACAATGAAAGGATGAAATTATACTTGTAAAAAATGTTCTTATCAAGTAATTATATTTCATTAATATCGTAGTAGTAAAAAGAGATCATCAACAATTAGAAAAGAAATATTTAAAAATATTAATCCAATTAACTTCATATATGATGAGTTAGATGTTATTTTATTATTTAATATATATATGGTTTTGATGTACTTAACATACAATTGACCATTCTCATTCTAATAATCAATAACATATACCACTATCATTAATTATTTATGATTTTTTTTTATTTTACACATTCCATTTCCATCATAAGTTTTCCAACATAGAAACTATGTTACAGGTTTTCATAGAATACCTTAGTACTTAGTTTTACCTTTTACCAAAGGATGTTTAATTAATCTTTCTATTATGTGGATTTTTCATCAATTGTATATCCAAATATAAATCAATTGAATAATGATATCATGTTTAAATTGTGAGGAAAAAATTTATTTAATGAAAAGAAAATGTAACACCCAAACATTTTAAAATAGAAAAATTTCATGTGATAGTGTTTATGAATTGGAACACTACTATTAGCATCAATTTTAACACCCAAGACATTATGAAATATTTAACTAAAATTAACTTTAATCTCGCTGATAGCTTTCTGAACACACAACTAAGAGTTAAAATGAACCATAATGTAGTACACAATTAATACATATCCGATACATTTTGAGGAATAAATAATATTAAAAATCTAATTGAGATTTTGGTTATATATTTTAGAAAAAAACAAATATCAATTAAAATAACATGAAATATTTTTTGAAACCCTATATTATTTTACAAAAGATTTTTTAGTACCAATTTTCCCACATTATTTTTAAATAAGTTTTCTATTTTAATATTCTTATGTGAAAAAATCATCATAATTATTGAAATTATAAATAAAAAAATATATTACGACTGATTTTTTTTCTATCTTTATGAAATAAATATTTTTCATTGAATAGTGAAAATAAAAAATTTTAAAATAAAAAATTTATTTATATTTAAATTATTTTCAAAGAGAACTAATTTTAATATTTTTATAGAATAATGATTTTAAATATATATATACATATATAATTTAATTTAGGTTGTTGGAATCATTTTGGTATTGTACTATTATATCCAAAATCATTTATAATTTTAATCATTTTCCCTTTAAAAAAAATTTCTCATCGTGTATGTGAAATATTTCTTGTAATAATTTTACCACATATTCAATTAAAATATAAAAACATTATTCCAAAACTTTATTAAAAAAATAATTTTATCTAAATATTTTAAATTAATATTTGAAACATATTAATTGTAAAATTCATAAAAATTATTTACAATGGTTAATGTATAAAATTGATTTACTAGTGGTTAAACTAAAACACTAAGGAAAAAATGATCTAAAACAATTCTAGAAACTCTTATATAGAAATATTTTTACAAATTAATTTTAAATTATTATAGAATAATCAATTTTGGATCCATTTGGATTTTAAAAAACTTTTATACAGCTCTTTGATTTCATAAATTACATATTTCACACCCACCTCATTTATGGAAGGCCATAGACACTCCTTTTATCACCACAGATTCACATCCTTCTATTTGGGTAAATAAATTCTCAAATTATTCCCATAAATCCATTCTCTCATCCTAGAATAATTAATTTTGACATTTTATCTAAGTGAGTAGTGATTCTTTTTCAATCTTAAAGAGGTTACCTTTGGAAGAGGTATCAATCTTCAATGTGCATTTTGATTATTTTTTTCATTCTAAAATTCTATAAATTTATTATTAAAAAATGATAATATAATAAATAAAATATAATAGATTTTCATATATTGGATTATGTTAAATAAATTATCTAAAACCATTCCCACTTCCATTAAATAGGTTACGAATTCATTATTCATATGTATGGATGATTACCACCTCATGAACCAATTCTACATATTTTCTGTTACAAACTCTCATGATTGGGTATAATGATGGATATGAAATAAAAATTTTATATTGAAGATGAAATTATACATATATATTAATTATATAAAATAATATATTTTTAATATATTATTACATAGGTGAGGGAATAATGTCATTCATATTTTTGGTAGACTACTACCTCACGAAGCGATGTGATTCACTTTTCTGAAACAAAATCCATTGAAGGTAATAATGATAATAGAATATATATATATATATATATATATTATTAAACAAATAATTATGATAGAAATGAAAAAATTTTAATTATTTAATTTTGAAATAAAATTTAATATTTTTATAATGGAAAACAATAATGCTATTCATGTGTGATTGGTCGATGACCTTCAGGAAGTGATGTGACTCTCGTTTTCACACCACAAACAAGGATGATATATATAAATATATTAACAAAAAAATATGATAAATATAATTTTATTATTATTATTAAGATATATTATTTCTATCATTATTTTATTTTCCTTGGAAAATGTAAATGTTACTCATGATTTTGTACGAAAAACCATTTCCACAATCATAATGTACAATAGTTCTAACCACCATATTTCATGACTAGTATTAAAAGTAATTATTATTTATAGATATGATAATTATTACATTATTATTATTTTTAATATGATTTAACTCTATAATATTAATAGTAACCATAACATTCATAATACAAAAAATGAAAAAATAAGGCAATTAACGTCTGAAAAATTGAAAATAATGAAATATTATTATGGAATGGAAGATAATTTGTTATTAAAGGATCATATATGGTATTAGTAAAATTAAGACAGTTTTAAATTAGGCAAAAAAACATGTTTATTATCATTGTACTTTAGTTAAAAGTACATTCAACAAAAATAATTTGTTAGGTAAAGGATTTCATCTCAATTTTTTTTAATTGAGATGTATTTTAATTTTATATAGATAATTTATTTTATGAAATTTAGATATAGTACAAATTTTTTGTTTAATATCATGAATAATTCATATATCTTGATTTTATATGATTCAATTATAATTATTTCAACTTATTCTGTTTGGATAAAATGTTACAATGTGGTGAATAAATTCATAACCCAATTTCATATAAATTGGATTATATTTATACATTATTTTCTTCGATTTTATATGATAAGTTGAGTAATGATTTTAGATTATCACATTTTTTAATTCAAATTTTAAAATTTCGATATAATGTTCATATACATATTTTATTTAGTTATTAATTCCCAAATCAAAGTTATAATCATTATAACTATTTATTTCCTAATCCCATGAAAATATGTATTATTTATACTTGAATTTCAATAGATGATAATTATTTAATTAATTTTTTATATACAATTTAATTATATTAACTTAAAATTATTCATAACATTTTTCATATAAGAGAACCAATTTCCGACTCTTTGAATAATAAAATAACGAATAAAAATGTTTTTATGAAAATATGACTTCATTTTTTTCATTGGACAGAAACCCATTTTCCACTAATACCGTGTTTACTAAAAAAATTATAAAAATGTTTTCATCCACTGTAAAATTATTTAATAAGGAAATATATGAAAATTTAACATTTTAAAAATTGTATTGTGTCACATCATGTTAAATTTTACTTTTTTTGAAACATAAATTTGAATATACAATGATTGAATATCATTATGGGGATTTTCAGAATTGATTTGAGGATTATGAAGGATTTTTGTCCAATTAATGGTTTACAAATAGTTAATGCACAATTATAAAAAAAAATTACATGGTAAAATGGGATCACATAGTCTGATCATGGTTAATCTATCTGTGCATCCAAACCATAAAGCACTTATAAGGGGAATGTTTAGAGTTCATGATGAGGGGAAACGTTAGGGCTAATAGTTCGAACAAACCTATTATATCATGTGAATGATAATTATAACTCCAAATTGCATAATTAAATTAACTAAACCCACATAATTAACCCTAAAATTTTCCCACTAGATCCCAAATCAGACATTTTGATTTTGGAATCCCTTTATATCCATTTTTTTCATTAATCATCATTTCATGATAGATCAAATAAATAATTGAAGTAGTCATCATCCTCTAGTGAGTTCTTTTTTCTTGATCATACATATCACAAATTTTCTAGATTCTTTATTCCAAAAGGTTATGTTGTACATGGGAAATTTTTCATCATGGATGTATATTTGTAATTGTGGATCTAGGATCTCTTCTGTTACCTTTCAGGATATATCTTCCCAGATTAGGTAATCTCCACCCGAGGAAACCCATCATAGATTCTCTATAGTTGGATTCCTTATATTTTAAATAGGATTATATATGATGTTACTTAATTTTTTAAATCATATTTTTTTTTCTAAATTCATATATTCTTATCTTTAAATTTGTATCACTTATTATATGTAACTTTTTATTCAAAATAATTATAAAATAATATTTGTACAATTTTAATTTTAATTTAACATGGATTGAATTTAATTGTAATATTTTAAATATTTGCCTATTTAGTTGATTGTTAATAATAAAATGTTTTTTGAATTATTTTTATCTATATTTTTAATGGATATAATGAAAGAATTGAGGCATTTCACTATTGTTTTTTTTAAATGAAAAACATATAATTGAATTAATGTAATTCAATAATTAGATGTTTTATAGAAATATTAAAATGAATGAGGTTATTAAATGATCAATATCTTAATATTATAAATTTTACCCTTTTTTAGAGATGTATTTTTTTTAATATATAATTTATTCCCAATGAATGTGGATGTAAATGAATGTATTGAATCATATTAAAACGTTAAGAAACTGTAAAACTAAATTTAATTTCTTGAGGGTTTCTTCGAAAGAAATTCTTGCCTTTATTGATAACTTTTCATTATTATATTTATTTTATAAAGTAATCTTGTATGATTAAACTTTATAATGTTGATTTTAAAAAAACATTGATAGAAAATGATTATATATAAAGGAGTGGTTTCTACTTTTGGATAACTATCTCATGTAATAATCATTTATTATAACTGGAATGATTCTAAAACATCCTATTGTAGGGTGATAAGAATGGAATATTTTCATTTAGATTCTCTTGTGGTGAGAGTGAAATGTGATTTGTTTGCATGGATCTTGATTTTTATGTATCCCCATTTGATCATCATCGTTAAATTATCTCACTCCACTATTTTCACAAATCATGGGAATATTGATAATTGTAAGATATGGCATAGATATATTATTCTTTAATGGAATCACAATATTCCAGTGGATCGATTGAGAGTATAAAACATTCATTATATGAATTTGAGGCTAGGAAAATGGGTGTGAATGAAACTAGATTTTTTTATACCCATTATACTATATGTATGAAAAATATGTTGTTGTTGTAATTTTACTAGATATTAAAATGTTAAATATCTATCATACCCATGTTGAAGCCACAACATCCATATAATCTATCTCAATTCATTATAACATTCTTTGTAACTATTTTTAATAACCATTTAATTGAAATATTTATTAATTTTCATTATTTTCCTTAACTATATTATGCTAACTCATTTTCATATTTCAATATCATATTCATGTTATGATATTTTATTGAATATTTAACAATGAATTGGGACATATTTTTAAATTCCTTTCAAGAAAATTCATTGTTTTCACATGGTTTAATGGCATGTTTTATATGATTGGTTTGATAAATGATTTTCAAAATATATAATCAATTTTAAACTAATAATTATACTCTTATTAATATACGTAAATTTTATAATATTTGAATTAGCTTATGAATTAACTACATATAATCAATGGTGGAATCATAGTGGGCTCTTCAACTGAAACCCTCCTTGGGTTTTTTAGTTTTTATATCATTTATTATCCAATATAAGTTGATCATTATATAACATTACAATTTGGTTTTGTGTTATCGTGGCAATGATAAGGTTACATGGAACATTGTGGACTTATTTTGGACCACCATGAGAAGGTAATTTAATTTTTTATTTCCTATTTTATATCTTTTCATTGTACCGTTATATATATGTATTAGCTTATTTATCTTATAATGTTTACACAACTTAATTTTTTTTTTAAATATTTGGAGGGTTAAATTATTTTTAAGAGTTATTTATTGATTCCCATTTTCTTTTCAGCAGCATCTAGAAGTTTTGTGAACTCTCCATATTAGTGGTGAATCATATTTGATATCATTTTAGATGGTATTCAAGATTAGTTCATCACAAATTGTATCTAACGAGAACAAATCCTTGATTATAATAATTTATCATTGAAATACATTATGTTGTTTTGGTTGATTCTTGTTATAAATAGATTAATAATTTTTTGGACTCAAGACATTGTACGTGATTGGGTTCTTAATTTCCACTTCTTCACGATGATTCATGAGTAACCATGATATGGGTACATGAGTCCTTATTTTGATTTATTGGTTTCGGGATTGAAAATGATATTTATTTTCAAATTATACTATCAATGTTTTTTTCATTATCTTATGTTTTTTGGGATGGAAATATATTATGACTAATGTATAATTGTTCCTTCACATTCAGTAAACTGTGTGGAATTAGTTTTATGAATTCGGGAGTCAATCGATGAATTGATGTGTGTTTGGTGTGTGGTTTACCAACCCATGCAATGAATCCATGAATATTTTTCCAATAACATGAACTTGGAACCATTTTTAAATATTTCTATTATGACTTCACTTTTGTTTTATTAATTATAAAAGTTAAAGACGTTGGGTTTTTTTGTATTGCTTGGTAATTTAATCTTTATTCCCTTGTTAAAATATTAAATGACTTCCAAAAACTAAATAGTCTTTGAAAAAATATATTTTTAATTTATTTTATAAATTAATTAAATTATATAAAATTAATTTTATGGAATGTTTTTTTGGAAATTTCATTATCACCGGAACTTATGTTATTTGATAAAATATTGTTTTATGATGGATTTTGAATTGTGTTGGATTTATATAGAGATTATTTTGATAAATGGAAAATTTTGATTAATTTTATTGAAACAATAGAACACATCTCATTTATTGAAAATGGGGTTTGAATCTATAAAGGATTTATATCATGATATATCATTTTTAAAGGAATCATTAATATTTTATTAATTGTGAAATACAATGTGTTTTGATATCGACAATGTTTTGTTATAGAATGTTATGGATTTTTTGAATTTTATTGTCTTGTTTGTTTTTAATTTTGATAATTCATATGATGATATCTCTCTATTTAGATAAATTTAACAATGTAAACCTAAAATTTGGTTATTAAAAATTAAATGTTACACTATGGTTTTTGTACTCAGGGCAGTTCTTCAAATTTTCTAGCTAATGAATCTCTTATTAAAGAATTTACTCAAAATCCATACTATATAGTCGATCCAAATACATTCTAGACTCTTAAACCCATCTATAAATACAGTATTTTATCCAAAAACATATTAAGATGATAATTGTTCTCTTGTGTAAGTGGTGTGGATTAGATATGTTGTTGTGAACATTGATTTTATCTTGACTCTAGAATCTTTAATGGTTATGTCCATGAACACTTTATTTGAGGGACTATTCTAGGACTTATGGGATATTATTATTCATTATTTTATGTATGAAATAATGTAATCATTGTTCAAAAATTCATGCAGAATTGAGTTGAAGAATCCATAAGAAGTGTAGTATAAATTATATGAGTTTTGACATTTTGGACAAGATAAGATATCATTTGAAGAGTATAAAAATACATTTTCATGTATTTTTCTTTTTATACATTCAATAACAGTTGATAAATTAATTAAAAATATTTTATTTAAAAAATATCTTCACCCAAATGTTACAATATTCATGTTTATGGTATATTTTATCTCTTATCCACTGATTTAGGAAAGGGCCTTTTTAAATTATATATATCTAGAAAAACAACTTCAATGATATGATTCCTCATTTATGGGTTTGTAAGAAAATTTTTCTAGGGATAATAAGAGTACTATAAAATAATTTAAGTGTGGATCACTTAGTAATTAAAAGAGGCTTTGTTTGAAATATCTATTATTTTTTGGATGTTGTGGCTGTTTTGGTCACCATCAATAATGTTGAATGTTAGAAAATAGAAAAGATAATTTTTGAATTGGAAAATATATCAAAATAGCGGGGAATAAGATACTTCATAGTAATATATCTCTTTCTATAGGCCTTGTAGTGGTTATTTTCATGCAATAGAAAAGATTTTAGTTGTTAAATGTCTGTTGACTGATGTTGTTGACGTTGATCCGCCATGTAATTTATAATGAGCGACTAAAAATTTTCATGGGTAATTCCTTTTTCAGGATTTTTAATTTTGGTAACTGTTTTTTATATTTTGAATAATATAATAAGGGACAAGGTTTATGTCATTTTTTGATTGATCATATGATAGTGGTTTTAATTTGTTGATATATTTTTTTTGTTAATTGGGACTTTGTTTTCCACTTATAATTACAAGATTGTTATAGATTTATTTGGATGTGATAAAGATCTCTCCATTGGGAGTTTAGTGCACTGTTGTTCACTAATCTAGATGTCGGAGATTTGACAATGGTCTAACACATCAAAAATTCTATGAGTTACTTTTATTCAATGTAATGTTTGATTGGAAACAAAAAATGTAGAAAGAAACATTACCTCTCTAAACATTATTGTATATTAAATATTTTAAATAAATTTAACAATCTATACATATTTAATTTCAATAAATATTATGATACATTTCATCACACACAATAAAGTATTTGTTAAATAGCCTTCCATGTAAATATTTCTGATTTTCCTTAAGCAACAATATTTTTTTAAAAAAAATACTATTATATAAAATAAGAAGATATAACCTAGATTATAAATTAGTGGTTATGAATAGTCTCAACTAAATTATGAAAATATATTTTTGACACATATATATAATAAATTAACTGGTTACCAATTGATTATAATTCAATATTAAAAACAATTGAATTGAAATGAAATGGTTCTATAATAACAATGATGTATACTACAATGAAATTAAATAAATTTTTATTAGTGAATGATATTAAATATATAAACATATATTATATTAAATCAAATATATTGAACATTAATCCAAAAGATTTAATAGGCATAAGAAAATAATAAACCCATTTTTATACTTAAAATTAAATTATTTATACTGGATATTTTAAAACCATTTATTGGATAAATTATTTTAAATAAAATACATAGAACATTTATTAATTTCTTATATCTAAGTAAAATTAATTTTTATAATTGGAACATAAAAAATAGCTTATAATTAATTTTTGTTGTTTTAGTGAGAAGTTCAATTTTTGGGTGAATAATAAGACTAATGAATTTTAATTTGAAATTTAGTTTTAATAAAAATAATTTAAACTGTTAATTTTTTTAATAGGTTTAATGGTTTAATTAGAAAAAATATACAAAATTTATTCTAATTTGGGCCAATGTAGACATTTTTACATAGAAAATAAATATAAAAACTTATCAATGTTTCCAACATTTATTTCTTTAAAAACACTCTTTGTTGTCCTATTTGTCGTATTGATTTTAAATTAATTGATGATACATAGGTAATATAACATTGAAAAAATGAATAATTTTTTTTTAATAACACTAATTTATAATTTTTAATATAGAAAACATAATTTTTTTACAATGATTAGTGAAGAAATTAAAATTAACCAGTGCGATGGAGTGAAAAATTAGGTAAAATAGGGACTAATCTATAATCATATGAGACCAAATGACATATATACTCATAAAAAACCCCATTTATAGAAAATTATAAATAATACACCATTTTATTTAATTTGTATCATTATTTGAGCCACACAAAACTGTAAAAATGTGGGTAGATTTCCCTTTCTCATAAAACTACTTGAATGCCAATCCTCATCCATTATAGAAAAGAAAACACCCCACCCAATTTTTCACACATATAAAGCCATTTGAAACAAATAAAACGTATCCTAATATGATAAAAACATATCTCCCATCATTCCAGAATCATCAAAAAGGTAATTAAGACATCCATTAATATATTTATGTTATAAACTAATTGGATTTACCAAAAATAATAGGAAACATTATTCGATGATCACTTTTTTTTATTTACTTCCCCAACACATAAAATATTTTATATCATGATTATTTAATTAAAATATTTTTTACAATATTATATGATTTTTTAATTCTAAACATTATATGTAAACATTCAAACACATCCCTCAACATGCGATACACAATCATCTTTCTTCTGTATGACAGATTTCTGAATCATGAAACGATTCCAGTCATTATTCAACTGACCAAATTTAATACATTGAATAATTATGGATGTATATTATATACATGATATTTAGGATATTAATTATGTATTTATTGTGTATTTAATTTCTATTGAAAACATAAAACATTGTTTTTTTATATCACTGGATTACGATAAAATCATTTTTTTAATGTTTGGACTACCGCATCCTAAATGTAATTGGATCCATTCACAATATAAATAGAATCTATTAAGGATTATTTTAATAATAATATGGGAAATATATGACATAAATTTTAAAATATAATAATTATATCCATATATATCATTTTTTATCATTTTTTAAAACTACAAAAAATGCAAAAATAGTTCATGGGTACATATGACGTAAAATCTCATTGAACGGTGAATTTCATTTACTGTTTTAAAAATTAATAAATTTTTATAAAAAATATATAACTATTATATATATTATTTTTCAAATTTTTCACTATGTTTATAGGAATAAATATTGTTTTTAAATAATATGAATAAAAATTATTATGTCAAAATAAACTCATTAAACTAGCCAATTAACGTCTCAAATTTTACAAATAATGAATGACTGTTAAAAAATGGGTAATCAGATATTATAAGAAGTTTATATAGGAATATATAAACATTATTATAGTTTTTTTTATAATTTATTAACATATTTTAAACTCTTATATATGTGGTTTCATGTGTTTCACAAAAAAAAATCAATATAAGGGACTTTGTCTAAATTTCAATTCATTCGGGCATTCTTATTTATTGTGCAGAAAATTTGATATATACGGTGTATATACTGACAAATTGATATGTAATATAATGATTTATTCATTAATCCTGATTATTTTATTTTTTAATTTTAATTATTTCATCAAATCAAATTTAAAATTAAAGTGGCCCAAGGGGTAATGAAATTTAACAACCCAATTCATTTTCATTATGTTATATTTCATAGAGATTATTATTAATATTATATTATTATATTTATATTGATTGTGAACATATATTAATTTATTTAAAACTAAATTATATTTAAATATAGTTGATTAAAATAATCAATTAATTATTTGAGTCTCACCTCAACGTTATGGTCTTTGAATGGTTTACATCACAATATCATTTTATTTAATCTTGTATGCACATGAATATTTATTAAAATACATTATTTGTTAATTATTTACTAAATACATTAGTACTATTCCCCTATGGTTATTCATGATAATTTTAATTTAATATTATCATTTTCCCACTAATTGGTAAATGAAATGTTTTAAAAATTATTGTTAATAAAACCAGACATCATATATCTTGTATGTTAGAGAAGGAATATTATTCTTAAATCTATTTTTTTTTTAAATTTTAAAATGTTATGAACTGATAAAAAATTATTTAATAATTAAATATTTGATAATTTTAATTAAATTTATATCATTGTAATCATTTAAATTCTTTCTAAAAATGTCAATTTTCTTATACATTTTACCTTAAAAAGACATATTATATTTACCTTATAAGAAAATGAAAAAGTTAACCATTATTGTTTCATTAATGATTCTTTTTCAATTTTTAGGGTTAATTTTTTATTTTATTTTTTAAATTTATTTTCAATGAAATTGTTCTCTGAATGTTTTTTAAAATGAAAATGATATTTTTTTCCATATTGTTTTTAATGATTAGTTTTTATTATTTTCATTCATCAAATAAAAAAACAAATCATCTTGACTCAACATGGTATATTTCTTATAGATACTTTTTTTATTTTTTCCTTATTTTTTTTGGATTTGTTTGGATAAGTATTATATTGATAAAAACATGCATTATTTAGTTTTATGGTGCCCTAAAATTATATACTTTCTTATTATCATTCGAAATTTAATTTCTCCCAATTATATATATCATTTATCTAGGATATTTATATTTCTTTAATTGTATAACATTTTTATAAATTGTAATTACATTTAGAGTTATTTTATTTTATTGAAACATATTGATAAATGCAAATGATTTAAACAATACATATACCAGATTAGAAACATTATTTATGAATTTATATCAGTTATTCGATATATTAGGAATGTTTTGAACATGGATGTCATGGTTTTTATCCAAGTTAATAAATCCCTGTTAATGCCTTAGTAGTCTCATGGTATGACTTTAATTTGGGAAAACCCCTTTCAATTTTATTCAATGTATATTCTAAAATTACTTTGAATTGTCTAGATAGTAATGTTATGGTAGTCCAATCCAAATTAAATTTTTCCTAGTTGGTTTTAAAATATCCTTTGAACAATATTGTCATAAATTGTACCATGTTACTAAAAATATTTAGAATCCAATAATTATGAATTTCTATCATGTACATTTCCATTATTATTATCCAGGATATTTCAACATTTAAATTGTATTTCTATGCATTTATTTCTAAATTCTTTGGATAAATGTCATTTTTTTCAGTTTGTTGAATTTCTATATTGATTATACCTTACCAATTTATTTAAGCAGCATGATTTTTCTTTATTAAACCATTTATACTATTAATATCTTCATTTTGAAGTTATTGATTACACTAACATGTCATTAGAAATAAACATTCAATATTGACTCTGGTCATTGATTTATTATTACTTCCACTATACACAAACCATACTGAGAATTTGAGATCACCCTAATTTTTTCCTATTATTTGGATATGAAGAATAAATATATGAATGAGGTTCTAAGTATTCTGTTCATTTCATTTTTTATATTTTTTTCTATTTTTCAACGTAATATAGGTAACTTGCATGTAATCTAGTTTTGAAATTCTCATAAACTAATCAATCTATTGGGAGTTGATTCCATATAATCATTATAATCTTATAATGTAAGTCACTGACATTTGGATTCCAGTGTCAGATCATTATAGTTGGAACCAAATAATGATTAGTATAATATTTAGAAACATTGTTAGAAAAATAAATTATGGATCATAACTCAAGAATAGGATTTTAGAATTATTATATAATAACTTATTTATTAATCATCATAATATTTATGGATTTGTTCAATGTATTATGATATTAAGGATAATAATAATGTCGAAGTCCTAAACACCTCTTTTTAAATTTTATGTGATAGTAGTATACCATGATTATGGATATTTTGGATGAAATTAAAGTAAATTAATCAAATTAGTTTAGTAATTTTCAGTAGAAAACTTATTTTGATAATAACTATCATAAATTTTAGTGTCATAGTTATATTTATTTTGATTATTTATAGTGTTATAATGCCCATCAATTTCATCTTAATAATGTTAATATTAAATTATTTGGCGTAGAATAAATATTTTTTACTCAAACCTATATATAAAAAGGTATTAAAAACTAAATTTGATGAATGCCCATCATATGTATTTATGAAAATATAAAAATATGATTTTTGAAAATGGAATTCCCATAATGAATTACATCTTAAACCCTTTGCCAAAGGATGATAACGAGGTTTTCGACAACATTGGCCTACATGGTGTCCTTGTAAATATGTAATTATGCTTAGTCAAAATATGATTAATAAATATAAATAATGATCTGGTAGTGTTACTTCATTAGTTTAGAGAATAATGTGTCGACCATATTTTATTTGGATAATATTTAATGATAATTGGAATGATTTTTTAATTTCTTATGGGCCTTAAGTCTATATTAAGTTTTTTGTTTCTTCATGCATCAAATTTACCTTTTGGATAAGAATTTCGAAATGTTATGTTTGAATTGAAAATGATCAAATAAAAACAAATAGATTAAAGTTTTTTTATTAAATAATAATTTTTCAAGTAAGAATATTTTTTATATTCTTAGGTAATAAAATAAGTACTATACATTAGTAAAATGATAACAATTTTGTTCCATTATACGTTACTTTTTATGGAATTGATGGTATTTTATATCATCACTTATTTATGGAATTGAGAACCTCAACATTATATCGATCCTTAACATTTTAGGGATCAATGAACTTGATCACTCACTATAATTATCTACACATTACCTCAATTTCTATCATTTCAATTTTTAGTATTTCTTTTCTATATATAAATGAAGTTATATTTTATTCCACCTAATCATTTTACATCTCATTATATCTTATAATGATTATATTTTTATGAACACATTTTCAATTTTAGGTTTTTTGTTAGGTAATTTTAAAATATAAATATATTGTTTGTAGTTGTTGATTATAAATCATGAAGGCACAAATTATTTGAGTTGGGGAGAATATACCCCCCCCCCCAAATATGAAAACATAATTTTTATTCGATATCTTATATGAGATTCAACACCAATTAGAGAATCGAATGAAACTTCAAAATAAGTTTTGGTATATTTAATATTTTATTTAAATTTAATGTATTCTATTGATTTAAATGTATGAAATAATGAGTTATCTTTTATCGCATGTAACAAATTCATTCCTTGATAACCCGTTTTTCACATATGACCATGTTTTATTGAGCTATAATATTTTATTAAAATATTAGTATTTAATGAAATTATATATTACATAGCTGTTAAATTAGGGGTTATGAAGAGGATTATCTAAAAATTTATAACATATTGTTTACACAAATATTAATGATTTCATTTGGCACTAATTAATAATAAATGAATTTAAAAACCAATTGAATGTAAAATAATTGTTTTTATGCTCACAACGGTGTTTTGTCAAATGAAATTAAATTATTTTTATTATTAAATTATATTATTTATATAGATATATATATCTATTATATTTTATGTAAAATATTTTTTGTATTCATCTAGTAGATTTTATAGGCCTAGGATAAGAATAAATCAAGTTTTTAGCATAAGAAGGGTATTTTCCAAAATAGATAGTTTTAATGCATTTCAATTGAGACCAAATTTTAAAATAAAATATTTTGAAATGGTTAAATCATTTTATGTAAAGATAAATTATATTTTTGGAATCAAAATAGAAAAATTATTTTCAACTCAACTTTTAGTATTTTTTTCAAAACATCCTTTTCAAAAGAATACTGAAAATGATGTATTTATTTGAAAATAGTTTTTTCTATAATTATTTAATAGTGATAAATTCTATTTTAAATTTTAATTAATGATTAATTATATCAATAATATATAAATAAATATTATTTATTTTATTTTTATAAATCTATGATTGAATATAGATATAAAAATATGTAAATATTTTGAACTATTTTTTCCATAAACCTATACTTCTTCGTCTTGTCTGAATGTTTGATTTTAAATTTGATTATTCAAATTCTATGCTTGGAATTTTTAGAAATGGAATAAATTTTTCAATAAAAATAATAGATAATATCTAATATTATCCACTTATTTTTTGAAAGTAATATTTTATAATGTAATTAAAATTAATTATAGTGATTAAGAGAAAAATTAACTTATCAAGGGACCCAAACCTAATCATAAGGTCAAAAATGACTTATAAAATTATCAAAAATTCATTGAATAGTAGTATTTAGGCCATATAATCCATTATTATATTTAAGTTCATTATTAGAGCCACATTACATGGATAAAATGTTTGCGAAATTTCAACCTTAATTTTTTTTAAAATTTCTTCTCCTCATACACTACAAAGGGATTTTCTATGCTCCTACATAATCACGTATATGAAGAACATTATATGGTCTTAAATAATCCCAAAAAAGATTCCAATAAAACTCCACTAATTTTTTATGCCTCATATTGTGAATAAATAAATCCAATGATATATTTTTGTATAACCGAAAAAAAGTTACCAAAATATGAGGTAATGTTCTTCAACAATCTCTTTTTTATTAATATCACCACACTATAAATTATTTTTAAATAATTATTTTTTAATATACTCTTAATCATAAATAGAAAAATAGGTAATTATTATTTGAGTTTGAAATAATATTTCTCAAACATCCATCAAAATGGGATACACATTCTTCATTTGTGTTTACAACAGACTATCGCTTTACGAACCGATGACGCTCTCTCTTCCATTCACCAAATTTAATGGTTGGAATAATTATTCATTTATTATTTATATATGATATATATTATATTTATGATGTCATATTTATAATTTTATTTTTATATACTCATATATTTTTGAATTCTATTTTTGGGGAATACTATAACATTGTTTGTCAAAGTGTGAACTAATGCCTCCTCAAAGTAATGGGATTCATTAATGCTATAAATTTAATTTATTAATTATTATTTGAAAAATATTTTTTTAATATATGATATAAAAATGATAATTTATTTATACTATAAATATATAGCATTTAATTTTGACTCTATTTAATTTGAAAACGAAATGTAAGTTGTGTTCCTATGGACGTATGAGATAACTTCTCCATGAAGAGATCATTTCATTTAATATATCCATGTTTTATGGGTTATTATAAAAAATTATTAAATAAATATATTATATTTAATCCATGGTTTTAAATAATTATATAAATAATTCCTGGTCTAACAAATATTGACAATATTCGATAAGTAAAAAATTATTTTATCATCCTGTCATCTAAAACATAAAATTATGAAAATAACTATTGATTGTTATCAAATGGTAAATAATATCTAATAATAATATAAATAATAATAATATAAATATTTTTATGTTTCATTAAAATATAGTAACATATTTAAAGATCTTATAATGTAGGATAAATGGTGTTCAACCAAAAGGAAATACAAGGTAATGGAATTTATCTAAATTTACATTATTTGAGGAAATATTGGTTGTTATAAACATAATTTCATATACATAGAGTAAATTTAGACAAATTTTTATGTATTATAATGAATAATTAAGTTTTATTTATATTAATTGTTTTATTTTGAATACTTTCATCTATGGTTTTAACACATAGTGCTACCAATGTGATAAATAAACTTCATAATATAATTAATTTTCATTGGGTTATAATACATTGATATTATCATTAATTTTATATGATTATGTATATATTTATTTTTACCATTAATATATTTATTTAATCTTCTATAATTTTTATTTAATTTTCAAATGAATAATTGGTTAATTTTTTTATTCTCACATCAATTTTATATTTTTAAGGGTTTACATGACAATATCATTTTATTCATGATTTTTTTCTCATGTAATAACATTACAAGAATTTGTTAGATAACTATTTAATAAATACTATAATTTTGTCACTTCTATATATTATTTATATTTTTACAATTAATACTATAATTTTCCAATATTTTTATGTGGAATGTTTTAGGATAATTATAATAAAACACGACATAATTAATCTCTTTGGTCGAAGAACCTGTTTTCATCTAAAAAACATATTTTCTAAAAAGGATTCAAATTTTTTTATTTCAAAAATTATTCACTAAATAAATATTTACCATTTTCAATTTATAATTGTTTTCAATGGAATATTGTTGTCACATTCTAGAAAATGATGTTTTCTATCCTTTTTAACTTATAAAATGAATGTTCTTGTCCAATTCACAAGATATGTGAATGTAATCCATTTCATTCCAATAGTGGTTAATTTAAATTTTGAAAATGTTATTTTTTAAATGAAATGTTTTTATCTAAATTTTAATTTTAAGGGAAATGATTTCAAATTGTTTTTAAAATTAAAATATATATTTTTTCCAATATTGTTTATAAAGTTATTTTTAAATTATTTTCAGTCATCAATGACAATAACACATTATTTTTTCTCTACATGGGATGTGGTGTATTTATCCCATCCATATTATTTCTCTAGATGGTTTTTAGATTAATTTTTCCGAGGATTATTTTTAAATTCACTTCCCTGATTCATTAATTTATTCAGCATGATATATTAACCATCATGTGATAAATGGACATTAAATTTCCCCTAATTATCAAAATATTTTATCATAGATGTGTTAATCTTGTAAAACCTAGAATATTTTTACATTAATCATTTTTCTTTAATTTTTATTTGATAATATATGATATATTGATAAATCAATATTCTTTACTCAATATAGATATTTCATTAGGCACTTGTTATACTAATTAAAATTGATTATTATATATATGTTGAATGATTTGGACATGAATGAAATATAATGTGAACTAGTTAGTAAAATATCTTGATTCATTGGTAGTATCATAGAATGAATTCACTTTGGGAAAAAAATAAATTTTATTTTTAAGTAGTTTTAAACTATCGTGTGAAATGTTTTGATAATAAGGTTACCATTATCAAATCAAAATTTGTTTCAATACATAATGTTTTAAATAATCTTGATGAATTACTTGATTGTAAATATAAATTGTACCTAAGAAACAAGGAATCTAATAGGTAGAATTTATATCATTTAGTATTCTATTATTATTATCCATTTTATTTTTTATTTCAAATTATATTCAGATCCATTTAATTTTCATTTCAATGATTAAATGAGCTGTGATTTTGTCATTTTCCATTCTGTATTTGTTATGTATTACACAATTATTTAAATGGAAAGTGTTTACTATTATTTAACATTTCATATTATTTACAAACTTCAATATATATTTATTGATTAAATTTATTTATTCATTATCTATAACCATTACATATTTTCTATTCTAATTTATTCATTATTACTTCTTCTACACATAACCCTTAGAGATAATTCGAGATAACTCTTATCTTTTAACTTTTATATAAATACATGATGTTTAATATATTAGATATGAAATTATATTTAATGTAGGAATAAATTTATTCATAATTAAATAATTATTTAGTTGTTAGTTTCATTTGTAAAATAGTACTCATGTACGTATCTGGTTTAATGAGACTACTAAAATCATTGGTTCATTAGGATTGGATTCTTTATAATTAATAGAATGTAATGATAGTATACATAAGATCCATGAATTTTAGGTTCATGGTGATACATGATGATCTTGGATAGACCTTGGGAATGTAAATAGTTATATTGGATGATGTTAAATTTTTATTAACTATGTACAATGTGGTGCAAGAATTGTATTTCATGAGATCATTAAGTGGTGCATATTTATTTCTAAAATATAATTTTAGTGGTTAGTACTTACTTATAGTAGAAATAATTTTCCATTATATTCATTTCATCAGGATATTTGATCTTATAAATTTATAAATATTTAGGAGTTAAAGTATCTTATTTTGTTTAATGAGACATTATTTTCTCATGTGACACCATTTTGTTGAATATTAAAATAGTGGAGAGACCTATGATAGGTATAAAATATTTCTATAGTATGGAGTTGTGTTATTATCATGGTTTTTAGAACATTGTGTGAGTGTGTTGTTTTCGATTTGGTGATTCTATTTAACTGGGTGAGGACCTCTCACCAGACATGATGAGTTATGGATTTTTGTTATGCCATTTTTTTATATAATTGAGGATTGGTGATTTATTGGGATAGAAATTAATATTTTTGATTGCATTAACCCCATTTATATTTGAATTTATATGTATTGAAACATTAATTTTATTATCCAATGACTGGTTTTCATTTTGGGTTTTTAGTAGTGTTTTTTGTGTTTTTTAAGGGTTTCATCCATTGAAAAAAAATCGGGATAGACCAAGTGTGTACCCTAGATATAAGGAGGTTTCATGGATTGAATATAGATAATATAAGTGTGAATACAGACCATTTACACCATAAAAGGGATATATTTGGTATGCACGGTGAGGCACACTATTAATACCAATGATGAGACATGACATAGGAAACTGTGTGATTCAGAAATAAATCACTGAAAACTGTAATAAAATTACAAAAACCCACTTAATTAACCCCAAACTCCTCCCTCTCTAACAATAATCAATTCATTGGAATTACGAAGCCCTATTGAGCTAATTTGGTTCTACCAACATCATTTTATGTTTTATCAATGTCTAATAAAAGATATTATCTTCTTCTATTGATTTATATTCATCATTAACTCGGATTTTACCTCATCTCTTGTATCATTATTCCTAGAGTTTATGATGGAATTAAACTATTTAAAATGAGTTTATTGTTATAGAATTTTTGATCATGGATATATTCTAATATCATTTGAGACATAACTTCCTAAATACAATGTTCTCCATCTAATGTGATTCATCTCAAATTTTTGTAGTTAGATACAAAACATTATAATGTGTTGTTTTTATGATTTCCCATCAAATTAAAATTCATTATTTTATAAAATATTCATAGATGTGTGTTTATTAGTTTCTAAAAATTATTATATGTAATTTTCCATTGAAAATAATTGTAATTAATTTTGAAAAATTTTCCATTTAATTGAACATTTGATGAATTTAATGGCTATAATCATTATTTTTATTACCCTTCTATTATTTTCATAATTTCATATTTCTTTTTATTTAATTTAAATGTTGTTCTAATAGGGTTTTATATAATAAAGGCTTTGTATTTTTTTTATTTATAATGTTAACACCCTTTATTTGATTTTAATTAACATGTTTATTTAATGTTATCTAAATAGTATAAATTTACCAAATTTTTTAAATGATCAAGAACCAAATTTTTATGTTTTTTACATTGTTATTAATTAAGTTTTCTCGTGTTATTTAAATGAAATGATTATTCTAATTGAATAAATTAATGTGTTTGAGAACTATTTAGAATACTTATAATGATTTCATAAAGGAATAATATATTATTACCCATATAATGTAAAATTAAATAAATGGTTTTATATTAAAATTTGTGATACATGATGTACTGTTTGGCACATTATAATAATTATCTCTGCTAATAATCTATTACAGTAACCTCTTTTATTTTCATACATCCAATTATTCGTTATTGAATAATGGATTATTTGCATTGAGATATTTTCAGTGTGCGAGTGATATCTTCTATATGACAAGTTCCCATAAATGATAAGATTTTTTTATGATAATCATATATTTATTAACATATGCCTCAATTTTGACTATTTAACAGAAATTTTCTATGAAATTGGATTACTTATTTATATACATCCCTAGTGGACTTACACCATTATAGTGCATCTATAGAGAATAAGAAATATCATGTATTTCGATGTGCATCCTTGAAAGAGGATTTAAATGGATGTTGTTTTCTTGATTCCTGTGAAATATATTAAAAGCCAAAAAATTGTTCATGTTGTAATAATATTAGATATTATGAGTTGGAAACTTGATCTTACTATAATCAGACCTGTAAAATACATATAATCAATCACCATTCTATAAAATTTTGATTGTCAATATTTGTCACCATTGTTTCGTTACTTGATTAATTTATTGTTATTAAGAAACATGAAACTATTGAATTAAATCTTGTTCATATTTATTTGCTAGGTTTATATTATAATATTTTCATGATTATTTAAAAATAATTATAGGATTGGTTTTCAAATATTTTCAAGAAAATTAATATTTTTTAAAGCCTAAAACTAAATTTCTTATTTTTTTGGTTTGTTAAATGTTTTTTAAAATGCCTATATATTTTTCTTAATTTATGCCTCATAATCCATTTATTATAATCTCCATTTATAATATTTTACATACTTTATGATGTGAGTACATAGATTTTTTTGGTGGAATCCTTTTGGCCACATTATCTTAGACCCTACATATTTATTTCAGTGTTTTTCATAATTTATTATCTTGTAGTAGTTGTTTTTACTCTCTCTATCCATTGAGATTTTTAGTTTAGATGGCCAATGTATGTTGAATTTTGACTTGTATGTATAGGATTATTTTTATTAAAAAAATTTGTTGTTTACTTTGATATTTTTAATTATTTGTTGTATTAATCATTCACAATAATGATTTATTAATCCCGACATTCTCATCTCTATCTTTTAGAGTTCTAGAATGTATTCATGTCATAGGATAATCATTATAGATATCTGTTTATATGGTTTCCCAAGATTGTTCGACACACAATGAATGGAATATTCATATCAGTTATCTATACTAAATTTGTATTCCTCCTAGCCAATGTGCCACCACCACAATGCTCCATGTCACCAAAAAGTATTTCATCTTCCTCCAAAATTGCGATTCTACTCATCTGCGGTTTACCACCGTCGAATCTTCCTCCAATATCCCCCCTCTGCCCATGAGCCTCCCACGTATCATCTCCTCAGTGTCTAGGGTTCTTGCACCCCTCCCCAAATCCGCCCTCCGGCTTCCCTCCCCAAACCCCCTCTCCAATCGGGACTCTACCTGCATGTGATCCACCTTCAACTCCTCCACCTTCGGCTCCTCCTCCTTCGTCTCCTCCACCATCGGTTCCTCCAACTTCGGCTCCTCAGCATATGCCTTCTCCGCAACCGATTACTCCACCGTGGGTTTTTCTATATCTATGAAACATGTATCTTCTCCCAATATCATTGAAATAATAAACCATTCTTTTGCTTTGAAAAATATCACCGACGGGTCAAAATTTTACATAATTTCATATTCAACCTGTTACAGATAGATCCCGCATACGGTAATAATTCTATCATAAAATCTCTAACATTTTCCTCCATTTAAATTTTTTATATTTTACTCTATTCATAACAAATTTACATAATTAAGTATGATACATCTACATTAACAAATCAGGAAATAACAATCCATGACATTCTAAGCTCTAAGGCCTACAACGGCTCTGACCGTTTCTGCATCTATCTTCCTGTAGCTTACACAGATCTCATCAACCGATCTGCATTTGCCTTATCCTCACATTCAACACAATATTATCTTCTTTTTAGCCTATTTGTAGCATTTTCCCCTCATGTTAGTTTCTTAATTTCTCTCAATTCATATGAAATTCACAGGCTATAAAGGAATACAGTGCTTCAAAAGAGGTGTGTACTCACAATTTTATGGATTTTTTTAGTTCTCTATAAGATATAGTATATCCAGTTTCTTATGAGTTTTTCAAACATTATGACACTAAATATCCTATTTTGATTCACCCATTACTACATATACTTATATTACTCAACCAGTCTCTCGATTAAAATGGATTTTGCAGACTGAAATGTGCTCACCCAATTTTTGGGCTATAATATATTGCTTCAACCCAAGGTATCAAGTAGCTTTTTTATGTATATTTGTTTCAATAGGTATGTACTCATAATTTTAGGGATTTTTTAGTTCTCTCCAAGATATATTATATCCAACTTCATATGTGTTTTTCAGACATTATGACACTACATCTCATATTTTGATTCACCCATTACTACATATACTTATATTACTCAACCAGACTCTCGATTAAACTAGATTTTGCAGGATGAAATCTGGTCAACCAATTTAATGGCTATAATATAGTGCTTCAACCCAAGCTATCAAGTACATTTTTTATGTATTTTTGTTTCAACAGCTGCGTACTCATAATTTTCTGGATTTTTTAGTTCTCTCAAAGATATTGTATATCTAGTTTGATTTGAGTTTTTCAAACATTATGACACTACATATCCTATTTTGATTCACCCATTACTACATATATTTTGTTTTCTCAACCAGTCTCTCGATTAAACTGAAATTTGCAGGCTGAAATCTGCTCAAACAGTTTTTGGGCTATAATATAGTGCTTCAACCCTAGGTATCAAGTACTTTTATTATGTATATTTTTTTTTCATTTGTTGTTTTCTATCACATTTATTATTTGTAACACTATTTTATCATATTATCAGGGTTTTTATTTTATTTTCAATTACAATGAATACAATTTCCTTTTTTCTAGGATATATCATTGTAACAGATTACAAATAGAATTGTTTCAACTATTAATATATATGTAGTTTCTCATCATTCCTTCATTGTATATAATAGCATTCCATAAGCTTAATTATATATTTTTGTAAATATATTAAATTCTTTATGAAATTTAATTATATTTTTCTAGATTTTACTTCATGTGTTATTTTTTCCAAAATGTAATGTGTTACCTTTACACCCCTCATTCTATATTTCTCATTATTGTTTCATTATGTTATGCACGTCTCAACAAATGCATTCTAATTTCCCACATCCATGTATGTGTGTAATTCTGTGTATGTTGAAGTAGATTTTAGGTTTAGGTAGTCTTACTGCTTCTAAATGTGTTCACCTTTAATATAGTGATCCTGCGTCATTCCATGCAAGTATACCTCTCCATACCATCATTTAAAAAATGTCTCTCCTTATAACTTTTTATTGAAGCTGTTTATGTTCATTGATGTACACTGTGCGGTAACTAGCATTTCACATAGTTGGTTGCAAGGCTGTTGAAGTGCACGACTCTATGCTTTGGAAATAGAACATTTTATATAAATGAAATTTATTTTATCCTGATAAAATATTATTCTATAATTGACTTCTCTGTCTAGAATCCTGTGATAAGATGATAGTTCTATCATTATCAAATTAATTTGTATTTCACATAATTTAAATTCAATCGAATCCACTTGCGAACCTTTTTTTCTTTAAATTATTTTTTCTAAGCCATGTTTCATGTTTGGAGCTAAAAGTTAATTTTACAAGGCTTATGATTGGACACCTTCTTGGAGCTGCAGGTGATGTAGAAGCTATTTCAGCAGTGAAGGTATTGAATATATCCCTCTCTGCCATACAATAATGATGCATGTTTCTTATGTTGTGGGTATCTGATAGCATGCCATGTTTGTTACTACAAATATCCAATCAGCAATATAAATTAATAACAACACGTTTAAAGGGAATTAAAGAAAAGAGTTGAAATAGATTGATCATATGGAATTTATAATTAGTTTTTTCTACATTAACATTTACCTTATATTTTATTTTCTAATTAATGAATGTTGTTTGTGGGAAAATATAATTGAATCATCTAATTGATGGAGTGTTCTGCAAATGATTAACCAATCTTGTTAGGCTGCTGCTTAATAAATTATCCTTAATTGTGGTCCGATATCAGTTTGGGAGGATGGGATGACTTTGTGCCAATCATTAAACACAAGGTAATTTTTATCATTTATATGCATTGTATGTGCCTTGAAGATTTATTCACTTATGTCTATGATTTGGTTATAGTGTAAAATATAATTGATATTTTAGATTGACTTTAGTGAAGTGGAAGCATTTAGTTGAGTAGTTGATATTTTCTTATTTAATTAAGAAGTGAATCTATTTTTTTAGAATTATAAAATATGTGGTGTTTGTTATATATAGGATTTTTGATCATTTATAGTTAAAAATGTTCGGTTATCCAATAATTTTAGGATTCTCTAATTTTAACTTTTGTATGCAAGTTCAATAGAAACATGGGGTGGGGGTGTATTGCAAGGAAATCTTTGCAGATATTAAAAGTTCGTGATTATGTAATGATATTAATTACATTTTTATTGGATAATTGGATGGTTTATATGAATAAAATTACACAACAAATGAATATTGGATATCATAGACTTAATTTTTTGACTACAATAACAAATCTTGTGAGGTTATTGGTGATATTCTCTTATGCATATTTCATATTTTAAAGAAGGTATTATAGTGTGTTATTGTTATTAAAAGGTAACAACTTATAAACTCGTCAGTACTCTATGCTACATTTAGTTAATGCATATTTATTTATAACCCTGTAGGACTACTATCACTTAGCTAGACCTTATGTATGTGATTTGGGTCTATTTTCTACTCTGTTTCAGTTCAGGTCATGTGTCGAGTCCATGTTGCATTCTGTTTCAGTTCAGTTCCAAAGTTGGGTTCATATTTTTGTTATTTTTCAGTTCAATTAATGAGACTATCCTTACATCCAACATTTTATTCTGCTCAAAATGTTCTGTTTTACAGGTGACAATTTAGCAAATAATATTGGGCATGGGAGGGAGGAGGATGGAGGGACGAGGAGGGGGAGGAAAGGGTCGGAAAATATTTTGGTTAATGGGAAGGGGAGGGGAGGGGAGGGGCTGGGCATGTTGGTGGGGAGGGGAAGGGAGGGGAGGATGATGGTAGGGGGAGGGGGCTGCTGGGGAAAGTGGTTGGGGAGGGGGGAGGGGAGGGGAGGGGAGAATGAGGGCATGGGGGAGGGGCTAGGAAGGTTAGAGGGGAGGGGAGGGGAGGGGAGGGGAGGAAGAGGGCAGGGGTGATAGGGTTCTTGGGGAAGTGGTTGGGCATGGGGTGCGGTATATTTTTAATGTAGATTGTTTAATTTCATTCATTTTATTTAAAAACATAGGTGCAATAAATATTTATCTGTATATTTTTTTTATTTGGAATTTCTCATGGAAGACATTTCAGTATGATTTATTTGTAGATTGATTATATATTTTACATGATGGACGATTTTCATGCAGCTTTCTTTTCATGCTGGACAGTTTTCATGACATGTAGGATGGTTTTCATGGAATATGTTTTTTATCAGTTTTTTTTCTCGATGTTTTATCAATATGATCGACATTAATCATTATGGAATAGGAAAATGGTGGAGGTTTTTGATACAGGTAATTCATGTGAATATCCAAATGATTATTTGGTTATATGATATTACATTTACTAAAAGAAATAAATGAATTCCCTTTTCTGTTGTAGCCTATTAGGTCTGATGTTATCTATTTTTAATTTCAAATAAAGTCAGGTTCCCTTCTCCTCACAGTTGGGGCATCTCAATTTGTTTATTTTTTTGTCAAACTGATCCATATTTTATTCCATATAGGTACGAAGATTCATTTCATGATTACTCTCCAATTATCCTTTCTAATGAGTATGAAAGAAGTTATATGATTCACTGAAAATTTATACTTTTCTGTGCATACATGTTTAACACTACATGTCTGATTGAAGGAAACTCTTTGACAGATGTGATCAACTAGAGTATTACTGACATGCATAAGGTGTTATTTTAATATTTAATAACTTTTTTTTCTGTTTTTCTGGTCAAAAACCAGGTGGAAGGCACCACACACAGCTGTTGAAGATCGAATAATTTGGTAGTTGGAAGAATAAACAGACAAATAGGTTTGTGTTTTAGTTTGTTTTCATTGTATTTGATGGTTTCTACCTTCCTCTTTATATTGTATGAATGTAATTTTCGATTTAATGTAAAGGTATCTCTAAAATTCATTAAATGTGTAGATTGTATGTCACTGTTATCCGTGATTTGATTTAATCATCTCTACAATGGACCATTGAGAGACTATATAAGTAAATATCTCCATTGTTAGTGCACTCCATTACTGATTTTGTATTATTGAAGAACATACTTGATCATGTGCAATTCAGGTTAGTGGGTAGGGGTGGGGATGGGAGGGGAGGATCTGGGCAGTTGGATAGGAGATAAGGGGAGGGGAGGGGAACATGAGGGAAGGGGAGAAAGTCCTGGTGGGGGAAGAGGTTGGGAAGGGGGTTATGGGGGAAGGGGCTGGAAAGGGGAGGAGTGTTGGGGGAAGGGGCTGGGCAGGTGGGACTGGTGGGGGAAGGAGCTGGGCACGGGGAAGGTTGATGAAGGAGGGGGAGGTCTTGGTATAGGGTGGAAGACAAGAAAAGGAGGGGGAGGGGAGGGGTATAGTTGGGTAGGGTGTAGGAGGACATGCTGTGAGAGTTGAGGTGGGGGGTTCATTCTAGGAAGGGTGGGGGGAAGGGAGGGGCTGGGCAGGGGAGGAATCACAAGTGGAGGACTGTGGAGGGGGTGGGGGGTCTTGACTTGCTGGGCAGGGTGTGTGGGAGGGAGGGGTTGGGTAGGGGAGGGAGGAAATGTATGGTATTAGGGAGGGGAGGGGGTAGCTGTGCATTGGGGTTGGAGAATGTGCTGGGAAAGGAGCTGACAAGCTCTCCATGGGGGACCAGAGGACCTTCGCATGGGGGGAGGGGCTGGGTAGGGGGAGAGGGTTGGGTCGGGGGGGACATGAGTGGCAATGGATAGCTGATGGCTGCAATGCAGGGATGGGCTGGATGGGAGGGGGTGGACTGGAGGGTGGAGGGCAGAGGAGGGGCAGGGACTTGACGACAGGCAAAGCGGGGGATAGGTAATTCCCTCTACAATAATGTGGATTATATTTTTTCTCTAGAAATAGATTTCAGTTATTCAAATATGTCATGATTGTTTTCTGATAGAGTCTACCCAATTACCATTTTCTATTATCTATTTCAATTAGTATTGATTTTTCATTTTCATATAATTTAATAGTTTTCATTGATTTTTTCTATAGTTTTTTTTTCATAGATTAATATTGTAACAAAAAATCCATTTGATTATGACATGATTTTTATGACTTCACTAGATTAACCAGTGATTCTATCATAGTATGTATCATTTACTCATATTCATTTCTAATTATAGATTTCCGAGAACAATATAACAGTCAACAAACAGGAAAAACTGCAACTCTACATCAATTATTCATGGTGGTACTAGGAAGCATTTGACTTCACATTTTGATGACATGAAATTTAATCTGATCTTCACACCTGCTATTGTTGAATATTATGGTTCCTGTTTATGTTGTCAAACATGTATCTGCTACTGAAACAGTATTTATGTTATCTTATCATTGTTAAATTACATTCCATAGTTCTATGTGAAAATTGAAACTGTATTGATGTTCTCTCCCCATGATTCTATTTCACTATTGACCTATTTTAAGTATCTACAATTTATAATTTCATACTTTGTTTCTATGAATAATTTTATAATTCCAATATATTATTTATTAATTTTCATTTTGTTTCAACATTGGTTCCTTCATTATTAATTTTATACAGAAGGCTGCTCTGTATCTAATTTTTGTTCCTTAATTTCTATATCTTTTATTCCTCATTATGTATCTCATTTTCATTTCAAATATATTCAATATTAATATAAACTATTATGTTTTATAAATATAAATCTATAGTTAATAATAAGAACTATTTTATACTAACGTGCATCACACGTGTAGAGTACTAGTTGTTTTCAAAACATGTCTCTTCCACCATTAAATGAAAATACTAAGAAGAATATTTGTTTTAATGTGTATGAAATGAATATAATTTCTTTCCATTATTACTAAATTTTTTAATCATTCAATTAAATGATCTATATATTATTCTCAATGAATATTATATTCGATATTTTCTATAAAAATATGTTTTTCAAAATTTTTTATATTATAATTATATTTTTATGAAAAATGAATAAAAATATATTTCAATTGAATTTTTATCCATCAATTACATCAACACATTATTTTATGTATATATAATTCTAGAATTTACTATTTATAAAATCATTATTATTACTCCGGACGGGTTTTGATTTTTTTACCAAGGATAGTATTGAAATTAACTTCCATGATTAATTTTTCTAGTAATTAAATTTTCCATGAAATATTCACTTGTCTATGAAAATTATATATTATATTTTATCAGAACATCCATAATAATTATCAAGTATATGTTAACTAAAATATGTACAACATTTACAAAAATGGATTACTATATTAAATGTTAATTTTTTTACCAAGTTTGATATTGAAAAATTCAAATAATTTACTAGTAATGAATAATTATTTTTTAAGATTGAGGGTCAAGCCCTGTTTATTAGCCTGAAAATTAGAGGACCAATTTTTAATTGGGATTACCTGATGTCAAAATGATCTCGAGATTCTAATTTAGATAAAAATATAATAGGATGAAGTAAAAAAATCGCATTTCCCTTCAAAAGTCAATGCAACAATTGTGTCAATCTGTCGGATGTGCTCCCCCCTGACAGAGAAGTTTTTTCGTGCTAGAACAACGAAATGTTACAAGAAACAATCCTTCAATCTACTCAATCATGTAGAAGGAGGACCATATGATAGGTTTTAGTACACATGTTTCTCTTTAAATCCTCCCACCTATCAATTCATATGAAGAAAACACTACACTTTAAATATGATTCCTCAAAAATCCATAAAAAGATCAATATGATGATAAAAAGTCATAGTAACCATCAATCAATTAATAGTATAAAAAGGGATATGTGATTAGTATCAATATTTATATCCCTATTTCTAGGCCTCCCACAATTTACTACCCACTAAAATATTCACTGCAGACCAAAAATAATGATACAAATTCATTGCTCATAAAAACATAAATGACAGATGAAACAACCAGACAAAAAATCAACACAAAACATGTTGAAAAGGAACATTGAACAATATAGATAATATTCGGTCACAATAATACAATAATTTGACATCAAAGAGAATCCACTATCTATGTCTTATACCAACCATCATTGAAAGAATATACATCCATCCACAAGGTCCAATAACCAAAAAATTTATTCTGAACAATAACCCCACCTGAACACTGAGAAATATTTATCGAGGGAAGAGACACGTCAGACATTCATGACTGATAGTTACTCTTTATCCACCAGTGTTCTAGTCATGTACCCTAAATCAAAACAATATCAATGAGATATACATTGTGAAAACATCACAAGAACTCAAATTTGGGATGAATGAAGATCGTTAGCACCACCATTTGACCATATACATAAAAACAGATAGTGATTCCACCACAATCCTCCCAAAAACATGTATGGTTTGATGATGATTCATAAAAATGGTAGATGGTATCTTTAATATGAATATGTTGAAAATCATATAGAATTGTGAATATGAAATTCCATTTGGTAATATTTGAGAATAGATATTCCACCTGATGTGTCATCAATATCTGAAACGTAAATCCTCCATCACTAAATCCTCAAAAATCCTAACAAAGGAGGACAGTTGATGCCACAAAAGAGAAATTATTTGGACATGTTGACATAGGTGGGGAAAAATTTTAGATGAACACTTGATATATTTATTTGTATCATGTTAAGAAGAAGTTTCCTTTACACAGTTAAATGTGTTTAAGGTGTATACGTACCCATCAAATTTAATCATTCTTGATGAAAGATCCTGATTATAGAGGTATTATATTATAGAGACATGGTGTACAATAAATATGTATTTTCTTCATTAATAATATATTTATTATTATCTATGGTATTTTCAAAATAATATTATCTCTATATGCATTTAATTATATTTTTTAATGAAATGGAATGTGTACTAATCTATTTAACATTCAAAATTATTATAAGTCTACCAATTATTATCATTATGTTATGTATTATAAATAACATGTATTTTATTATTAACCACTCCATATTTTATATACTTAAATTCTGAGTGATCCATGATATAATAACCATGATATTATTTATTGATGTATTTCATTCTCATAATATTTATTTAATTGGTTTTGTGTTTAGAAATTTTCAATTTAATCATGAGTTTTCATAGTTCTTGCTTCCAATATACATTATGCATAATGAAACTTTTTTTGAAATATTATTTCAAATTATTTAATAAGAATACATTAAGAGTGTCATGAATGATGTAATAGAATATTATAAAGATAATAATGTTAATCTTAGTATTTTTTTAAAAAAAATTGTGTTGAAAATTTAAATTTTGAAAAATGTATGTTTCTAGTTTACCGAGAGTACTAAACTATTCAATCCTTCATGATTTGATTCAGTGTATCATATGAAAATATAATAAACCATAAACCAGCTTCAAGATATTGAGGTTTTCAACACTATAGAGTATTAAAATATAACATTTAATATAAATTAAAATAAATTTACAAGAATATAATGAGAGGATTAACTCCATACTCTATCATTCAATCTCTCTATAAGATCTTCATGGTAATATCCATAATTGAAATTATTGATAAAATTAAAGTGCAATAAAATTCTCATCATTGAAGAATACGTTTTTTTTATAGAGTCTCCTACTGAAGATGCACCTAATTCATATTTTATCTCATAGGGAATAATAATAATCTATCATTTCGATCATCCAGTTGTGTACTTTATCTTTAATCATTCATTCCACTCTCACATTTTTTGAATTGGAAACATATTTTACTAAGATATATGTGTTGATTAAAGTATTGTTTTCTACAATACATAATATTGTTATTTATAGGGGGAGTTTATATTTATAATATATCACTTTATGTTAATTTTGATGCTCAAAAATACCGTTAATTATTTTCTAATGATTTTATTTGTTAATAATTTTTGCAAGAATTTATCATTTTATTTTACTATTGAAATTACGAGAATTTATTATTAAAGTATTCATATTTAGCATATTCTAGAAACACTGTTCCTGTGCTACATATTCTGAATATGCTTTAGTGCATTCTAGAAACACTATTCATTCCATACTTATTCAGGATCTTCTTTAGCGTGTTTTGGAATCACAGTACATACTCTACGTGGATAAACATACCATAAGGCTGAAAAGCGTGTATACATTTTGAGATAATATAAAAGTATGGTTAATCAACCATATGTTATCAGCAATGTATGTAAGAAGTTCCTTACATTAAGAAGGAACCTTACATTTGGGTTATCAACAAAATATGGAAGGAGAACCATATGTAAGTACTAAACGTTACGTTTGTTTCTCAAAACATTGGTTCATCAACCTTACTTATGTAAACAACCATACATTCTCTGAATGGATCTTATATCTTTTGTCTAAGAGTTAAAGAAAAAGTATGGATGATCAACCCAACGTTTATGATCAACCTTACGTTTAATGAATGTAACACGAACCCTTCATTTATGTTCAACCTTACATTTTCAACCCTATATTTGGAGGCCACGTCATCAACCTTACATTTGGCCTCGATAAGTTTGAAAGTTGATATTTTTATGCAACAGTCAGCAAGTTGATTGTTAGGTGGATTTCAATCTAGATTTAAAGTCAATTTTAAAATACGACATTGATTTATTCAATGATGTTTTATAAATGGATTAAAGATCGAATTAGTAGGAGCTTTTTATGTCGAGTCTTTGGGGAAGTTATGACAACTCGATAAATTCATCTTTTTCAATATCATGAATCAAAATGAGAAATTTATGGATCTAAATGTGTAGGGGATAGGCTCGGCATTATTATATATTATTTCCCTAAAACACTATGCACAGGGGTGTGGTGATCAATCTATTATTCAAAAAGGTGGAAAACAGAGACTGAAAAAAGCACTCCGTTCTGCTGATTCAAAAGACGTGTCAATGCTCTGTTTATTTTAAAAGAAGGAACTCGATAGAATATTCACTTATTCTACCACAAATATATAATATGGATCTACTAATGCTAATGTTGTGAATTATATATCTATATCTACTACAATCGGATCGACTCAGAACTGCTTCGACTTGAAAATCAATATTTCTAGAGATGATGATCCATCTGCTGTCAATTGCATTATGTTGCAATTGTGAAGATCAACTGGAAATGTTCGTTCTAAAATTATTTTTATATTCAGTAACCAGCTTCTCATATTAAGCTGAGTAGGTTTGTGTTTGAACCAAAAGGATTTTTTAGCCTGATAATTGTAAAGTTGTCAACTGCCTATTTTTCTGTTTTTGGAAGGTCTGTAGAAAAGATGACCATATAGTGGAAATCAACAAGATCGTGGAGTTGAGAATTGGTGGAGTGGACTAGGGGCATTCTATTCCCCGAAACACTATACAACTATGTGTCCCTGATTTTACTTATTCCGCTGCATGATCAAATCTGATAAAGAATATAGGACATAACTCGTTCAATTGAAGAGTTAACGAAAAATCTGAAAGACACAATTCACCCCCCTCTTGTGTATAATCTTTATATTCAAGATCCAACAATTGGTATCATAGGTGGAGCTTCTGATAGAGATTTAGAAAGATAGAATCATTTTATTATTATACAACAGAGCATCATGACTGATACAAGAGAAGAGATTTTAATGGCCAGAGCACCATATTTTAATGGAGACAACTATGGATGCTAGAAATAACTAATGATAATATATCTGAAAAACCTCAGATATAAAATCTATTCAATGATTATGACTCCTTATGAAATTCCTGAAAATTCTGAGACATGGAGTGCATCCACATAGGCAGAGTATGATATGTATTCGAAGGCTATGAATGCAATCATCTATGGTCTAGGCCTAGATGAATTTAACAGAGTATCTTAGTTCTCGATAGTATATGATATGTGGTAAACAATAGTGGTGGAATATGAAGGAACAGACAATGTGAGAAAAATGTGATATGCAACTACCAAATTGAAATTTGATACTTACAGAATGTTTGAAGGTGAAAGCATTACCCAAATGAATGTAAGATTGATAGAAAGTGCCAATAATATTACAGCTCTAGGAGAACCTATCAAGCATGATAATCAAGCATTAAATGTATAGAGGGTACTTCCTACTCGATGGAATGGTATCTCTGCTACAATCAGAAAATCAACACTTGTAAAAAATCTAACCATGAGAGAGTTGATTGGTATACTGATGATGTACGAAGCTGAAATTCAAGATAATGAAAATGAACATAAAGTCCACATCAAAAAACGATGATACTACCTTGAAGGTAAATTCACAACAAAATAATTGAATGATTAAGAACAGATAAGTCGAAGCTAAATCAGAGAGATCTGACTCATTAATCTCAGATGAAGAACTGGCTAAGATAGCCAGAAAATTTAGAAAATTCTACAGCAAGAAAAGAGACTTAAAAATCCTTTAAGATAGATTATAAGGATGTATGATTATATGAATACAAAATGATGGGGCATATCAGACCAGATTTCCCACAATTTAATGATGAAAAGAAGAATAAATTTTCGAAAGAAATGAATGTGAGGAGAAAGATAAGAATGCTATAAAAGGCACTTGGAGTGTATCTGAAGACTTCAGTAGCTCTCCTGAATCATGCTCAGAGTAATAAGAAGTCTATATAAAATCATATATGTGTTTCATGAAAAAAACTGATGAGGTACACTCAGATTACTCATCTGACTCAAATAATGAATCAAATTCTGAATCAACCTACAGAAATGAAAAACATGCAGCTTACTGCAATATGCTTGAAGAATGATTTGACTCAACATTTAAGGAAAATATGTCACTATAGAACATATATAATGATGTTTCTGTTTCAGATGAAATAGATACAATGTTGAAACAACATAAGGAATTAACTGATAAATACTATTATATTAACAATAATTATATTAATTTTGAATCAAGAATAAACACAATGTAGGATAAAGTAGAATCATATAAACAGGTTGCATTGGTTTTTACATAAGGAGATAATTAATTAAATGAAAATCTTGGTAAAATTGGCATTAAAAAGGAGAGATTTGGAATTGGAAGTAAAGCAGAAAAACCTAAACTATATAAATATTATTCTGTTCCTAGCTCTAAAAGGGTTAATTGCAACTTTGTTGAGATAAAGGGACATATAGATAAAAACTATTTCTTAAGACAACCTAAAATCTGTGGTGTTAAGAAATCATATGATTCAAAAGACTTATATGATTCAGCTAATTTTAAAAGAACAAAGAAAATATGGATACCCAGATAATTGCAAGATAACAACCCTGGACCCAATAGAATATGTGTAGAAAAGCAATTTCTTGGAATGTCTTTTCAGGTAGAAGGAACCTAGAGTAGAAAAGATATACCGTACATGGACAGTGGCTACTCAATAAATATGAGTGGAAACTCATTGAATTTTTCTTCACTCACTTAAAAGGAAGGAGGACATGTCACATTTGGTGACAATGCCAAAGGAAAATAATTATCATTATAACTGCTGGAGATCCAAAAACAGTCTCAATCAACAATGTACTTTATGTAAAAGGATTAAAACAAAAACTGATAAGTATCTCTCAACTATGTGATGATGGATATACTGTTGTTTTTACTAACAATTTATGTACTGTTTCTAATGATAAAATGATTAAATTTAAGGCACCAAGAATAGATAATGTCTATTCTTTGGATTTAAATTCCCTGTGTAAACAATAAGTAAACCTATATACTGCTAAAGTAAGTGAATCTTGGATCTGAAATAGGAGAAATAGACATTTCAATGTATATTTTTTACATAAATTATCTCAGAAACATCTATTTTCTGATTTCCCTAATCTCAAATTTGAAAATAACAGATTATGTGATGCATGGAAACTTGGGAAGTGACACAAATCATCATTAAAATATGTTAATAAAGTTTCTATAACTAAACCTCTAGAACATATCCATATAGATTTGTTTAGACCTTCTAATGTTGCATGATTAGCTTCTAAATTATATGTTTATGTATTAGTTGATGATTATTCTAGATTTAATTGGATTTTCTTTTTGAAATTGAAAAATGAAACATTTACATTATTTGAAAGTGTTTTCAAATTTGTTCAAAATGAAAAATGTTTTAATATAATCTTATTGAGAAGTGATCATGGTGGAGAATTTGGGAATCCGGAATTTAATTCCATTTTCTCAATTATTCATATTAAATATACCTTCTCTGCACAAGAAAACTTCAACAGAATGGTATTGTAGAAAGAAGAAATAGAAAAATTCAAGAAATGGCTAGAACTATTTTAAATGAAAATAGCCTACCTATTTATTTTTGGGAAGAAGCTCTAAATATATCTTTCTATATAATTAATAGGGTTTTAATTGGACCTATTTTGAAAAAGTCACCCTATAAACTATGGAATAACATAAAACCTAAAGTAAATTACTTTAAATTTTTTGGATGCAAGGTCTAAATCTTGAACACCAAAGATAATCTTGCTAAGTTCGATCCCAAATCTTATGAAGGTATTTTCTATGGATATTCTGCTACCTCCAAATCATATAGAGTCTATAATAAACAGTCAATGATTTTTGAAGAATCACATCATGTGAAATTAGATGAATATGATCCCTTTGAGAAAAGGATAGATCAAATGGATGAACCTGCCTCTAATGATAACATCAGACTTGAGAACATAAAGAATGATTTTTAAAATGATATAAAATAAATTCAGTCCAGTTCAGAGGAACATGATACTGAAGAACCTTTAAATGGATTTCTTAGATAGTCTGGAACCCTAAAGAATCACCCATTAGAAACAGTGATAGGTGACTTAGAAACTCGTATTCAAACTAGAAGAAACTTAGGAAATCTAGTGGAATTTTCTACCTTCATTTCCTAACAAGAACCCCAATACTATAGAAGAAGCTTTAGATGATAAAATATGGGTAAAATCAATGCAAGATGAATTGAACCAGTTTAAAAGAAATGAAGTTTCGTAATTAGTGGAAAGACCTAAGAATTATGCAGTAATAGGAACCAAATGGGTATTTATAAATAAACATGATGCCCAAGGAATAATAAATAGAAATAAAGAAAGATTAGTAGCTATAGGATATAATAAAGAAGAAGTAATAGATTATGATGATACCTTTGAACCTATAACTCGGTTAGAATCCATTAGAATCCTTTTTTCCTATGCATCTTATATGAATATTAAATTATTTCAGATTGGTGTTAAATCTACATTTTTAATATGGTTATTTAATGGAGGAAGTTTATGTTGATCAACCTCCTGGTTTTGAAAAATCTCAAAAACATGATTCTATTTTTAAACTTACTAAAGCACTTTAAGGCCTTAAATAAAAACCTAGAGCATGGTATGGAAGATTATGATATTTTCTTTTGAAAACTGATATTACTGTTGGAATAGCAGACCCAACACTATTTAAGAAAACAATGAATTCTAATGTTTTATTGGTTCAAATTTATGTTGATGTTGTAATTTTTTGATCAACTAATAAAACCCTTTGTCATTAGTTTTAAAATTTTATGCAAAAATAATTTGAAATAAGTATGATGGGAGAACTAAATTTCTTTTTAGGACTTAAAATTTATCAAAAAGGATTTAAAAATATTTTGAATCAAATCAAATACATTACTGATTTAATTAAGAAATCTGGACATGAAAACAGAATGCCATTTACAACTACTATGTGTACTTATATAAAACTTGATTTGGATGAAACTGGGCAATAAGTTGACAACAAGTTATATAGAGGTGTGATTGGAAGATTGTTATATCTTACTGCTAGTAGGCCAGATATAATGTATTCAGTATTTCTTTGTGCCAGATTTCAATCAAATCCCAAAGAATATCATTTAACTGATGTCACAAAAAAATTTATAAATTCAAAAGGAACTATTTTTAAATCTCTACATTATCCTAAAACTTCTAATTTCAATTTTATTTCATATTCAGATGCATACATTGGGAGTAGTAGATTAGATAGGAATGGCACTTCAAGATCATGAGACATTTTAGGAAAATCATTAGTGCCATGGTCAAGTAAGAAACAACATTCAGTTTCCCTTTCAACAGCTGAGGTAGAATATGTTTCTGCTGGCAGTTGTTGTGCACAAGTGTTGTGGATGAAAAACACTCTTATGGACTTTGGACTAAATTTTAATAACACTCCTATATTATGTGATAATACTAGTGCTATAAATATTTCAAAAAATCCTATTAATCATTCTAGAACTAAGCATATTGATATCAGACATCATTTTCTAAGAGATCATGTTCATAAAAAGGATATATATTTGGAATTTTTAAGTACAGAAAATCAATTAGCTGATTTTTTTACTAAACCAATTCCCACTGAAAGGTCCGATTTTATTAAGGAGGAGCTAGGTGTATTTGATTGTAAATAATAATTTATTTTACAATACTAGTTATTTATTTTAATTCTGCTTAAAATAATATTTCTATTTTATTTTTTAAACAAATTAATTTTTTTTAAAAGGGAAATATATTTTATTTATTTTTAAATATATGTAATGATTATTAAAAACACATGAATCAATGTTGTCAGAAACCCTTTAGAGTTCTAAACCGTTTCATTTCTATCAAAACCTTTTCGAACCCACAAACCGCACCTCTTCTCGTGGACCCTAATCTTCTAACCTATGAAACCCTAACCTTCAAACCTTCAATGATTCTCACAGAGATGGTATGGACTAAAAGATCCAGTGAGTCCGATACAAGAAATGCAAAGAGACAATGCTCCGAAGGAAGAAAAATCATACAGGGCAAGGTAATAGATTTCAACTGGTTATTTCAGACAAATCCACTATTGAAACAAGAGCTGTAATTTCAGAACCTCGAACAGATGTTCAATAATGAAAATTCGAAATTTCTTTAAGAGGAATAACATAGATAATTCTTCAAATATATATAGTTTTGTTTGGGGGATACTTAGGATAGTATGATAGCTAATATAGAGGATAGGGATTTCTCAATCTTGTCATTAGATATTGGTCAGATTATCAACTGCCCTCATAAGGGAGTTTTTCATTTCTATTTGAAAAATATTGGACATTTTGTGCATAAATAAGAGGACATAATGTCGTTTCTTTTTGGTAATAAGACTATAAAAAAAATTGTATCATGGATTTGGAGTTTTCTCAGATAATTTTGGTCAAATTTGTGAAAATAGGTATTGCACCGAGGATGTATGAGATGAAAAAGATATTATATCCTGATATGTATATAATGTATCGTTTTCTCAGTGATTTCAAACTTGATTTTCCTAGATATATGGTAAGATACCTAAGATAGTTTTGTCAGTGTGATGCCCGAATGAACTTTTATCCTTTTGGTCGATTCATTTCCAAGATGTTGCTTAAGATAGGAATCTTGAGATTAGTGGATTCCCGAGTACACTGTCATTACAGTGATTTGTTTAAAGCTATAACTTTAAGGAATATTTGATATTTCTAGAGTACTATAAAAGGAAAACTTTTTCCTGTAAGAGCAATTGATTTATTGGAGAATGCACAAGCTCAATATGCAAATTCCAAGGAGGTACCGGATGAACCAAGAGTAATAAATGTTGCAATAAGGATCTGATTTGAAGTGAAAGATGCTGAGTAAGAAAGAAGTCACGAGGGACTTTAATCTCAAAGAACTATACCTTTTAATGGGGAAATTACTCCACCTTAATTGGAAAAAACAGACGCTTTATTTTCATATACTCTTGTAAGAGAAGCTTCTATTGATAAGACCATGGAAGATGTCAGTGAAAGGAAAACACGAGTAGAGGGATCAAGAGTTCAAGAAGAAGCTCAATGGGAGAATCAGGAACAGATTGTAGCTGAGGATGAAGTTACACTTCAACAGGGACAAGATAGGGAGGCATAGCCTGGTGAAGAAGTACCCAGACCTCAGGAAACTCCTGAAAATATTGTTCTTGAAATTCCAGTGGAAGAAAAAGATTATGATGTTTGTGATGAACATCTCCCTGATGAACTCACATAGGTACTTCAAGAGGATTTTTCTATGGCGGTGTCTGAGGACTCTATGGAAAAATCTTTCGACCATCATAATCAGGACAAAGAGAAAGAAAAATCTGATGCACACTCATTAACTTTTGTATTATTGCATTATCAAGAGTCTGAGAATGTGAATCAAGAACAGGGTTCCTTTGATTCAAGGAAGAAAGAAGTTGATGAACTATACAAAAAGGTTTGTCATTTGGAATCTGAGAATTTCACTCTTAGAAATGCCTTAGACTTAGAACAAATGAGATTTAAAAATCTGAAGGAGAGTACAGTCTCCGGGAAAAAAATTGAAATGTTTAAAAAGGATATGCTGAATGAAGTTGTCAGGTTGAAGTCGGAAATGGTTATGAAGTTAGATTTATCAGATTTAAAATTATTTATGGATAACCAAATCGCATCAGTTGCAAATGGTGATGTTAGTGGATCAGGTACTTCACATGATTTAATCAGAAGATTTCAAGCTATCACAGCCATAATGAGAAACAAGAATTATAGGTTGCAAGATCTTTAATGTAACAGTGCTCAATTTTCAGTATTGCTGGACAATCATAAATTTTTTATGGATCAACTGACATCTAGTGGGCCACCAATCAGAACACTTTTAAATCAGATGTCAGAGATGCTGCCAGTGTTTATAAAAAAAGAGGAAAGGATGCATGTGTTTTAGGGTCAATTTAATCGAGTATATTCTTATGACTTAGGATAATAGAGAGATCATTATGAAACATGGAGATGGGATGGTGAAGAGACTCATGGAACAGTTTATAGAAATCAAGTCTGCAGTCCAGCGATGATAAACCCTACCTATTCACTACAACAAACATTGATTCATGTGTTTAACATACTTGTATCTATTTTTTATTTTTATGGAAAATCTGTTTCTTTCTTTCTATTTGTTTTAATATCTTTATTTTGATATGTTATTAATCTAGATTTAATTATTGATAAACAGTTAATAATAGCATTTACCTACAGTTTAATGAAACATTAAATGTGTTCAAATCCATGATTTATCATTCTTTTTGATATCACAGAAATGGGGAGAAATATGGATAAACAAAATATTATATTTTTAAAAAACTTATTTAAATTATTAGAGATTTATACTTATACAAAAAACTATTTTAAGTTATTAATAGTCTTTTATTATAAAGGGAAATTTTCTTTTTCTTTTCATTAAGAGTGATAAATTTAGACTAAACAAGAATCTTTTATTTTTAAAGAAAAATTATTTTATTTTCATGAAGGGGGAGAAATTTTTATGATCTTGTTAAAATTAAATATTTTTTTTTCATCTCAAAATTCTAAAAAAATATTTTTAAAGTTAATTTCTTTTAATTAGTCTGATTATTTTATGGGTTTTTTGATCATCAAAAAGGGGGAGATTGTTGAGCAAAGTATTTTTTTCAACACACATAATATTTCTATTTAAAGGGGGTGTTTCTATTAATACTCTATCTCTTTATGATAATATTGATGCTCACAAATACCATTAATTATTTTCCAATGATTTTATTTGTTAAGAATTTTTACAAGAGTTTATCATTTTATTTTACTCTTGAAATTACAGAAATTTATTATTAAAGTATTTGTATTTATCGTGTTCTAGAAACATTGTTCATGTGCTACTTATTCGGAACCTGATTTAGCACATTCTGGAAACACTGTTCATACCTTACTTATTTGGGATATGCTTTAGTGTGTTCTGGAATCACTGTTCATACCCTACATAGATAAACATAGTGTAAGGATGAAAAGCATGTATACTTTTTGAGATATGAGAAAAGTATGGTTAATCAACCATTCGTTTTTAGAAAAGTTGGAAGAAGAACATTACGTTAGGAAGGAACATTATGTTTTGGTTATCAAAAAATTATGGAAGGAGAACCGTACTTAATTACTAAATGTTACATTTCTTTCTCAAAATTATGGTTCATTAACCTTACTTTTTAAAACAACCATACATTCTATGAATGGATCTTTTATCTTTCATCTGAGAGTTGAAGAAAAATTATGGATGATCAACCCTATGTTTATGATCAACCTTACATTTGTAGAAAGTAACATGAACCCTACGATTATGTTCAACCTTAAATTTTCATCCCTACATTTGGAGGCCATGTCATTAACCTTACATTTGGCGTTGGAAATTTTGAAAGAAGATATTTTAATTAAACAACTAGAAAGATGATTGTTAAGAGGACTTCAAGCCAGATTTAAAGTCAAACATAAAATACGACTTTGACTGATTCAAATCCATGTTATCAATGGATTAATGATCGAATTAAAAGAAGCTTTTTATGCCGACTCTTTAGGGAAGTTATGACTACTCTGTAAATTCAAATTTTTGAATATCGCGAATCAACAAGAGATTTTTATGGATCTAAATGTGCATGGGATATGGTTGGCATTATTATATATGTTTTCTATGAAACACTAGGCACAAGTGTGTAGTGATCAATCTATTATTCAAAAAGGTGGAAATAGAGACTAAAAAAAACTTAGTTCTACTTATTCAAAAGGTGCATCAAAGATCTGCTTATTTGAGAAGAAGGAACTCGATAGAAGATTCACATTTTCTACATCAAATACCTACAGTGGATCTAATAATGATAATGTTCTGAATTATATCTCCATATCTACTACAACCGGATTGACTTAGAACTGCTTCGACTTGAAAATCAATATTTCTAGAGACGAAGATCCATCTGCTGTCAATTGCATTCTGTTGCAATTGTGAAGATCAACTGGAAATGTTCTTTCTAAAATTCTTTTTATCCTGTGTAACATGTTTCTCGTACTATGCTGAGTAGGTTCGTGTTTGAACCAGAAGGCATTGTTATCTAGGAAATATTAAATGTGTCAATTTCCTGTTTTTCAGTTGTTGTAAGGTCTGTGGAAATGAGGACCAGATAGTGAAAATCACCAAGCTCATGGAGTTGAGCGTTGGTGGAGTGGACTAGGGGAATTTTGTTCCCCGAAACACTATACATCTATGTGTCCCTGCTTTTACTTATTCTACTGCATGAACAAATCTGATAAAGCATAGAGGACAGAACTCGTTCAATCAAAGATTTAATGAATAATCTTAAAGACACAATTCACCCCCCTCTTATGTATAATCTGTATATTCATGATCCAACAATATGGATTCATGGTTAATGGAAATTAATGATTTTTAATTATTAAATCATTTAAGAATCCCAGTTAATTATATTTATTACCTTTTCATAGATTCTTTCTATAAGTCTTTATGTTATAGGGAAAATTATTGGTTCCTAAAAAATCACAAAGCTCTAAGACATGGGAGTTGATGGAGTAGACTATGGGATTTCTAGTCCTTGATCCAATATAAATCTATTTGGATCTATATTCTATTTCTTATATTATTTTCATTGTATAAATGTTATGATCTAATAAAAAAATTCTACCTTAAAAGGTATGCCTTTATGTGTATTAAATTTCATAAACTTACATTCCCACTTTATGTGTCTTAGTATAGTTTATCTATGAAATAAATATTATTAAATGATAATTTTTTTTCCAAAAATTATTAATTAAATTCATACAATAATTATAATGTCACCTCTATAATCTCTAAATAAAAAGGAATTTTAATGTTATGATATACCGACATAGATATTAAATAAAATGGTTGTTTGAAGTAAGATACTCTTTTTTAATGGACGAACCATGGTTTTAATGTCTATATAAAATTTTTGAATTCATAAACAATTAATGATGTATATTCCAAATATGAGAAGATTGTATAGAATTGTAATATGATATAAAAAATCAGTTTATTAATTCTATAATACATATACTATGTCCATATAATATTTAAAGTGTTTTTCAATTTGATTTAGCAAATGATATGTGTAAAACAACAATATTATATTATAAGGATAATGATAAGATAAATAAACTAAGATACAGCACTTCCATCCATTAATTAGACACATTAGAAATAGATGATGTGGACAAAATTTCCTAAACGAATGGTAGATTGGATAATATTTTTAGTTATTTTTCGTAAATTGAAGAAAAAAATACTGAATGTAATTAATTATAAAAAGTTCTCAGTGTGATACTAGGCATTTTGGGTGGATTATGAGATGCCCTCTGGAAACCCACTAATATGATGGTTTTCAAAAAAAAATAACTCATTATAACACTTGTTATATATGAGGCGGAGATGAAATCTAAAGATTTTGTGAATAAAATGATATAGAAAAACAATTATTGATGTTATTAATATTTTAATGACTTATTATATACCCCATTTACTTATTTTATATGAAATTTGCATAACATTTGTAAAATATTAATGTTTTAATACTAAGTATAATTTTTTAGCATTTTTAGAAGTAGTCCAATTGAGTCAGTTTACTATTTTATTTATAACTCTACCCCTAATTATCCAAATTTTGTGGTTCTAATTTTTTAGGATTCCTAATTCAATATATAACATTTCATTAGAAGGTATAATGGGCCAATTCTACCATTTTAAGGATCACGTGGACCACACAAGATGACCCAATGCATTTGTGAAGAAGCAAGTCCAGCCATGATTATTGGGTTACTGGACTAAATCCTGAAGCCCAAATTTTATAAAACTATACCATATGTTCTTGATTATCCAATAGAATCCTGGATAAAAATTTCAGTGCCCAACTCCAAGAACAAGGGGCCCAAATGAAGCTTTAATATCTATCCCATTATTCTAGTCAGAATTAAAATTCAGACACTATTCATGTCATATCTCATGATGTAATCATCAAATCGAGATGATATTTTGCAGTGTGAAATAGGATATATTGGCGGCCAACTGTGTGCAAAGAGTACTTCATCTTTTAGGTAATATTACTATTATAAAACCCTTTTACATTTTGGAATTCATAAAGATTGTATTGAAATGGATTGATTAAATTTGTTTAATCAACCGACCATATCATTGGCTCCACGTGTCCAAATGACTCCAAATTTTGAGAGAGGTCGGAAAATGTTTTATCTTCATCTTATAAGAAGGGGATATCTCTTGATCTTTATTTCTGAATAGACAATGTGGTGATGAATGTGGATGGACATATTGAGAATGAAAACAGTCCACTTCCTTTGGTTATAAATGCATCCCCCTCCACTCCTTCAAATGGGTTGGAATTTTAGAAGATGGGAGATTCAATTGGATTTTAAAAATCCATTCCCAAGGCTTGGGAGGTCCTTCCATAATCATGTTTTCACTTTATATAGCCTTCCCCCTATTTTTTCATCCATTCTCATTTTTTTGTTCTTCGTTTGTAATCATGTATGTTTGTGTTTTGTAATTATGTTTTAATGAAAGTTTATTATTCAATATCTATTTTTCTCATCAACCTTTTATAGATTAATATTAATGTTCTTAAGATAATTTAAATACTATTGAATCAAATTCCCTTATTTATATTCCTCATTAAATCGAAAATCAATTTTTAATTATCATCATTGTTCGTGTGTGTGTGTGTTCGACGCACCACTCTTTTCTTATCCATTCCTTTTTCTTCTCTTCTAAAATTATAATCAAGATCATTATAACCATATTATAAAACAAACAAATGGATGACTAAATATATTATTGGGGTGAGTTATAATTTGTGTATGTTAAGTGATTAAGAGATTTTCCTCGATTAATATTATTTGAATTAACATTGTGTATGTTGGACTTAACATGTCATTGATTAATGACTTGTTTTGTTTAACATGTGGTTTCAATTGATTATTGGATCCATAAATAAGCCTACATCAATATGATCTGATTTATATTAGAACAATATGTTATGTTAAGGCTTTGATTAAAGTCTTAACACTTAGTAATTCTAATCAACATCATCTTGTGACAAGGGTGTTGATTAAATGTAATATAAAGAAAATCTCAAGGATATCATTGGCTTAACTACCTAATAATAAAATTACCCAAATATATATCAATTATTTAAATAAAACATCATCCATAAATTATTTCATATTTTCTGTAAAGAAACCCCCAATCAGAACACAATCAACTAAAAATAAACAACTGTTACAAAGTATTATCACCGAAGATTCGACTAGAGTGCTACTATACACATTAGCAGAGCACCGGATCCTTGACCGATCGATAGGAGACAATCAGCCATGAGTTTATAATGGAACCTTTTTTGGGATGGTTCTTTAAATAGTCGTTAGTTTCTGGTTGTTGTAAAAAAAATAATTAAAAAAAATATTGAAAAAAACACAAAGAAAAACCCGTCATTACATAAAAATCATAAACAGAAAAAACACAAAGAAAAACTCATCTTACTTTTCCTTCCAACATATCTATGAACGTCCCATAGCGTCCCAAACAATCAATATGATTTGTTTAACCATGAAATTGAGAAAACAATTCACCAACATAGGAGGAACCAAAGAGATAATCAAATAATTCCAGAACCAGTCCTTGTCCATTCAATTGAATTAGATATGGCCAATCCAAGAGAACAAAATGTTAAAGAACTTACTGCACCTGATATGATTTACTAACCTCTTGGTATTCAATATCCAAACATATAGGCTTATTTTTAACTCAAATAGGGTTTGATTCATCTTCTTCCTCATTTCCATGGGCTAGCCGGTGAGGATCCACATCTCTACCATAAAGAGTTCCAAGTGGTGTGCTCTACCATGAATCCTGAAGGGGTTTCTATGGAACAAATAATGTTCCAAGCATTACCTTTCTGCATAGATGAGACTACTATGTCATGGATTTTATACATCCCTCATAGTTCTATAACCACATGTACTGACATGAAGTGACTCTTCTCAGGGAACTTATTTCATGCTTCTCTTAGTGCTTCTATCCGAAAGGAAATAAGTGGTATCCGTCAGTTCTCACGTGAATCACTCCCTGAGTACTGGGAGAGGTTCAAAAGTCTTGTTTCAACCTGGCCACATCACCAAATTCCTGACAAAATCTTGATCCAATACATCTACGATGGGTTATTGGATATGGAGAGAACTCTCATTGATGCAGCAAGTGGTGGTGCTCTTGTTGATAAAGCTCTTGTAGCTGTAAGATATCTCATAAGTAACATGGATGAAAACACACAACAATTACATACTCAAGCATATGATCAAGTAAAAAAATCCCCAGATAATCAATTAATAGAGCCGAAAAATATGACCAAGTGAATACGTGAACTTACAGGACTTGTGTGATAACTAGGTGTGGCTAAAAAATCCCCAACCTCATCTTCTCCACAATCAATGTTTCCTTGACCCGTCAGAAACTGTGGAATCTACAACTCTTCATCATATCCAACTAACGCATGTCCACAAATTCAAGATAATCAATATAATTCATCTTGACCAATGGATCTCAATGCATCATATGATCATCGTAAAATCTACCATCAACTATCAGGTCAGTTTTTTACAAACATCAACCAACCTCACCTGGATCCCTTCTCTTCTTCCTATAACCATGGCCTTAGGTATGGTAATACCATATCTCATCCCCCACAATTCCCTCATCAGAACCAAAAATATTTTCAATATGTTCAAGGTACTGGTAACATCCAGCAACCTTATCCTTTTATTCCTCCACCTAAAAAGAACAATCCTCCTCCTGGATTCCATTATCATAGTGAGCCTTCCCAATTTCAAAACCAATACAATCGATTTCCCAAGAACAAAATTATGGGTAATCCCAATCTATAACAAACCTATTCATCCAAGAAACCATCGGAAAGTGCAGTGGAAGAACTTTCCTCCTTCAATCATTTTTTTCTCAAGAACCTGCAAACCCAAATTGGTCAACTTCCATCCCACCTTAGTCAGTAGTTTCCATCCAATTCTTCCCAAATCCCTTCTCAACCATTACCCAACCCCAAGGTTAATGTAAGTGAAATTTGACTTATATCAGGAACACAAATTTTTATATCTCAAGATATGTCATATAAACCACATTTAAATGTAGACATAGAAAATGAAAAGAAAAAGAAACTTCAATCCATTTCTTAACCTCCTTATATTCAACATAAGAACCTAATCCTTTTTCTCAAGCCATTTCAATTCCAAATAAGTCCTTTGAACCCAATCTTGAAATTATCAGCATTTTTAGACATGTTTAAATCGTCATTCCCCTCTTAGATGCCATAAAAAAATTCCTAAGTATGCCATGTTTCTTAAGGAATTGTGTACCCACAAAAGGCAACATAGGAACTCTGAAAATGTTTCAACCCAAGAGTCCATACCTGTTATGTACAAAGATTCAGGGGCCTTTACCGTTCCATGCCAAATTGGAAGTTCCAACATTGATGATGCACTCGTAGTAATAGGTGCCTCAATTAATGTAATTTCCACATCCATATTCTCCAACCTTGGTCTAGTTCACTTACATCTAATGGGTCTTGTCATTCAATTGGCCAATCGAAGCACAACCAGTTTTGAGGGAATAATTGAGGACGTTGTTGTCTTAGTCAATGATCTTATCTTCCAAATTGATTTCTATGTCCTTAACATAGAATGTGAGACTAACTCTTCTCACTCTCCCCTAATTCTAGGAAGATCATTCCTCATGATTGCGAGAACCAAGATTGATTTCTATTCAGGCATCTTATCCATGGAATTTGGTGACCAACTGGTCAAGTTCAATATTTTCCAAGCCATGCCATACCCATCTGAGAATCACTCTGCATTCTCAATCCATGCTTCTGAGGACACTTCTAAGAGTCGATCAAACCCCAATCCATAGTGTTCTTCATGCTCTAATCTCAAAGATTCTTTTGAAATTCGCACCATGATTAACCAAGTCATAAATGTTGAAGTTGATGTAGACCTCTCATTCATAGACTCCATCAATCTAGGGGAACTTGAAAACTCTATTGAATCCCAATTCAACTATGATATCTACTGCTCCACCTTGTAAAATAATAAGAAGAATGAATATGAAACAACTGAAGTCCCATCCATCATTCATCAGTTGTTTAACCCAAAAATGAATGATGAGACTGATCTGAAACATCTACTTGAACAACTAAAATATGCTTTCATTTTCCATGATCGCTTTTATCCTATCATTATCTCTTCTTCACATACCAAAAATGCGGAGTCCAAACATGTTCAAGTATTAGTGGAAAATAAAAAGGCCATAGGTTGGACCCTAGATGACATACCATGAATCAAAACTGCCCTTTGCATGCATCACATCCATATTGAGGAGTCATCCAAACAAATTATACAACCATAAAGAACACTCAATCAACTCATATATAAGGTAGTTAGGGATAAGATAACCAAGATTATTCAAGCTAGTATTATCTACCCAATTTCTGATAGTTAGTGAGTTAGTCCAATTCAAGTTGTACCTAAGAAGTGTGGGATAACTATTGTCACAAATGAACATGGAGAGGTAGTAACAACTGGAGTGACGAAAAAATGGTGTGTGTGGATCTAATTTAGGAAATTGAACATCGAAACAATAAAAGAACACTACTTTCTTTCATTTTTTGATCAAATGATGGAATTATTAGCCAGAAAGTCACACTATTGCATTCTTGGTAGATTCAACGGCTACTTCTTAATCCCAATATCACCTCAAAACCAAGCAATGACTACTTTCTCATACCCCTTTATAACAGATGTATATAGAATAATTCCTTTTAGCCTTTGTAATGCTCCTAGAACATTCCAGAGGTGTATGATGAGTATCTTTTCAGTATTCCTTGAACACTGCTTGGAAGTCTTCATGGATGACTTCAAAATTTATGGCGAGTCATTGGAATCTTGTTTGAATTCACTCTCTGAAATCCTCCATATGTGTTTCAATTGTAACCTTGTGTTAAATTTCGAAAAATTTCATTTCATGGTTGCAAATGGGATTTTTCTAGTGAAAATAGTATGAAAAGATGGAATTGATGTTGATAATGAAACAATTGAAGTGTTCCAATCACTTCCAGAACCCAACTCTATTCGGGAAATCCGTTCTTCCCATGGTCATGCTGGTTTCTATCGGTGATTCATCCATAAAAGCAATAAAAGTTTCCTCAAACTAACTTGATTTCTCCAAAATGATGTCCCGTTCCATTTTTATGAGGTTTTAAAGAGAGAATTCGTTGAACTTAAAATGACTCTTACATGTTCCCCGATAATCCATCCCTCAGATTGGTCATTACCCTATGAGTTGATGTGTGATGCTTCTGATAGATCCGTTGGGGATGTTCTTGGTCAAAGAAGAGAAAATATTCATCATGTCATCTATTATGCCTCAAAAACATTGGATGAAACTCAATCTCACTACACTGTCACTAAAAAGGAAATCTTGGTAGGTGTTTTTTCATTATATAAATTCTGGCATTATCTATTAGGTGCCAAAATCATCATCTTCACAGACCATTCTGATATAAAGTTCTTACTTAAGAAAAGTGATTCCAAACCAAGGATAATAATATGGATCCTAATGCTCCAAGAGTTTGACCTTGAAATCAATGATAGACCAGGAAATGATAAACCTATGGCAGATCACTTGATTAGATTTTCTAATTCTTCTCATTCTGAAATCATCAATCCAGAATTCCCCACTGAGCACCTTTCATATCTCGCTCCAAAAATACCATGGTATGCCTCAATTGGAAATTACATGGTTTCTAGTGTTTTTCCTAAAAAAAGTTTGAAAAGAAGAGAAAATGAAGTTGAAAAGTGATTCAAAATACTATTTTTGGGAAGAAAATAAATTTGGAAAAATAGGGATGACATGGTAATAAAAAGATGTGTCGATGAAAATGAAAATTCATCCATATTAGAATTTTGTCACTCAATGACTGGTGGTGGCCACATTGGACCACAAAGGACCTCCCGAAAGATCCTAGACTCTCGATTCTTATAGGCTTCACTCTTCAAAGACTCACATGAGTTCTGTCAATCTTATCCCCCATGACATATGTTTGGATCAATTTTTAAGAGAAATAAAATGCCCAAAAATCCTTTAATTTTCTATGAAATTATCGATGTTTGGGGCATTGATTTTATGGTACCATTTCCCCCTTCCAAGGGATTCTCATACATCATTTTTGCGGTTGATTATGTTTCTAAGTGGGTCGAGGCCAAACACATTAGAAATGATTACTCACATAAAGTTACTGAGTTCCTAAAGACACACATTTTCCATCGATTTTTCACACCATGTGACTTGATAAGTGACTTAGGAACCCATTTCTGTAATAGAACCATGGAATCCCTTTTGAAAAATAATGGGTTTGTACATAAAAATTCAACTTCATATCACCCCCAAACAAATGGAATGTCTGGAATTTCTAATAGAGAAGTGAAAAGAGTTCTTGAGATAATTGTAAAACCCACTAGAAAAGACCGGCCTAAAATACTTGGTGAATCACTTTGAGCTGATCGAAATGCTTATAAAACACCCATTAGGATGTCTCCTTTTAGGATAGTATTTTGTAAAGAATTTCAATTTCTAGTTGAAATCCATAATATGTTATTTTTGGCAGTAAAAACTTGATATTTTTATTGTGAAAAATCTGGTGAAAAAATATTGTTGCAATTCGCTGAACTGGAGGAGCTTCGACTTGATTCTTACAAGAAGTCTAATCACTACAATGAAAAAACCAAGGAACTCCATGATAATCACATCCTGATAAAGGTAATTCATGATGGTGAAAATGTAATGCTCTTCAATTCATGATTTTTTCTTCACCATGGTAAGCTTAATTCCCATTGGGAAGACCCTTTTATTGTTTCTCATGCTTACACATTTGGTGCAGTGGATGTCCAAGACCCCCTTCAAAAAGAAAATTCACGGTTAATGAACATAGATTGAGGCTTTACCATTAAAAGAAACACATTCCAGGAACCACCTCTACTTCCATCAGATCCCCAACTTATACAGTGGACCCACCACTAGATGGAGATCGCGACCCGCCAAATCCAAACTAGGGGGAACCTATTTTTCATTAACTCTCTTTATCTCTTCCTCTCTGTACAACATTATTATATATCCTATCTCTTTGATTTTTTAACACTTTCTTTATCAAAACCATTATTTTTCACTTTCTATTTTGTGTGGGATTATATTTATTAAAAACTATAAAAACTAATTAAAAACAAAACAAAAAAAGAATCATAATAAAAAATTATATACAAAAAAATCAAGAGTCATGATTACTCACCTTCCAATTTTCAAATTTTTTCCAACCATTTTGGGGATTTAACAGACATGTTTTCATCTCAAATATTTTTTATTTTCATCATGACATTGGATAAAAAAATTTGGTCTTAAAATAAAAAAAAATTTAATGCTCACTTTTTTCTTTGGAAAATTATTTTCCCAAACCGTGAGGAACAACATTTTATTTTATGCCAAGGCCACCTATGGACATATTTTCAAAATGTGGGTTTTTCACCCCCATTTGTGAGTCTTGAGTTTTTGGACCATCAAGCTGAATTTCCTAATTTAATGTGCATTAATATGATAAACGCATTTTCAGAACCCCATGAGAATTATAATAGCTAAATAGCCTCCCATTAACCATGCACTAATCCTCCTTTTGAGGGAAAGCATCATTTTAAGTGTTGGTGAGAGGTTTTCCTTCAGTGTGGTTTGGGTATGTATATATTTTCATCATGTATAATTGAAATGTGTTAAAAAAATCTAAAAAATTCAAAAAAATGAAAATAAGAATGGTCTGTGACATGGGTAGGTCAAAAATCACTCTTCCTTAACCTTTGATCTTGTTATAACTATTACAATTAGTGTTGTGAGAAGATTAATCATGGGTTGGTATATGAGTGTGAGATATTTTCCACATTAAACCTTTAAAAAATGAAAAAAAGAACACTTGAATTTTATTATTATGTCATTGGGAGAAGTTTTTTGGTTAGTGAATATTTCATCTTTTCACCCCCTAAAAATTTACATTCTCTCATGTTTCATTCTTCACACAATAATTCCCTTGTAAAATATATGTTTTCATTTTCTTCCATGTTTTATTTCAAAAAAAATATGTGCATTGATTTTTCTATGTTGGTGTTTTACCCCTCTTCTTCTCTCTCTTGGAAATTATATTTCTTCCATCCCATAGCCATAGAAAAACCCCTTAAAAAGAACTATTGATTCTTGGGTACTTTGGATAGGGATTGGAAGCTGAGAGCTCTTTCAAACACTATGATTTTCAATTTCGGTTGGTGAAAGAGCAACGCTCCACTAATGAATTTTATCGTCTTGAGAGATGTGAGTATTGAGTGTCACCATTTTCCATTTCTAAATTTGAGAATGAAAAAATGAATTAGTTTTGGAACATTGTCTCTGCAACAACATGTGGTGGAATTCAAAATGGAAGAGTGATATTGTCTAAACCTCCCTTGATTAGAGAAAACAACTATTTAATATCTGTTGGTGAGTAAAAATGAATTTGTTATGTTTTTATATTTGGTGAACATGAAGAAATGAACAAGACTAATTTGGGGGAGTGTATGTTATTAATATTTTCATGACTTATTATATACCCCCATTACTGAATTTATATGAAATTTGCATAATTTTTGTGAAATATTAATGTTTTAATACTAAGTATAATTTTTTTGCATTTTTAGAAGTAGTAAAATTGAATCGCTTTACTATTTTATTTATAATGCCCCCTAATGATCCAAAATGGGCGGTTCTTATTTTTTTGGATTTCTAATTCACTATAAAACATTCAATTAGAAGGTATTGTGGTCCAATTCTGCAATTTAGGGAATCTCGTGGACCACAGAAGATGACCCAAAGAATTTGTGAAGAAACTGGACCAGCCATGATGATTGAGTTACTGGTTTATATCCCGAAGCTCAAATTTTATAAAACTCTAACATATGTTCTTGAATATCCAAAATAATCACGGATAAAAATTTTAGGCCCCAACTCTATGAACAAGGGGCCCAAATGAATCATTAATGTCTATCCCACCATTCTGGATGGGAATTAAAATCCTGATACTATTCATTACATATCTCATGATGTAATCATCAAAGAGATATGGGATTTTTCATTGTTAAAGAGGAGATATGGGCGGCCTACATTATTAAAATATCATTCGGTTTTGAATTAATCAACCAATTCAAAACCCTTTTACATATTGGACTTAAAAAGATTGGATTGAAATGGATAGATTAAATTTTTTAAATAAACCAGCCATAACGTTGGCTCCATATTTCCAAATGACTCCAAATTTTGAGAAGGTTCGGCCAACATTATTATCTACAAGATTGAAGAATGAGATATCTCGATATCTAACTGTATCAATTTCCAACATGGTGATGCAAGTGGAGGGACATATTGGGAATGAAAACTGTCCACTTCCTTGGGCTATAAATTCACCCCCTCATCTCCTTCAAAGGGTAGGAATTACAGAATAGAGGATCATTAATTGGAATGACCAATGGCTTGAAAAAGTCATGGGAGGACCTTCTATACTCAAGTGTTCACTTGAGATACCCTTCCTCATCTATTTTCATCCTTTAACTTTTGTGTTGTTCTTTGTTTGAAATATTCGATGTTTGTGTTTTTTAATTATGTTTTTATGAATGTTTCTTCTTCCATATCTCTTATTCTCATCAACCTTCTGTATATTAATATTAATGTTCTTAAAATAGTTTAAATACTATTGAATCCCCTTTTCTTCTTTTTATTTCTCATTTAATCGAAAATATTTTTTTAATTATAATCATTGTTCGTGTGTGTGTGTTCAACACAACACTCTTTTATTATCCCTTCCTTTTTCTTCTCTTATTAAATTATAATCATAATCATTATAACCAGATTATTAAACACCCAAATGTCTGAGTAAACGTCTCATTTAGGTGAGTTATAATATAGGTATGTTAAGTGACTGAGATATTTTCTTCGATGAATATTCATTGAATAAACATTGTGTTTGTTGGACTTAACATTTCATTGGTTAATGACTTGTTTTGTTTAACATGTTGTTTCCATGGATTATTGGAAAAATAAATACACCACCATCAACAGGATATGATTGTGATTAGAACGTTAAGTTATGTTATGGCTTGGATTAAATCCTTAACACTTAGTAATTCTAATCAACTTCATCTTGTGACATGGGTGTTAATTTAACGAAATATAAAGAAAAGCTTAAGGATATCACAAGCATAACTACCAAATGATGAAATCACCCCAATCTTAATCAATTTTTAAAATAATACATCATCTACAAATCATTTAGTAAGATCTACAAACAATCCCCCCAAACAGAATACAATCAACTAAAAACAAATGACTATTACAAAGTTTCATCGCCAAGGATTCGACCCGAGTGTTGCTATACATATTAGTAGAGCACCGGATCCTTGACCGGTCGATAGGCAACAATCGGCCTTGCATTTCAATTATACATTGAAATTCATTATTTTAATTAATAAAAATAACAATATTAGAATAAATTATTTTGAGACATCTAATGATGACAAAAAATCTCATTAGATAATGAGAATTCAATTTTTGAATGGAACATATAAAAATTATATAACTATATTAGAGGTTTTAAAATACCCTATAACAAGTATATGAAATATAATAAAAGTTATAATGTAGTTAAATGTGTTAAATGATATAATAATAGACACATAAACCCATATTTTTTATTACATGATGGAAATAACATATGAAAATAGGTAAATGAGGATGTAAGAATATGAGAATAATTATTAAATGATATATGATACATAAGTATAGTGATTTTATAGATTGTGTTAATGATATCTATTTGATATAAAAACGGATATTACAAATCAAATAGATAACATGTTCTTTATGACCCGCTCTACATAGGTTTTCTAATTTCATTCTTATAATAATTAATTTGATGTTTAAATGAAAATTTAACAATAATAAATTTACATTAATATTTTACCATGTATGAAACCAAATATTAGTTATTGATGTAGAAAAATGAATCACTCAAATTTTATAATAAGGATTATAAAAATGGAAAAGGAAGCTATAATAAAAAATAATATATCTACAATTCATGTTGGATAGCTCATCTCTATCTTACATAGAACATGGTAAACGTTTTTATATCTTGTAAAATTATTTTAAAAACCCTTAAGATTGATAATGTTTAATAAAAATAAAAAATAATTCAGAAAAAATCAATGGTAATAAAAATTACTAAGAAAAAGAAATTATTAAAAGAAAAATGTAGAAGGAATAAATAATTATAAAAAAAATCATCTGATTTCAAGAGGAAGAACATCCATAGTGACATTTTTCATTTTGGGGAATATAGATAAAATTATAATATTGTTTGTTTAAGAATAATTTAATTTTATTAAATTAATAATGCATCTATTGAATTTTTTATAATGGTTCAGAAAATGAATTTACGAATAGAACAACAAAATATTGGGTCCCAAATAATTTATTTATAATAGTTAGGGACCTATTAGAATATGTTTTCCAAAATAATTTCATATTAGAGTTATCATAATATGGGAAAATTATTATGGTAATTAATTCAAAATTGTACATGTATAGTGGATATTAATGAAATATTAGTGCATATTTCAAAAATTTCGATTCCATTATCAAATAATTATTAAGGATGTATATCATTTTTTTAGAATTGTAAGATAAATATAACATGCGAATAATTAATTATACTTTAAAACCCAATCATCCAAAATAATATTTACACTTTTGAATGATTTTAGAATACTATGACATGTTTCTAACAAGGATGTGGTATAGGATCATAATGTTGGATATTAAAATATCATATAATGTTTTTAGTGATAATATTCTCAATTTTAAGTAACCCAGAACATATGTTATCTATAATTTATATCATAAATTATTCTGTTAGAAAAATGTAAATTGTTTAAAATGTGAAACAACTAAATCAAGTATTTTTCATTTAATCCTAATATATTGAAATGTTTATTCATAGATTTAATTTTATCAGTGTAATATTATTTTATATTTCTATCTTCAAAAACTGAATATTTTGATACTATGTGATGTATGAAAAATAGTATTGAAATAAATAACTATCATCTATATAAATTAATATGGGTTCTAAATCCAGGATATATATGTTATTTAAATGAAATTTTTATGTCACATAGATCTCCATACCTAATTGTAAAATCTATTTTAATTTAATAGTAGGTAATTTTCCAGTTTTTTATTTTCTTTTCATTTTGTGTATGTTTTTAGTAATGAATTGTTTTGTCACTATATGTTTTTTTGAAATTATTGAAAAATGGATTATGAAAGTATAACATTGAGGAGTAATCATGGAAGAAAAACTGAAATCCTTGAGTTGATTTATTTTTGTTCAATAAATGGGATTGAACATACATTTTTTATACAGAGGTAAGCACACACAAAATACTATTACTAAAAGTAGTAATATATAGTTACAAAATTTAATAGGAGTGTTATATGAAAAATTACCTTCTATTTCAATTTTGGAAATTTTTTTTATATAAAATATGTTCTATTATTTACTGTTTTTCAATTAGATATTTGATTCCCTCAACATATTTCTTCAATCTATGTATATTTTCGACCCTACCCATGTTATATTTGATGATCATGTTTTTTGTATATTTTTTTAATTTCATCAATAAAAAACTCATAATCTATATGTGATAGATTATGTATTTTTCAATAAGATGTCTTGTCTAGTGATGGTTCTTTATAGTAATTAATATCTATAAGAAGCCACATAGGATGCATAAGATGTAATTATAAAGGCATATATATAGTGGCCAAGAATAACATTCATAGAACATGAGACTCAACCCAGTTGGTGAGGAATTAAGATGTTAATCCAAGAGATCAAAGATCACATCTGGGTAGAGGAATATTTTTGGGTTACAGTATAAGTACTGTATTTAGTATTGTAGTATATATTGTTCAATATTGTAATATATGGAACTATTCATCCATTTGGGCCTTCAGGAAATCAGTTTGGTCTTCATGTCCTTCATGGACTCTAGTCCTCCCAATGACCTTAGTCCAGTAAGGATTTAGGGCCACACCACATCCTTAAGGGTCCCTTAAATACTTTAGACCTATCGAAAAATGAAAATTCAACCAGACATATTACATGTAACTGAAATCCATAAGAGGATTCGTAGTAGGGTCATTGAACATGATAGAGCTGAACAAACTTCGATGAATGGAAGGGTATGTCATTGGAATTGGTACAAGTCTTATGTAGCACAACATATTCCTAATGTTAGTCCAACCAAGGGAATGTGGAGAGCTGACATCATGGTATTTAACTAAAAATGTTACCCTATATAATGAATATATGTATTATCCTTCATTATAAACATGGGAGAAATTAAAACACATAAACGGGAGAGAATAAATTATTAGAAATGTTAAAATGGGTAGATATCTATCAATTATCATACATATAAATATAATTTTCATTATGGCATAAGAAAAAGTGATTATTAATATAATATAATACCAAATAATTCTTATTTAATAATCATGATTAATTCCATAAACCATTTATATATGACAATTTTGGGAAATTATGAAAATAAAATTCATGTTTTGTGAGTTCAATTAATAAGAATATATAAATTTTGTTAGAGTTTGGAAACAAAATTTTCATAGAAACTATTTCGTACCTCATGATTTAATATTGAGAATATAAATTAAATAGATAATTAAACATTTCCACGTGTTGTCCATATCAAAGTTGATTAGGCATCCCTATATAATTCCCATAGTTGATCGACTACATGAAATCATTTACATTAATTATATATGATTATTAAATTTTTTACATAATTAATTACAGGTATATTAAGTATCATCCCGTCATGTAAAAAATATAATATATATTTATGACATAATAAAAATTTATTATATAAATAAATCAAAATCTATTGAAAAGAAATTTGTTTCAGAAATCCCTCAGGATAACTTAATTAAACTAATTATTCAATTCTGTTTAATAGAATCATCATCATCAAAATAAAACTGATTATAAAATTGGATTTTATCATTTTATCCTAAACTAATTGATTAATAAATGTCCTTAAAGTAAGATGATGTAGGTGAAACTGTCATTAAATGGTCAGTACAAAAATTCGTTAAAATCTCAAAAATATAAATTTGTGATTTTATATCATATTAAATTTATATTCGATGAATAAGTATAATATTATTTTATTTTTAAAAAGTCATGTATAAATTAATATTTTAATTCAAATGAATGAATGACCACGATGAAGGTAAAATCCGTCCATAATGTATATATTTTTTGAAATCATTTCTTTATATATTTTACAAATATTAAAAATGACTACATTAGAAAACATTTGGAAATATTACTTTCAACATTTTTAAAATAAATAAATATTTATCTAGAATTATATTTTTTGAAATATTCAATGCATGGTAATGAACATTAATTAAGAAATTTCCACTAGCATCGTAATAAAAGGAAAATTTTGTTGGCTAATGCGAAAAAAAGTCAGCATTTCATTATAAATTGTTTGTCGATAATTTTGAGTTAAAATTCTAAAAAATGAAGCTATTAACTAAGAAAAATATGTATAACCAACTGATATGTATATATAATATTCCAAAAATTCAAAATCTATAAAATTCAATCAATTAAAATGTAAAAATCCAATATATAAAAGATGTGAGATTTTATAAAAAACCCTTTCATAAGGTTTCTTCATTGTATTTTTTACTCTTAACTCATATATAAAATATTTATCTTTACAATAATTATACAAAATAAAAATATACATACATTGAAAATAATATATTTTGTACTTATTATATTTTTCAATCCATTTATTAATAATTATTTTTTACAATAATCGTTCTCAGGTGTTAATTTTTCAAACTTTATGTTAATTGTTTTGAGAAAGTATAGCCCTTGTGTGATGCAAATTGTTATTTCATTCAAATATTATCCAAAAATATTTATATTTATTATATTTTCATTATATTTTTATTTATAATCATCTATAAAATGAAGTGAAAAAAACGGGTGATGTCATTTATTGGGTTGATATTATATATATCAGAATGAACATTGTATTATCTACATGGAAAAAATTAAGACTGAAAGATAATATTTTATACTTATAATAACAAAAAATATCATAAATATATTATATATATATTAAATTTATAATTATAAATAACCATGTGAGACAGTTTTATAAAATGAATCATATCACTAGATTGAGGAGGTAGTCCATATGTATGCCATAATGATACATTCATTTCATATTTTATTGATAGAATTAGAAACATGGTTATGAATTCATGATAATAATAATTTATTATATTGATGTTATTTTGTTTCATTCATTTTATGATGGAACATTTTTGTTAAAAAATATTTCAAGAAGAATTAAAATTTCAATATATTGGTTATGATTTATATCCCTTTTGTAGATACCCCTAATGATAGCAACTTAATAATTCAATGATATGTCATTGTATAATAAAATAGTTCCTATGATGAAGAAATTTTTTTTAGTAAAGGTTTTTGGTTATTCATAGTTGAGAAAAAATTCCATTTAAGCCTTGAAAAAAAAGGATTGGTTGTGTCATTTTAAAAGTGGGACAGAGGATACAATTGAATTTTGATTAAAACATATCAATGAATTATAAAATAATAATTTATAATATTAAAATTTAAGATGAAAAATTATTGAAAAATTACAATATGTTATCATTTAAAAAATTCTATATTTCATTTTCACATTTATACATTTAGTTTTAATCTATTTAACTTATATTAACACACACCAGGGTAAATAAATTTTTCCAATGACACTATTAATGTTCATAATAAATTATATTGGATTCAATAAATAAATTTTATATGGTGATAAATATTATGGATTCCATTATATAAAATTCAATATCATTATGTGAATAAACTATATTTAAAATGAAATTGTAAATCGCGATGAAAAATGATTTTCCTATAAAATGAATCTTTATGTATAAATTTTTTTTTATCATAAATCAACTGTAATTTAGAGTATTATAAATTCTATTATATTATATTTAATCAATAAAATCATATTAAATTTTAAAAATAATAAAAAAATTAATTTCACAATGAAAATATATGAAAACAAATAAAAATTTTCATAAAATTTCATACCTTCTATAATTCAAAAAAATATTTCTTTTGAAAAATCTTATAATCCCATACAATAATAATATTAATGTTTGGATTTATAAAATTATATCAATTTATGGAAAAAATTATACATTTTTTATTAATTAATTATAACTTTACTAAAAAAATGGATTAAAATAAAACTTTTATTTCAATATATTCTTGAATAAAAAAAATTAAAATATTTATAAATGTGTTATAATATATTATAATTTTATAAACACATTTACATTTAAAAAAATAATTATTCATCTTAATTTAATTGTTTAAATTCACACCTCTTATTAAAATACTATGTTTTAAAAATCACATTTGAACAATAATAATTCAATAGTATATCATAGCTCATTTAAACTCAATGATGCATGTAAATAAAGATAACAACAAATGTTTATACCATTAGAATTGGATATATCACAAAATATTATTGGGTTAAATTATAACAAAATATATAAATATATTCCTTGAAATTCATTAAAAATGATACAATTAATTATGGATACATTTTCCTCATTATATCTTTAGATTACCATGTAGTAACCTTAAATTTTAATTCATATACTGGACATTTACCAATTTAGTAGTATTATTCCATGGAACATTATCTCCATAATAAAATATTTTTATATTTCTTTCATATTAATTATCGTTCTCCCATGTAGAATATCATAGTTAAGTACATATAAGGGACCATGGTTGTATTTATTAATGATTGTTATATGGAACACTTCATAATGTTAGTAGACTATAAACAAATTTCAAATTGATTAGAAATAATCATGATATGTAAAATAATTTAAAATGGGAAAATATATATATAAATTACCTTTTCATTATATATGAATATCAAAAAATTTCATCTGATGATATATTTGTAGGAATACATTATCACAATCTTCAAACTCAATTTCACGAAGATGAAAAAATAAAATAAATTCTTTTCTTGACATTGTGCTACCAGATTTATTTCCAATTATATCTATCGATTTTTTAAATTTCTTTATCTATATTGGTACACATTAGATTCCATTCATTAATATAATGCCATCACATTGGAATATTACACATTCTACCATTGAGGTCTTTATATGGTGATATTTGAATTATGTTGTTAAATCTTTTATTTTTAGAATATTCAATAAAAGGAATATATTGAATCCTGATTCCTTTGAAATTAAGATCAGATGATTTGAAATTAATTTATATTTTTTCAAGGGTCAAATCATAATGATCAAATGTTTGAGGATGATAAGCATTATTAAAAATCAAATCATTATATTAATTTTTCTAAATAATTATTAAGAAAAATTTAGAAAACCTTATTTCACAATCATATATGATATAATTTGTTACTAAATGAAATAATAACCTAACAATAATGTGAATAATAAAATTGTTAATAAGATATAATTACTCTATAATGGAAATAAAATGTCCCAATTTGAAAAGGTGATGAATAATAACTCAAATTTCAATATGGATTCTTCATGTTCCATGGAGTAAAAAGATGAAATATATGATAATGTTTTTCCATATCCATTCAGGTATGGGAAATGGATATAACATCCCCAAACACTACTATCTTATATCCTCCATATTCTAGAGTACCAAAAAAGCGTTACATATATATATATATATATTAAATTATTCCAAAAAATTCATACTAATTTATGTCCTTATACCTCTATATAATATCAAGATGAGTAGATAATGATGGTCTATTAAAAAAATCTAACAAATCATTCTTCAATTATACAACTGATGGGAAACATATACTATGCTAAAACCCTAATGTTTTATCATGAACATAATGGTACTTATGATCATTTCTCACCTAATTCTGCAGTTCCACGACCATCTTCTATGACTCAACTATTAATACATGGATGGATGGTATAACATTAATCTAATAAATACAATACATATCCTCATTCAATATGATTTCTCAATATATATTTTATAATAATCATGTAGTATTGAATATTCATTAATACTCATTATAGATAATTTTTTTTTGTAGTTTTGACTCCCATTATCCAAAACCTAGGTTTCCGTTATTGGATTGGAATTAAATTTGGAGTCATAATAATTAATCAGTTTAAACAATATTATCTAGGGAATATTCTATTATTTCTATGTGAATATATTATTCAAGGTCTTATTATCTCTATAAATGTCAGACCTTTCACCATTATTATAACTGAACATCTTCTTCAATTCAAGAATTATAGTTAGACCCTAAAAATTATTATTCATGTAGTTATTATCAAGTAATTGAAATTATTTAAAGTCATTTGGTATAACCATATCATTCTGAGTAATGAAAAATCCCTTCCGAGATATTGATTTTTCACCAGAGACCATAAATTGTTATTCAATATAGGGTTTTGAATGAATATTTTCACTAGCCAAACATAGATGGATCACCTTTAAACTATCTTCACATTAAGTCAACGATATATACATAGCTTCATACCATTTGATCATTATGAATGGATTAGCATGTCATCATTAATCTCTCACAAAGAGTAGTTAACTTCACAAAGAGTAGTTATGAATAAATATGGATATTATATAAACAATTTAGGATATGACATTTCATAATAAATACAATCATTGAAGGATCCACTGATATACCATAACAAGAGTTTATATTACCTATGATTAAATCATCCAAAATAATAAATTATACTTTATCAAAATTATATACGTCTTCTCCTTCCAAAATCCCATCATATTAATTTTCTTATGATTTCATGAAATTAATTATACATAAATATAATATAAATACTATATATAATTTCTACCAAAAACCAATCATGGTAATCTCTAATGATAATATTTATTAAATCCTAGAATATATAAGAGGCCTCATTTATTTAATGTTAAGTCACTATTAATTTGCAAGGACTATTCTTTGTTTGGAAGGATTTCATGTGTATGATTTCCCATTTTCCCAATATTGATGATATCATGAATAATTATCAATGTTTAAAAGTATTTACCTCCTCAAAATTGTTCCTAGAAATCATTAACAAGGGGTGGATGAGAATTTGTTTTGATATTGATTTAATTAATTTATAGATAATCAACAAATGGATTCTGTGAAACATACCTATTCTTTATAAATAGAATATGTTCTTCCTAAGTGTATGTAATATGTATTATGGATCATTTTATAAATTATCTCTGTATGGTATTAGAATGATGCAGATTGGCCCTTTGTGTGTTTTGAAGAACATTGTTCTCAAATGATTTCAATAGTGAGTCCTTTGGTGTTGGATGATAAAAATATGGAATTAGGGATAAAAGATGTAGTGAAAAACGCTTTCTGTAGTGTATGTGTAATTGAAGGTTGGAGTGAGAGAGATTTTATTATTGGAATAGTTCCTTGGATTGTTAGGCTTGTTCATGGGATGTTACATTATCAGTATTTAATCATGGATCAATAATTCAAGGAGACTTGTATTTTGGAGAGATTTAAAACTCAACATTAAAAATCCATTGAAATTATTAAACACCCTATATATATGTAGTGAAATAGTCATAAAAATGGTGAATCGTCTTTGGTTTTTTCAAATAGCAATGACCTTTAACACGTTATAGGTTATCTAAAAACTACATCTTCATATGAATTTTAAATTTCATTGATGAGGATTGATCCATATCATCTATTCATTGATATATAGTGATATAAGTTTCCTCATACATATTCACAAGTTATAATTAGATATAGTAACACCATCAATAATTTCCATATTTTATATGATTAAATAAAAAAATTTAATTGTGTTTTTTTTGGCGTGGTTGTTCGGAAACTTTATTGGATCGATGTATCTTATTGTGAGATAGGTGAATGGGGTTAAAATAATTGATCCATTATAATTAAATGAATATTGATTTCATTTATGTAGTTGATTCATTGATTCTATATTTATTTACTAGAAATCATAAATTGATCATTCATTAACCCAATGGATGAAAATAAAATTTCACTAATAATTATTCAACTAGATTAATGATATTGGTTATGATGACTTGTTGTCGATTATTTTTATTCATACTATGATTGAAGTTTTCTAATTATTTTTCTAGATAAAATATGTTAATCCACAGAATTTTAGGAACTTTTTTTGAACAAATAATTTCTCATTGGGTATTGTGTTGTATCATACACTAAGTTAATCATGTGCTATACAAACACGAGGATTAACTTGTGTACACACAACACATAGTTTCTATGAAACAACATTTTAGAATAATAAATATTTAAGAATGTTAGTACTAACGTAGCCATTAATTATATTAATATTAATAGTAATAATTATTTTTTTCAATGTATTTTAATTTTTTTTAAATTAATTAAACTTATTGATAATATAACATATAAGATTTGGTAAAGTTAATATTTTTTGAAATTTCTATTTTCTAAAAAGATCTTTTTCTTATGATCATATTTGAATAATAATAAAATTAATTTATAAAACATTGAGAAATTCAGTTTTACAAAACAAAAATAATTTTTATATAAATAAATTCAAAACCGTATTTAGGACTATTTGTAGAAATATTGAAAGTATTTTATTTCTAGAGGGATAGTGAAAAATAAATAATTTTAACTAAAAACTAATTTTGTCAAATATATTCATATAGATAAGTTATATTTTATTATAGTTATAATGTAATTTTAGTCAGTTAAATATTTATTTATTACAATAATTTTTTTAAACAAGTTCACATTGAAATTTTATATAAAATATTTCAATTATTTGATACTTTTCAGATTAAAAAGTTGTTGTCTTGCCCTATCTACATGATTAAATTCCAAATTAATTTTTCAAGAATATATGAATTTAATATAGAAATTTAATTATCTAATTTATAATTAGGATAATTTAAAATATTTATATTACAGAAAGATTAATTTTTTTTACCAACTCGATATTAATCATAAGATAAAATAATATATAAACATCTCTGTAAACCATTGTATCGAAATATTTAGTCTTTAGACGTTATTATATTGATACCTTTCTTTTATTAGAGCCACTTGATAAGTGAAAGATGTTGTTTGAGTTATCTCTTTCAAATATTTAACTATTTTCCACTCACTTGATTTATAAAATTCCACCCACTATTCCCAAATCATCACAACTTAAACAATATTTGGATCAAAAAAATCCCCAACCAAATCACGTATTCTATTCCCATATTTCATCATGTAAGGATCAATCTTAGTAAAAATAAAACTAAAGGAGTACTTTGGTAAAAAAATAAAAGGAGATACACAAATAAGTGGTTGTGTTCATCAATGAATGTTTTTTTATTTTATACGCAAACCCATATAAATTTTTCTATAACATGTTTAAAAAATAAATATGTATCTAAAATATATAAATATTTTCTATGTTATTGTTATGGACAAAAACCAAAACCACTTCCATCATATGTTTTATGAAATCATCGTTCGTGTGTGCTGTGTACTACCACCTATTGAATTGATGTCATTTTTTTCCATTACAGCCAATCATGAATAGAAATAGTGATTATCTTGTTATTTATATTATATATTTTTTATTTTTTATTTTTTATTTTTTTTCTTCAATTATAATATCTCACATAACATATTCGTTTCCTTTTTTTTTGGAATATGATAGTGTCATTCATGTGTATAGTAGACTACCGCCTCCCAATGTTATGGGATTTATTGACAATTTAAATGGAATGAAATAATAATTGTTTTAACAATGATATCTGAAATATCTTAAATCAAAATTTTTATTTTATTATAACATCTCATATATTTTCCTTTCATCCAATCAGCCATGAAATTCAAATCAATGTTCATGAAAATATATGAACAACCATATATATGAATGATAAATTTCATTTCCTATTTATTTCATTTATATTTTATTATAAAAACATATACACTGAATATATACCATATTTATATCATGGTTTTACATTTGTATATTATGAAATCATTATTAAATTTAGTGGAGAAAAATATAACAAATCAAAACATATAAGGAAAAAATGTGGTTATTACACAAAATGTAACTTTAAAAATGATTTTTAGAGTACAGTAGAAGTCATGACTTATGGTATGATATTTCCTTCTAACTTTTACACTATGTTAGAAATACATCATGTTAACCAATTATTTATTCTATTTGGTGTGTATACAATACATGGTTGTATTTTGTTTATTATTATACTATTAATATTATTTATTTAATTTTCCATTTTAGGGTCCCTCTTTTATTTGATTATTTTTTCAATGTGACTAACACGTTAAGATTTTTTTTCTCAATTTTATTTTTTGTGAAACATTTTAGGTCATGGGCCTATTTTGTTTTATTTGGTGTATATACATCATATTATATATATCATGAATCCATTTATTTTATTTATATTTAAATATTCTTTCAATTTTGATATTTCATTAGGATTATTAATAAATGTTACCAATGTGAATGAGTTTATTGTTTCATTATCGATTTTATAAGAATTATTATTTTTATTATTTCATTGGTGAAATATACTAATTATTTTCATAAATTTTATTATGTATTGCATCCTCATGATAAATTAATCTAATATTGCTATTTTTTTACTACACTGTACTTAAAATCAATAAGAAAATATTTTTAGGAAAATATGATGATTTCTCTATATTTTTGTGGAATTATTTTTTCAATTAAAAAAATTATTATAAAATGACTTATTACTCCATTTTAATTTGAAAATACACGATAATACTTGTTTGACGTTAAAAAAGGTTGTTTTTAAATGAATATTTTTGTCATTTTCTATAATATTCTACATTTGAATTTTTATAAAATTATTTAATAAAATTATTTTTTATATCTACTATATAAATAAAATATTATGAATCCATAAATAATCATTTCCTTCCATATCTTTTTAGTATCCCATAAACATTATTTAAAAGAATTCACTGTTTTTATGACTGAAAATATTTTTAAAAGTCGATAGGTATATTCCTCATGAAATTTTATAAATTATATTTCCAAATTATTTTCAAACTAATATAAAATTTCGTAATGATAGTTATAACTTACTATGGATTTGGAAAACGTGTACCATTTATTTTTTTACTCTGAATGGTTTATCCTTTTATGGAATGATGTTTTTGAAAATTGATTCTCTTCCAAGGGATAGGTTCTTATGAAACAAATTTATCATCCAGGTGTAATATTCATAGGTAAAACACTTATTATTTATTGTTTTGATATGAATATGATTAATTTATCTTTTCATAAGTTTTTATTTTATGACATTTTTTTAAACCCATTTCATTTCATGAATGGTGATATGATGTATGTATATAATCTCATGGAACTCATATGATTGATTACAATATGTGATTGGTGGTACCTATATATAAATACAGAGAAATGGGTAATGATTTATCTCTCATGGGATATAAATGGATGTAAAGGGAAGTGAATGTGGTTTAGAAAATTATTTTTTCAACTAATATGGTCTTGTGAATAAACATTGACTACAAATATAGTTCATTGTGTAAACCCATTCCACAATGATAGAATGGTTGAAGACTGTGAATTATTTGAATGAATTTTGTTTTTATTATTTTCAAAACACATTTAATGATAAATTGTGAAACAACGTAACTCAAAACATAGAAAATCATATATAAAAAAAGACAGAATAACAAATAGAAGAATTCAAGAGACGATTAGGGAACTTCTATGTATATATGATCTATTTAAGAGTTTATTCCTTATTACACACATCCAAATTGATGTGGTCTAAAAAGAGATAATTCATCATTTACTATACTGGAAATAATTAATCCATAGTTATATTATTTTTATTTAAACCCCTTTTGTTTATAATGTTTTTCTATTGATCACCTCACCTAGATCTATTTTAGTCTCCACCAAAATGTATATCTCGAGTTTCATGTCAGTATCATTTTTGGATGCATTAATTGAAAATTATTATTCCATAATTTCTCTCTCATAAATTATGATAATATATATAAATTTATTATTTTATGAATACTACATACTTGCATCCCACCACTTCACAATAATCACATCTCAAGAATAATTTTCATATTCTGTGTTGGATTCTCTTGAAGATTGAACCAGCCCTACCGAGTATCCCTACACAGGATTAGGTTCATCAAAAATATCATTATCCTTTAATTGATCACAATAAAGTCAAGTAAATCAATTAGGATACAAATATAAGGTTTGAATTCTCCTTCTATTCCCAATCAAATGAAGTTGGTAACAATTGTTTCTCCCCAGGCATCATCTTGATGGAATACTATGTATCCATTATTTTATGTTGAAAATGGTTATCATTCTACAAATTTGAATTCTTTCTTTTGATTAGAATTCATCTCCTTGCATCTCAGTTCCTCTTCCACCATTTCCCTTTCCTCTTGTTGTGAAACCCTCTCGCATGACATCTCAAAACAATACCATCTGAGAACTTGTTACCTATGTCATCTATTTATTTAGGACCAATAAAATGTTTTCCTTCATATACACCCAATATATAGTCTTTACTATTGGAATAATAACTATTCCTTTAGGGTCTATAGATTTAGAATGTTTTTCAAGACTAATATTTCACCTATAATTTACATGAATTATCCCTTTCACTAAATTTTCACCACCCCCTATGACCATCATCCCATGGTCCTTGAAAACTATAGGTTATCACTTGATTTCCACCTTTATTGCCACATTGTGATTTGATTCATGGAAAGTAAATACATCATCCAATACTTATATCCAATGATTGATATTTTTTCAAATCCAATTTACACCGCCTTCTCAATTTTTTTTCTATTGATGCTTTGAATGGAGCCAAAATCCCTTTTTTTAAAAACACAATCAATCAATTCTATCTTGAATAGGACATACTCCACATGATTCTATAATTCATGTTTCAATCTAGCATTAATATCCCCCAATTTAATATGTTGATTCTAGGTATATGTTCTCTTATTCAATACCTATTCGAAAACATTGTCTATAAGAGGAGACAAATGTGGTTTAGTACAACATCAGTCCATTAAATCACTAGTTAGAACAAGATCACTCAGAACTGAATCACAAATAAATACCAGAACATTTACATCTGGACATGAACCTTCTAAGAATATTTTATAATTAAAAATCATGGTTATTCACCTACACATGTTGACTGGTGTCCATGTCATTTTAATGGGTAATAAAAAACCACCAAGGTATTAATGACAACTTACATTTATAATACGAATTATTCCCCAACTAGAATAAAAAATTCTGTTATAAATTTATATATATATATATATAATATTAAAAAAATAAATGGATATATAGTATATTAAACAGAACTATTAGTTTCCTTAAAACAAAGGTAACGAGTGACCAGATTTCCCAATATTAAAAAAATATAATTGATCTAAAAATGGAGTTGTAGTTCCAGAATCATCGAACAAATAAATATTTTCGTAGTGTTTAAATTCATGAGGATTTCATATGACCACATGAATATAAAAATATATGATTTTTTTCATACATATGAAATGATGGAATAGGCCAGGATCAAATCATTCTCTTCAAATAATAGAACCATTTTGTGCATTTTGTTGAGAATACCCACAATAGAACATTCCCATAATCCCCAAAATAAAAAAACTATTGAAAGAATCCACTAATAGAATATGTTTCATAACATGTGGAACTAATGTCGTGTATAAAGGTGACGTGTCCTCTATGAACTCCAGATTTGAGATTGATGGTTTTCGAACTCTTTTGAAAAATTATGCAATATGATGTTTTTTCCATAAATCCTTATCTTATACCTGCATATTTCTCACATAGATTATAGTTATTGATTCCAATATGATTCATGTCTTATAAATACAAATATTTATTTCAACCATAAAAATTAAAATCATTGATTTGAATAGTATGACTGAATATCCTTATTCCTAAAATCACATACCCTTATTCACATGATTATACATTCATTTATAAATTTTATTACCCTTAATGAGTATCTGTGATAATACATTCTTATGTTTCCTTTCCCTATGTTATGATGATATGTATTATATATAATTTTTCTCTGAAGGGTTTTAGTTGTGTAGAATTTTGTGAAAAATGATTATTTTTTCTTATGGAACAATGGTTATGCTTAATTGTTTACAAATATACTAAAATAATACAGTGTTTGGGAGTGTTATTATTTAATGAAATTTTTTTATAAAAAATTTATATAATGTCTATTTATGAGAATCCTAGGATACGAAATTTTTTATTAGAGAAATGTTTTTGTTAAAATATCATTACTATGAAAAGAAATCTATTGTGGGAACCCCAAGGAAATGTCTATGTATATGGAAAAAGCATTATCCAAGTAATGGAAAATGCTATGGTATTCAAGTAATGAATAGTGAGATTTGTTTCCATGAGATTATATCCCTGTCTATAAAATAATAGTGGAATTTCATCTGGATCATATGTATAAAGTGATAACATCGTTGAAAGCACCTTATTGAGTTATTTTTTATTAAGAATGAGTACATGATAGATTTATTTAATTTATATCATGTTTCACACTCTTGTGGATATTATTTCTGAATGAATAAATCTCTTTATGAACCATCAATATCTAATACAATAAATGATAAGTTTGAATGAACAATAAAAACCTAATATTTCCTAGCGTAAAATAATATTGTCATGATTTATACATATCATAAGTTATTTTTCTAGAATATGAGGTTCCCTAATTTGATAATTATTTATAATATAATGATTTTCTGTTTTAATCAATTTTCTTAACCCAATTAAAAATTTTCAATGTGGAATATGATTAAAAATGAAATGATTTTTAACCTAATAAATCCAATTCTCTAAGAGTTATAATAAAAAATATTTTTTCTATACTCACACAACAATCTGAAGAAATGAATCATGTTGGATTCATAATTGTGAAATGAATTGAACATAATTCTATTTAGGTGATAAGCTGGAAATACCAACCTTATATCTGTAGATATCAAAATAAATTATGTAGTGAATAATAAAAGTGTACCAATTAATGGACTTTATTACATCTACAATGTTCATAATAATATAATGTTCTATGTAGGTTAAGTGTACCAGTACTGCACTATAATAATGATTATAAGGAATAATGATGGATTTTAATACTAGAATTTGGTTGAGTGTAAGGGAATATTATTTAATATATAAGGTCCTCACATTTTTTGTATACATATGAAGAATGGGGTAATTTAGTTAAAGAATAAGAATAATGTATCCCTATGTACCTATGAGGCTATTTTTAAATATCATAAAAGGTAAACATTGATAATTATCATCCAAAATTAATTTAATGTTGATGAATTCATTTGTGGCATAAAGACAAGTATATGAAGGGCATTATCAAAAAGATACTTTAGAAACTAGGATGAAATTGAATGATTTAACATTTATATGTAATTATTTTTTGGATTTATTCTTATGTATAATATTTTTTATATGAATAAGCAGATGAAATTCAAAGGGGTGTATATAAACCTGTGAGAAAATAACATTTTTCATTACTCATAATCTGTGGAAATAATAATAAAAGGAATTATATTTATGGTTTCTTGAAAATGGATTGTGTGTGTTAATCATTACTATCATGAATTTTAATTCTAATTTAATGGTATAATGATAAATAATATTGTTTATAGAGGTAATTCATCATCATATGTGGACCCCCCCCCCCCCTCATCGGTGTGTAAAGTGTATCTATAATGAGAATTTTGATATCCAATGTCCAAAACCAAGTATTAATGAATAGGAAAATCGACATTAACCTCTTAAACCATGTGACTGGGTGAAATATCATGTGATCAATATTTCTAACCTAGGGTGTGATAATAATGTGAGGAATAAATACATACCATATACCCAAGAACCCTCATTGTATTATTAAATGATTGATGAAAAAAAATATTTTTTATCTAATGATTATTATAATTGTATCATGATTCCACACAATTGGTTAGATATGATATTTGTAGCATGATGTCTTTATAGTACTATGATCACATATCTATTTTATGATTTTTCTATGGTGGAAATTAGTGGAAATCTCTTTCTTACAAATCATATCATTCATCTTCACGTTTAATTTTGTGTTCTCATAGGCATGTATTAACATTATTTAAATAAATATCAAATTAATATCGATATAAGAAAAGTAATTGTTGATTTCCGAAGTGATCCAATTATCATCTATATATGAGACTACTGATGTGAATATCTTATGAATATAAAATATATGGTATGATACATGATTCCTTTTCAGAAGTGTTGTTCATCCCTGAGGGTTAGGGAGAAATAAACCATCATGGTTATTTCTATTGTCCCAGAGTTCATAGATGTATTTATTTTATAATTTAAAATAATTCCACCTAAACATGAAATTTATTTCTTGATAGAAATCATATCAAGTTCCATACAAATTTCATGTAATCAAATATAATTTCCCTAGTTGAGTTGGATGAATTGAAGAAGAAACTCTAAGATAATCTTGGAAATGGATTCCTTCATCCATGTGTGTCACCATGGAGTGAATATAATAGATTTGGTGAGAATAAAGTGAGATAAATGTGACACTACATAGATTATAAATATTTTAACACGAAAAAAAAAGAAAATGTATCTTCTTTTAAATATTAAAGACTTATTTGATCAACTCTGAATCCCTCAATACGTTGGCATCAATGACCTTCAATATGGATATCAAAAATTTATGTTTAAAATATAGTATATTCCAAATAAAAATTTATTTACAGTATTTGGACATAGTGAATATATAGGGATTACTTTTTGTCTTATGAATGATCAAATTATCATCAAAAATTTAATGAGTAGTATATTTAAATATTACCTCAACTGTCTTATAGAAATCAATTTAGATGGTATTTTTATTTATGAAAATATATATTAATGGCATAAAGATGATTTCATAATTTTACTAAAACACTAATGATGGGGAAAGTATATGAAAATTTTAAGGGATATAAATTTTTTCCTTAATATTTAGTATTTATTTTCATAAAATCCAAAGAGAGGGTATATCAGTATATTTATCTGGGATGAATACTAATGAATGTGGTCTCATATGTACTACAATGACACAGAATTATAAGTTTTCCATTTAATTTGAATATTATCCACTGTATGCGGATAATATCATATGACTATGTAATCCATAGATCATTTTTAATTATAAGAAAAGTAAGATCCTTTGGATAGAGGGTTGAATGGAAAATCACAATGAATAAAAGAAATAATTTCTAAGCATGATTGTTCAAGCATTACATTTTCAGGAAGATGGGTTTTTTATCTATAGTGATAAATCCAAAAATGGATTCTGATGTGTTATTGTGAAGATAAATTGTTTTGGTTAGGACCCATTAAAATTGAATATACACGAGAAAAATTACCAATCCCATTATTTTTAGTTAAATGTGTTATGATTTTAATTTAAAATTTGGAGTAATTGTCATTATAAATAAAATTGTGATATATATTCCAATCATTAATTTTTAAAGTATATATTCACCTAGAATTATATGAACATGCACCAATGAAAATGGTTAGAGTTGATTAAATATCATGATTTTTCAATACATTTCCACCATTTAAATGTATCCAATTTCGATGATGATTAGAGTCCAAAATATCCTTTTAGATTATCAATTATGTGGATCTCAAAAGATATTGTGTTTCTAGATTGCCAATGGATTGTTCTGGTAATCCTAAATAATGGGGATAATATTATGAACCTCAAATTAATGTGAAACAATCTATCCATGTAAAGATTAAATAGGTTCATAAAGAATATATATAAATCTACAAAAAAAGTTCACATATGTTTCTGTGTTCATCATTGATCATGAAAGAAATTATATGATCAAGAACCATGTATGGGTTTTATCTATTCCTAATTTAAAGAAAATTATGTATGCAAATGAGCATGGTTCTTTTTTAAATATTCATCCATGAATTACAACGTTATATAGATATATAAATGAATTATTATTAATGGATTGAATAAAGGGAGATATCGTAGAGTTTGAATCATGGTGCTTAGTACAAAAACACTTTAGGTTTGAAATAAAAATGTTCTAGGGGATGATACTACCATTACCCATATCAAAAAGAATATGGGATGACATAAAAATAAATTTTATCATTGGTATCCTCATGATTTTTAAAGTAAATAATGTTGTTTGGTTTGTAGTTCATCACCTTACTCATCAAATAAACATCATCACTTACAGATATGACATCTCTTAGGATTATGATGTATGGATATACATTAAGGATTTTGGAAGGATTCCTAGATTACTAAATTGAGTTCTATCTGATCAAGATTTATGTATTCCCTCAATGTTTGGGTAATGTATTCCACTATCAATTAATACCTAACTATTTTTCAGAACATCATATCATCCTCAAATGTATGGTTATACTGAATGTAAAATTAAATCCCTAGAAGGCATGTGAGATAAATTTTATGAATTCAAATAGATGGTGTGATCTAAACATTACTCTAGTTGAATTTTATTACAACAATATCTCTCAGTCAAAAATTCATATGGATCCTTATGAAGATCCCAATGGAATGATATATAGATATCCATCAAGTTGGAATAAAGTTAAAGAAATATATCTATCATTACAATATATTTCTCAAGAAATTTCTAAGAATGTTGAGACCACTTAGCTATATATCGTATAATCTCCGAAATGGAATAATTTTTTTTTCTAATAACCTTCTAAGTGATCTATATTTTTATGTTTGTGGTAATTTGTTTCTATGAATTTTACCAAGGATGAATGTTATGATATTCAGGAAGAAAGCTAAACTATGACATAGGTATATATATCTCTTAAAAATTATTGATCATATCGGGATGGTAGACAATCACTTGGTTATTCCACCATAAATCTCTCAAGTACATGATTTTTTCAATCCACCTCTCATTAGGATATAAATAATCAAACCTTCACATGTAATTAGATTAGAGGTCATACAACTAGAGAAAGACTATTCTTATGACGAGAAATTGGTTTAGAATATAGATCATATAAAAAATTGGTACAAAATAAACCACTCAAATTTTCAATGTTTTTGGTGAAAAACTAGTTATATGATTGAACATGGTAACACGAGGATGTTAAAAGGTAGAAGAATCTTCAATTATTTTCTTTGAAGGATGAATTTTAGGTGAATGATTTATATTAATGAAGGTGGAATATAAAACACTAAGTATTTTTTATTTTTTTGATTAAATTAATTTTCAATGACGGATTCTATTTCACTCTAAATCATGATAATTTTACACTTCATGAAATGTTGTGATTAAATTTTGTTACACATAACACTTTAATTCGATGATAAAAAAATTATTAAAAAATTATTAAAATAACAATGAAATAACATATCTGTTAAAAATATTAATATTAACATTAATTACTAAATTTTAAAAAATTGAATATGTTTATTATATAATGAAAACATACTAATAATGAAACATACCATTTTTATTAATGTCTACATATTTTATAAAATAATATTTTCCAAAAATAATCACTTTTTATGTACTCTTTGGAAATATAATATAACTAATATTTGGATCATTTTAGAAAATTAATTTCTTAAAATAAATATCATTTTCGAGTTAATAATTTAAAAATTTTCATATGGAGAATTTTTTCAATATTTCTGAAAAAATTTATTCTTGAATCAATAGTAAAAAACATAGAATTGTAATTGAAAAAAAATATTTTTTATAATTTATTTCTATATCTATATTATATTCCAAATTCGTTTTCCTGTATAATTGGATTAATTATACATCGATAAATACAATTATGTTCATTGGAATAAATTCGACAGTGAAATTGGATATAAAACATTTCAACCATTTGAATATTTTCACATTAAAAACTTGTTGTATTGTCCCATCGGTGAAATTAAATTTTATATTATTTTTTGAAACTTATGTGAATTAAATTTGTTTAAATGGAATATATATTTGAAATCAGGAACATTTAAAATATCAAATAAGGTGAACATTATTTTTATCCAATTTGATTAGTGAAAAGAGTTTAAATTACTCAGGTGGGGAAGAGAGAAATGGGGTTATGAAGGGTATAAAAATTAATATTAAGGTTAAAATAATCGTGAAACATTCACTAAAACAATTGAGTATGCATATTTTATCATTATCTCTTCTAGTATCTGGATCGTTCTATTATATGAGAAATGTGAAATGGGTAAAATTTGGGTGGGATTTTAAATTTAAAATATTTATATCCTTTCTACTCATCTCTATTATAATATCCCATACAATATTCCCATATATATACACCATCAAAAAATATCTTTTTGTACAATACCTTCTGATATAACATCTGCGCTTCTCTCCCATCATCATGAAGTCGAGGTAATGTTCTTAAATGATTTTTTATTTATTCCTCAAATGAATTTAATTGTTTACATATCATCATTATATATTATATTTTGTATCATAAATATACTAAGTGGTGGTTATGAGAATGAGACAACCTAATGAAACTCACACATCCATAAAATGTGTTATGAAACTATAGTTTGTGTGTATATAGGACTACAACCTCATGAATTGGTGTTATTCATTTTCTAATTACTAACTATTAAGAATGGGAATAATGATACAATGTTTTTTTATTTCATATGAATGATGTTTATGATCTTATTACGATTTTCTATGTGTTATATCACACATGACATCATTATTTCCATTTTTTTGGAATATGATAATTTCATTTGGGTGTATCGAGGACTACCACTCCAAAAGTGATGTGATTCGTTCATTCATTACATTAAATGTAAAAAATATGGGTTAAATAAATATATTTAATATAAGTGGAATAAAACATATTTATTTATAGATAATATATCATATACTTTTCTCTTATTCTATCCTATGAAAAAAATAAGAACTATGTTCATGCGTATGTATGGCTTGCACTCTCCATGAATGATATTTTAATTTTCTATTTTTATCTAAAATATAATATTTTGTATACATATATATTTAATATAAATGATACTTATATCTTCCATATAATTATAAAGATTATAAAATAATTATTAAATTATGAGGAGGATAAATAATAATAAAAAATAAGAAGAATAATGTTGTTATAACCCGAAATATATCATTAAGATGTGAATTCAAAATAAAAAAGATATAAAATTTAATATGAAATCTCATATAATATGATATAAATTATTACGGTTCTATTGTATATTTATAATAGAATTATATTTGTTTTAATTCAATACTAAATGAGTACAATGGGAGTAGATACTATTTTTAATGAATTTCCTTTTCACTTTTACTTTTTATGTGACATAGTTAAGGTTCACCACCTATCTACTATATGAGGAATTTATACTTCCAATAGATGTGATTAATTATTTTTATACTTAAATTTATTGTTATTTACCTATTAATTTGAGGATATAACTTTCATTTGATTGTGGTTTTAGAGTTACTGAAGTCTTAAGGGAATTGTATCTCAACATTCATTGTTTGAGAAACATGTTTTGTTGTTGACCTCTTTTATTTTACGAGGATTAAAAAATTTCTTTTATTATTTTTATAATTTATATAAATATATTATAAATACATTAACATTAATATATTGTTGATATTTGTTAGTTATTATGATTCATTATTACATAATTTTTAATAGTTTATTTCTATAATCTAATTGTTTAACACGATTTATTTTGATTTTTCTTGAATTGATGAAATAATTCAATAATTCTCATATATATAATTCTACCCATGTATTTCAGAATCTATTGAAGTTATATTACAAATTTCTAAAAATTGGTACATAAATTAATGAATAAAATGTTATTTATAATGATGTACCTTTATATATCAATCTGGTTATAAATATTTTTTCAATAAAAAATCATATATTCTAAAATATTTTGAACATGTTTTATTAATAATATATATGATTAAAGGAATATTATAAAAATGTGTCATATTTTACATTTTTAATGGAATCATAATTTCTTTTAAAAAATAATTCTTGTTTGGATTTTACTGAAAATATGAAAGGCCCCGTCATTTTTATATATATTGAATGAAAGAAAAGTTTCCACATAATGACTATTTATTTAAATGAATCTTATATAGATTCATTTAATAGTAATTTTTTATTATTTTAGTAGTGAAAATTATTATCAATTATATTTCTTTTTCATAATGATGAAATGATATTTTCAAAAAAAAATTTAACGATGTCTCAAAATTATATTCATCAATGAAAACATGAATTGATGTTAATCATTTAATGATATGGATATGATCCAAGGGTACCATTCATATTCATTAATAGAATGGTTTCTAATTATATGGAATGAATTATGTGTTACATGATTTCCTACCAAAGTACATATGCTTCAGAAAAATGTTTCACATCCATGTGTAATATTCTTACTAAACCTGCTTCTTTTCATGGTTCATGATATGTCTATGAATCTTATATATTTTACACATGTTAATATTTGATTAAATGATGATGATAAACATTTAATATAATGGATTATGATATTATAAATGTTTATGATCATGTGGAACACCTATATATGATTTAATTATATGAGGGGTGAGACCTATATGTCCATCCAATGCAATGGATAATCATTTATATATCACGAGATTGATATGTATAGAACATAGAGTAAATAAGGTCTAGTAATATAATTTTCCACTAAGATAGACATGGGTGTAACCATGACTATTGAGATGGTATGGGGATTGTTCCAATTATAATAATATTTCCATGGTGGTGATCCTTTTCTACTATGGAAATTATTTAAAATTTGAACATGTTTCCCAAAATTCATAGTCTTATCAAGAAGTTATGTTCTAATAGATTAGTCTCATTGATTAATTTATGATCTATTTCTTATGACATAAAATTTCAATGTCATTTCTTCCAATTATGATCATTGATATTATTTTTCTGATCTTATAATGTTATGTTCATGTTCTTATTTCCTTATTCTCAGGATTCATATTACATTTCTCCCAATTTACCGTTAATGATCATTTGATATAACCCTTAGTAATGATTACATTCCATATTATATAAATATATATTTTATATATGATGTGTATAAAAAGTTATCTAGTTATGATTAAAATATTTGGAGTTGATATAGTTTTCATATTGAAATGATTTTATATTTCTTTGTTTCTAAAGTCATTAAACTAGTACGGGCATCAGACACGTGTTTGTTTAATGTAATATGTTTCCCCAAAAATTGTATTAAATACCATTTATAAGAAAAATGGTGCATTATAGTGTGATATATATGGCGGACTTTTGTAGAATAATTTTTCTTTAATATTAACACTATTAGATTGTTAAAGAATATATATTTGGTTATAATTGATAATAAATGTGATTGAGAATAAAGAGTCATGTCTAATAAATTCATTGATTGTTTTAATTTAATGATAACAAAATTGATTATAATATTCATGTATTATGAATTTTTTACTTCCATATTTGGATAATTTATAATAAACGTGGTATTTTTTATAATAATAATAACTAAATTTTTGATAATGATAATGGAATGTATGTTTTGTATCATGTTGAAATTAACTATTTATTTATTTTCAAAGTTTTTTATAGATTGATGAATTATGTTTCATGTAGTTATATACTTCAAATAATGAATTAGTTAATTGAAGATTGAATAATAACCAATTTTATGATAATAATATTTGTTATTGATTTATTTTTATGTTTTCATAAGATTGCAGTGTATTTTATTTTTGATCTATGAAATTTCATTTCTTTCTGAAGGATAATCTTATTTTTATGGACAATTTTGACTAAAAATTATGATAGTATTTTCGATGAAAATTTTTTATGTTCTAAATATACGATCTTTATTTATGATCCTAATACAACCGAGCTTGGGATTGAAGATGTGATATGGGTCTAGGGAGGCCCTAATGTGATTTGTGTCAACAATGGATGATACAAGACTGGTTTATGTGGTATATGGTTAGTGAGACCAAGAATATGTAGCTACAGTTGAGAGTAGTGATTAAAATATGTATTAGGATATTCGTGTTTTTGTTATAGTGGACCTAGAGATGATACATTATATTGATGACTGGATTACTAATTTGTGTGATTTTGTGGTTTTGGAGGATGGTTTTTGAATATTTTTAATGGTCAGTAGATTATTTTCAATTATATCTATCTCCCATACCAAATGTAATGAGGTATCATCGTATGCATAGCATTTTATTTTCTTCCAAGATGTATATTTGGATGGTTTTTCAAGAGTACATAGATATGGAATTATTCTAATGATGTCTAATAAATTTCTAAAAAATGTGGTTGGACAATGATAGAATGAAAACACTTTAATGTAGTTAGTGTTGATAAATAGTGTACTGAGTTAGGATTATACAAGGAAGGTGTAAATTAATTTTATTATTATAGTATTGTAATTTGGAATCATGTAATTGGTTTATTAATAGATAATTAATTAATTTATATAAGGAACTTATGAGAAGAAAAAAAGAAAATAATGTTGATCTTAAAAATGACTCCGTCCTAATAGGACCTCTAGTCTTAGGAGTGGTAGTCAGGAGTCCAAGTGAAGTTATCTGTTGATGAGAAAAATTCATAGACATCCCCGTAGTACAGTTGTGAGCTATATTATATCTTGTATATTATGTGGCTTCAAATGATTCTACACCTATTTTAGTTATTGAAACTGTCTCATAATGGAATGTGGGATGGTGTTTTCCCCTACATCATGTTTGTAGGATTGATGGATTACTAACCATAATAGACCTAATATCATCTCTTTATGTTATTATGATGGTACATATAAGTGTGTAGATGAATTTTTTCTCTTGTGGTTATTTAATATTCATGTGTTACCAAATATGGAATAAAAATGATTATTATTTGTATGATTTGTATAGTATGTGATGGATTGAGTTATGTACTTTTTGTCTCCACTAGAATTGATTTTGTTATATTACCCGATGTATAATACATGTTATATGAGTTGTGGTGTATGCTGAGAGATAATTCATTACAATATATGGATATGTGTATGGGATGATGAGATGATGTGATGAACAAGGTGTATGTTGTGACTCCTTTTGGATGTTTGTTGGGCAAGCCAATTTTGGACATGAATGGATTGGGACATGTGACGTCGGTTATCCACAGAAAAAAATAGGGAAAAGGGAGTAGTTTAACAGTGATATATCATTATAAAATTTTATTTTGTCATTTATGTGAGACTTGTTAAGATTTATCCATTGAGAGGATAAGATATTAGTGTACATGTATTAGTTATGAGTTAGTATTACTATTGTTCACATTGATTTATATTTTTTAAAATATCATTAGAATAAGATGTCATAGTGAGGATTCCACTATTTATATTGTCATGAACATTTATATATAAGAAATTATTTATTTTTGATCATCATTAACTGCATGTATATCTAGATATATTTTACAAGGTTATAGTTTTGCAGGATCCATATGGCCATCATGGTAACTACAATTTTATCATTTTTTGTATCTATAGTTTCAATTTTAGTTATTATAGTGAAATTATGAATTTCATTTTTTCACATGGAATTTCATTATAAAATTTCATGAGTAGGTGTCCATTCTTGTATCTATAACATATCTCATACTTCTATATATTTTAAATAGATTGTAATGCTTCCAAAATAAATGATTATTAACACATTATTTATTGTCTCCAACACATGACCTACTGGAGGCATGACATGGTGAGTAACTATATGTCACCCACATTGTAGTATTTTATTTGGGAGAAGGTCATGAAATTGTGGTATAAAATGGTCAAATTTAGGGAATCAATGGAGTTTGGAGATTTTTACAGGTTAATATACTTGGGTTTTTATGAAAATGATGTAATGTTATTTAACATATCTCTATAAACATAGTAGATGGGATAATACATGGGTAATTACAACCACCAGTGATATGATGTATATAATGTTATTTTTACATGGAATCTTAAATAATGTGATACTAGTTTCTGGGTAATGACCCAAACTTTTCTACCTTCTTACAATATTGTCACATAACATTAATAACTAAAATAACATGAAATCATTTAGAGACCTAAATAAAAAAATTATACATGAATAATTAATGAAATAATAATTAATTATAGAAGTTAAGAAACTATTACTAATGAAATAATAATTTTACCATATTAATAATAATATAAACATTATGAATAGTAAACCAACATAATGAATAGTATAATCACCCCTAAATGTATAAATAAAATTTTTCCATCTAATAAGTGAAAATATGATATATTTATATCATACTATAAGTACATAAATATATTAAACATCTTTAATTATGTGTTAGTATATTTATAATTCATAAATATATAATTAAAATGTTATTATTAATTTAATATTTTAAAAGAAAATTTATATTCCTAAAATGTATTCATAAATTATTATTTTGCTTCCATATAATTATAGGCTATTTTTTTGAGTTCTTTTGTTATTTTTCAAAGTGTTAGATAATCTTTTGTAATTTTAACAATTGAATTATCAATGTAAATGGTGATTTAAAAAAAATTAAATAAATGATATTTATATAATTATTTTAAGAAAATTCTATCATTTAATTCTAAACATAGAAAAATTGTTATGTTGAATTTTTGTATTTTTCTGAAATGCCTCATTTTTTTCAAGAATAAAACACGATAATTTACAATAAATGAAAAAGAAATTAAATTTTTTCATTGTTGATTTCTAGATTATGTAAGTGGAAATTGGATTGAACTAACATTAAAAAATAATTATATTTAGTACCTAAAATCAGCTGTATTTATTTTCATGAGACAAATAAAAATATACTTTTTAAAATAATAAGAAAACACCCCTCTCCTCCAATATAAATACCTCAGATGACACCCTATTCTCCTCACAGAGATCAGAATTTAAAACATTCTTAAATTATAGAGAATAGTCGTCTCTATACCATTACCCATGTCCATGATATCTTATAATCATCAAAATACCATTCCTAGGTTCCATGAGTATGATTTTAAGTGGATAATTAAAGGGGTAAATCCTGTCTCTTTTCCTTTTAAATTCCATTAAATTTTAATTTTATTTCATATTCTCTCTTCAACTACCTTCATAAAAATGTCATAAAAACTCTAATACTTAACATATACTTTAGATTTATCAAATTAATGGAAGATATAACATTAAAATCATCTAATTTTCTCTTTAATTCTAAAAATGAAATTGTCGCCCGTGTTGTGTCAATTTACCGACATCATGGATGATGCACATTCTTTTTTTAGTTATAACTGTCATGGATATTGAAAAATTAATACATGGGGGGAAAATTAATTTACATTTTTTGTTATAACCATTTTTTATTTTACGGAAATATCATATAATTATAAATATTTATTTATTAAACAAAATGATTTCATTGTGTTCAAAAAACTGCCATAATTAACCTAAAATGATCATCATTTACTTCTATGTAACGAATCATCCTCATGGTATATAAAAAAACATTGACTTTTCATTTACGATTTTTTATGTTTAGTATTAGTAGATAATATCAATTCAATATCTTCATCCTCATTTTAAATGAAAATAATTTCTATTATAAAAACAAAACATTCTTGAATACTATGGTAATGAACACTATCGATCAATGAAATAAAACTCTTAAACTCATCCAACGACTAAGAAAAAAAGTAAAAAATTCATAATTATTTTTATTAAATTATAAGACATTCAATAATTGTGAATTAGTTAATAAAATGGGATTATAAAATAAATTAATGTGAAGAAATCATTTAGGAAAATTGAAAGTGAATTCTCTAACCCACCTATCTTTCTTTTGGTTTTCCCTCCTTTAACCATTTTTCTATATGTATATTACGGGAATACGCATTTCTTCATCAGTATTGTAAATTTTTCGGGATATAAATGTATTATAATTTATAACATGACAGAGGATATTTTTTCCAAAAGAACTCATCATAAAAATACACACATTTGGAGATTGTTTTTTCTTCACCAATAGTTGACTATTCTTATATGAATTTTTTAATTCCAACAATCATATGGAAACTAGATTTTTTAATATTTCATTTAGGAAATTAAAACCCCTAATTTCCATTGAATATTTTATGTCTAATATATATATATATATAAATATATTCTATGTGTCATGCATGATATGTTAAATGATATTATGTGAATTGTGCACCTAGAATTATATTGCACAATGTAAATTATATGATGTGACAGGTACAATAGAGAATTTTATGAGATATAATGCTTTGGTTAATGTGATTTATCTCATGAAGATTTTGATATATATGGGAACATGATTCTAACATTTTTCATATATATGTGTTGTAGTTAACCACTAATACATTTTGTTTCATTTTCATATATTTTCACATTATAAGCCTTTTCATATCTCTTCCTCTAATTTTTATTAATTTTTTTTTCTGAATTTATGATGATGACTATTCTCAGTTGAAGTTATATGGTTTCATTTTTTATCTATCCTATTATAATGATTTTTTCTCACCCAAATCTTATGTATATCATTAGTATATTACCTAAACTAAGGATAATTCAGGGTCCAGTAAGAATATAATGAATATGGAATTAAAGACATGTTTTTGTTTTATATTGGATATTTTATGTGTGGCCTATATTTTCCAAATACATTGAACCTATGAATCCATGTTGAGTAATTATTTTATTCTTATTATTGAAAAAATTTTCTATTATTAATTTAATAAGAAAATTTATCTCTATAGTTGGCATCTATAGACGGTTTAGTTAATTTGGGAATTAGGAATAGAAAAACCTAGTGAAAACACATAGCGTGAGACTATGTATAAGTGAGAACCCATGAAATTTGTATTACAAAATTCTAATCATATGTATCCCAATATTTAGGAATTTAGTCATAATTTTGTATAAGAAAAAAAATCTTGTGAATTATTCAATTATATTTTGTTTATTCTTTTTTGTTTTAGAAAATGTTGGAATCCTGGATAAACCAGGCCAACAACTCATGTGAGGGACAATATAGTTATTCCCTAAATAAAATCTCTAATGCTTTATGAAGCAGAGTTCAAATTTTCATGGTGAATCTTACCAAGCTATCTCATTTTATGAACAATAACCTAAAAAATATTGAACATACACCTTTACCTAAGTAGGATACGATTACTATCGAGTGTTTTAAGTGTTAATGTCCACCGATGTCTTGTGGATCATCTGATCCACTAGATGTATAATTGAATATAAACTCAAATCATGAATATATTTTAGGTGACTTAAGTAATTTATCGTCTACATGTAGATGTCAATAAATTCTAGGCATTGATTAAGAACACCAAGATAATAAATGAAATTTAAGAGATGAAGTAACAATAATTTAATATAATATTTCTAAACAAGTATTCCACTTAAACTCTTAAAACATGGTTGGGGAGTGAATTTGAAGAGTCTAATAAGAAGAAGAAAACTTTTTCACATCCCATTAAAAAGATTTGAAATAGCTTTCAAGGTAGGATTCATGTTTTTCATTCACAATGACTACAAAATTGATAGATTAGTTAGTAGTTTAAAACTACACCTTCAAAAGTGAATCGAAATTAGGGATTTTAGGAGTTAAGAATATGTAGTTTGATGATTTAAAAAAGTGGATATAGAGTTTCGATAATGGTACCATGGCTATGGTTATATGAAATGAATGATATTTTTTAATTACCATGGATCTAATGAAAAAAGTTGAATGAAAAATTAACAATGAACATGATTTAATTTTGGGAACAATGTCATGGGAATAGTCTCAAATAGACGAGAAAATGCATCACATTTGGGAGAGAAGGACACCACTATCATGAATGTAGAAAATTCATTATGAAGAAGGATAATATGGTGGAGACATGAGACCACCGCCCATGGTTCAATGATACAACTGTAGGAAGTAAGTGTACTATACAAACCACTACCCTAAACCTCTAATCCCCAGGGGTAATCATCGTCAATAGACACCAAATCCAAAAGAGAAAGTTAATGATTATTCCATCACTACTACCAAGGTGAAGAAATAAAATGAAGTCATAAATGGTACACATCCTATTAAATAAATATTTTAAAAATTATTATTTGATTCTAGTTCTATATATTAGATAATATATTTCATGTTTTCTAGTATTATTTAATCAAATCAATTAATCATTGAATATGAGATATCTGTTTAAACACCAATTAGTGAAATAATTGCATCCCAAGTGATCGAATCTTCTCCTATTTGTGTATGTGTTATGATTATTTCATATAATCTTGTCATACTTACCATGGAGTAATTTCACTATATATTGAGTATGGATGGGATCTTGATATATAGACCGCACATCAACAATCTAGAAAATGAATTATATTTTCATATTCCAAACTTTCCCATCCTCATCTAAAAATGAAATCAAGATCATGAATCACCATTAAAAATTTCATTAATTTTGTGGGGGTTGATTCACCATGAAGAAGAATACATCTCTCAAATGGTTGAGTCAAATGAATGTTTCATCATATGGGAAATTCCCATTTTGAGGGAACAAAGTGATGTATTTCCAAAAAAGTTTCCCAAATCCCTCATATTGTGAGATATTTTTATCAATATAACTCATTAAAAAACCTACTCATATCCCAAACTGTCCCTATATGATGGCTACTATTTAATTGGAAGACTTAATGAATAATCTGCAAGATCACCCAGATAAAAGGTTTATATACACTACTATATCAACATGGGGTGCGCTAGTTCACTTTTTCAAGAAGAGTGATTGATCAATGAAGCTATAAATCAATTTTTTGATCTCAAAATGATCCATCCAAATCCATTTTTTCCATTTTTCTAAAAATACAACTTAAGGAATATTGGAAACCTTACAATCAAAATACCCAAAATTTAAACACTAATGATCCAAATTAGCAGTACCTTCAAAGTCCAAAATTCATTAAAAATTTTATATTCCAAATATGAATTGGAATATTGAACAAACCTTTCTCTATGATACACCGCATGTGAGGCATCATCCTCATGTCACACAACTTCAAAAAGTCGTGAACCCATCACCACACGTCACCAATCAGTGCAAGTCACTTCAAAGACCATCCATCATAATAGTCATCATCTTCATCCCATAATAATCATGTTTACACTCACCTTTATCATCATCCTCATCAGTATGAAACACCAACATTTATATCATAAAAATATTTTTTCATTAACCCATAAACAGAAATTAGAACCCCCCTAGCAGAATCAATCTCAATATCTAAAATTAAAATCCTTCAAAATGGAAGGGGAATGACCCACCTGATCATGAACCCACCATCATGAGAGACACCTTCAATCGTTACAACAACATACCACTATTCAAAAAAAACTAAAAAAAACAAGAACCCTCTTGTTGAATTATAGAAGAACATCGGCTTCAATATGAGTTAATTTTGGATATAATAAGTCAGGTTACTAGGGAAATGTGATCCAAAGTGAGGAAATTTCTATTGACAATTTAAAAATAATGGCAATTGAAGAATGTCCCATACCCGTAGTATCACATAAATTCATAGTTTTTATGTATTACAAGGGTTTTGTGAGAAACTTTTCATGATTGTTGATCCTTATAACTAATTTAACAAGTAAGGGGTATGATATTTCTGGATGAAATATTGTGTGGAATGGTTCAAGGAGATAAACAGAAGCCTTTTCATTGCACCTATACTCACATTACTAAGAAGTGGAGAATGTTTTTTGATATAAAGTGATTCTTCATTGATTTTTTGGGTTGTGTAATGTTGGAAAATGATAATTTGATTTCCTAAACTCCATTGTAGTTTAATATCAATGAGTAGAACTACATAACACATGATTTAGTGTTAAAAAACTATGATTTATCCCTTGAAAATCATGATATGCTCCCTCTATAGAGATGTTCCTGACATATATATCGATCACATTATATTAATGTATATATTCCAAAAAAATAGAGAAATAATTCATCAAATTATATGGTTAGAGATAATAATAAACCATGATTCATCTATTCACAACCATTAGTGTATGAAAAAGTAGGCAGATAATTCTCTTAGTAGGAAATAACATAATGCGCTATCCATTTTGTAAATTTAGAAAGAACCTATCTTAATAGTTATGAAAATGATACATATGGAAATAATAAGGGACGAGAATACATCATATCATACTCATATGATTTCCCAATCATCAATCTATGATATGATTAAGGAGGCACAGAGGGAAAATCTGAAGTTACAAAAGATTGTGAATATAGTAACGGAAGGGAAGCTACAAGGGATCTATATAGATGATCATGGTGTATTTTGAATCAGAAAGAGGCTTTGTGTGACTTATTATCCTGTAATGAAGAAGGGTCTATAGGGAAAAGAACATATCTAAACTTTATCTATCCATCTAGGGAGTACCAATATGTATTGAGATTTATAATAACAGTTCTAGTGGGGCTACATGAAGAACGAGTTTGCGAAATATATCTCAATCTTCTTGATATTAATGTGACTGATAAAAAAATAATATGTATGAAGGGATGACACAACCACTTCCTTAACACATTTGGAAATGTGAGAACGTCACTATGGACTTATTCATGTTTCTACAGAAGAAATCCAATGGAAATAGTGCGATATGGTCTATATTGGACCATCTCACCAAGGATTCCCACAATATCGCTATTTGGTAAGATCTAAAACATGTTTAAGATTAAAATATATATATTTAATGGAATTTTTGAGACTTCATGGGGTTCCACTCTCTATTTTCTATGATCATGATCCTAGGTTCACATTGAAATTATGGAGGAGTCTTCTACATGCTGTGAATATTGAGATAAATTTCAGTATGAACTATCACCTCAAAATTGATGGTAATGTTTTTAGTATTATTCCGATACATGAAGATATTATAAGATAATGATAATTAGAATTTAAAAATGGAAGCTTTTATCATCTCCCATTGGTTCAGTTCTTATATAGTGATTTCTTCCACTTGAGTGTTCAGATTGCTCAATATGATTCACTGTATGGAATGTGATTTAGAATTATTACATGTTGGGATGAATTTTGCGAAATAAAACTATGTAGACTAGATCTCCTGAAAGAGATGATAGAGAATGTCCACTCTGTCCAGAAAAATATCAAACCATATAAAGTCTAGAAAGATCAATGATGAAAACGCTCAAAGGTACATAGAGTATTACTTTTCAGATAAAGTATTTATTCAAATATCACCATGAAATGGTGACACTCTATATTTAATGAATGATATTATAATCCTTATGTATATTGGCCTAATTCAGATCCTTGATTTCAATAAAAGTTGTTTTATTTCAGCTTGAACATCCTAAAAATATGGCTCTTGTTCATGATGTATTCCACATACCACTCTTGAGGATGTACAAAAAGATCCATCACATGTACTGAATTCATAGGTGGTACAGTTGGAAGATGGTGTCTCATATATGGAGTAACGAGTAATGATTCTAGACTATGGGGATAATTTTCTACACATAATTACAATCCACCTTTTCAATGTCTTTTGGAGGAACCCTATGAATGAAGAAGGATCTTGGGAGCTAGAAGAGGTGATGTTAGAGAAGTACCATCAACAATTTATGTAAAATGAAATTTCAATGGTGAAATTTCAAAAGGGGGGAAGAATGTAATAAACCAAAATTTCCCCTTATTATAGTATTGTAACATTTCATAAATCACATAAACTCAAATAGATACCAAAATATAATGTTAACAATAAATGATTAATGAAATAAGAAATAATTATCAATGGTATAGAACAAGTTCTGTTGAAATAGTAATGCGAACCTGTAAATAATAATATAACACTTATGAATTGAAAACATTCCAAATGAATTTTAGACTCACCCATGAATGTATAAATAAAATTTTCGCATCTTATTTGCAATAATATTATATAATTACATCATAGTATATGTAAGAATTTTTTTGATTAATTATTAATTTAATATCACTAAACATATAAGTCCTATATATTTAATTACAACATTTTCTTTAATGTAATCATTTAAAATAAAATTTATTTTCATAAATTTATTTGTAAAATTATGTTTTGATATCTTATTATATTATAAAAATTCTAGGTGACCTTATATAATTTTTAAATGTGTTACAAAATTTGTTCTCATTTTAGAATCGTTATTTTCTATGAAATTTATGAATTTAATTAAAAATAAAATTAATAATATTAGAAAAATTATTTTATAAAAATGGAGGTATTTTAAAAAATTAAAATATTGTTGAATGGTTATTGGTAATTTTTTGGATTTTTCTGTAATACTAGATTTGTAGTTGACTAGTAAAATATTGGTAAATTATGATAAATGCTAAAAAATTGAATTTTTGAGTCATTCTTGATTCATGGATGATGCATGAGACCATTGGTTAAAAATTAAAAGCACTAATTACTATATTTAGTCTAAAAAATCCTCACTATTTCTTATCAAGATATGAAACACCCCACTCATCCGCTATAAATACCACCCCTCAGACCATCTTTGTCACTCCTCTAAAACACTGATCCTTGAATAAATTATTACAAATAATCTTCTCCATCCCCTCCCCCACATCATGGAGTTCATGGGATTATCAATATTAATATTCCTTGTCCCATGAGAAGTATATCATTAGGATAATTTAAGGGGTAAATACTATATCGGTTTTCTTAATTTCCTTTCGATTTCAATTTTTCTGTAATTCTATAATCACTTTCCTTCATCCAAATGGAATAAAAGGTAGAGTACCAATCATATAAAAAAAACATATCAGGTTAATGTAGTATAAATCATTAAACTTCTCAATCTCCCTCAATTATTCCAAAATTAAAATTGTCTCACATGACGTGTCAATTTAAAGAAATCATGGGAAGTGAACTACAACTTCATTTTAATACATTTGATGATGTTAATAAGACCATTAAATGGATGAAAAAATATTGATTTTTTATTACCCTTTTTATATCCTAGAAATATAATATACTCACATTACTAATGGATAAAACAAAATGAATTCATTATTTATGAAAAACAACCAATGTTAACCTAAAACTAAGATCATTAGAATTTATTTAATGAATCATTTTAATGGTATGTAAAAAATCATTTGTAAGATCATTTATTCATATATAGTATCATTAATAATATATAATAAAATTTATATTTATTTATATTTATTATAAACAATCATCTATTCTTGTTTTCCAATGAACCGTTTATGGAAACTATGAAAATGAACACTCATGAACGATGAAATTAAACTATATAACTCATCCAAAAAAACATAAATGAACTTTGTAAAACTATAATGAATTATATTCACGTATAAAAGGGTTATTAATTCTTAAATAATTAATCTAATGTGAATAAATTGTTCGGACACAACGTAAGGGGAATTATCAAACCCAACTCTCTCTCTTTTGGTTTTCCATCTTTCATCACCTTTTCAATATGGATATAGATTAAAAATATTTCTTAATCATTGTCATACCTTTCCGGCGATATGAATGTTTTCTTAATGAGATTATGACAACCAAAATGATCTTTAAAATAACTATTCTTTTAAAAAATACACACTTCTAGATATTGATTCATCTTCAATCAATGTTGATGATTTTTATATCAAGCATGTTATTCCCTATTTCAATTTAAAATCCAATGTTTCCAATTATATGCATTATTAAATGAAAAATAATCCTTTAAATGGGTCATTCGATGTTCAAGATTGTTATATATTGAATGTGGATTGTATTATAGTGTAATTTTTATGAAGTGATGCGTGAGACTTGAATTATATAACATAAAGTAAATTATAATATATGAAGGGTCAGCCTAGAATTATATAGAGATATAGTGAATTGTGTAATTTTATTTATCTTTGAAGGAATGTGAAATATTCCCCAACATTATGATATCTTATTTCACTGCTATGTGTGATAGTTAACCACTAAAACATGATGCATCATTTGTATGCATTGCAACATTCAAAGCCTTTTATTATCACTTTCGCATAGGATTATGATCACATGACTTTGTTACGATAGGTATTATGTTCACCCCATGTTGTATTATATATTTTTCTTTTATATCCTCTTACTATGATTTTATCTAACCACTTTTGGAGGTATATCCTTAGGTGGTTACATGTAATAAGGAGAATTCAGCGACCAATAAGAGTATATAGAAGAAGAAAATAAAAAAAATATCATTCATTTTGGTAATGTTATGTGTGGTCAAAATTTTACCAAGAAAATAAAATATTGGACCCTCGTCATTTAATGATTTTATGTTCATTTTATTTAATAAGAGTAAATAGTAATGAAAGAAAAATCATAGTTAATATATTCTAGGTACTATCAATGCAATGTATCATGCATAATTCTTTTTTTTGATTATGTGTAAATGAGATTATGGTTGAATAGTTTAAAAGATTAACAAGATATTAATTAATTAATCATTTAATGGTAAATATTCCATTTTTTAGATTTCAATGATGGATTTTTTTTTCATTTTTTAATAATATATCCAAGTCGATTTAATAATAAGGATCATTGAGAATAATTTCAATTGGATATACAGTCTGATAACCATACATTAGAGGTAGATAAAGAAGAATCATTGTGTGGAATTTCAATATTTTTTATATAAAGATTTTCTAGAGTTAAAATATATATTTTTTCAAATTTAGTCATAAAGAGATGGTTAGATGAGGACAAAATTTTCACCATTTCTATAGATACATTAAAGGATGGATAAATATTTTTAGTTGTGATAAAGTGGTGTGGAGAAACAAGGTAGTGGTGGTTCATGTTCCATAGGGATATAAAATATTTTAAAATATCATTGGAGATGATAAGATTCTAGTTCTTAGCATAGTTCCTTTCCTATAATGTGAAGGAGGACAATTGTCAAGAGCATTATACACTACTGAAAGAGAGTTCTACAATGTGAGAGTTCATGATCTATTTCTGGATCCTTTTCTGTTATACTTCAGAACTATTACTAGATGAGTATGTTATGGTGAAAAATTTTGAAAAGGAAAAGAACATATAATTTTAGATATATGTAAACCAATATATGATTATGATATATCTAAATGTTCTATATAGTGAATAGGTTATAAAGAGGATATTGGACTGAACTAGATCATAATGAGATGGGAGTCATTAGGATTCCTAATGAATACGAGATGTGTTCTGGGGTTCCTAGTTTTGTCGATATAATATTTTTTAGTAATCTAATTGTAGGTCCTATCCCACATCTCTTCATTTCTATGGGGGAAGATATTGTCATACATATTCCAATGGAATAGTAATGTATTATTTCAGGTAGACTTTGAGGTTTAAATTCATCATGAGAAATTTGTTCTCCTTTACATTCCACCATTTAGGTAGTTTCAACGGAGGTCGTAGTAATATTATACACCAATTTTGGATCAGTAGATAGGATATGGGGATTGTAATATATATTCATGATATTCTCCTCTTCTATATTTATTTTAGTATGTAATCGATATGGTTATTAGAAGGGTCAGAGAGTCCATGTAAATTTTCATGGAAGTCATCTTGTATTTACATTTCTATCACCAAGTGTTCCCTACACCTATTGAGGTTTTATTTTTTCTTCATGTGTACATTTGATTATTAAATAGTGACCCAATAGTTTATATCACATGTCCTAGTCTATTATTTTCTAATTAAGGTATGGATTCCTCTAGTTCCCTTAGTATTGACTTTGTCTACATAAGGTCAAAATGAATTGTAGGATATATGTAGAGACTGAGAGGTAGATTCCTAGAATCCTCACTCTTAGAGAGTATTATTATGTTTGAGGATACAACCATGTGAAATCATTCATAGAATATATTATTGTATTTAGTGAAGGTCATTATGGATTTCAACAAGTGGAATTTTTTTTCATTGATGATTATGGGAATATAATGGTGTTTGTTGGTGATCAAGAACATTGGACGAGATAGAGGAATGTGAAAAAATTTTCTTATATGATAGATGATGATATGTTAATGTCATCAATGGTTCTATAGTCATTTTTCCAAAGGTTATGGATGAGTACCATAATGTATTTCAAGTGGATTTTATAGCGTACCCCCCTAATAAGAATTCATGTTTGGGATCAGGCTACAACAAGGAAGGAATCAAATCTAGATGTCTCTATATAAGATGGTTGCATATTATTTGTGATTTAGTCTAGTTTATAATTATAGATTTGTTATAGTTAGTTTTTTATGAATGACTGTGTCACCTTAAGGTGAACTAGTTTACATCATGAATAATGATCATATATGGTTGCAAATTTTTATTTATTATATTCTCTCAAACCTGCTAATAGTGATGAATCACTATAGTATTCAATAGTTTATTGATTAAATCAATTATATGAAGGGATATATTTGGTTATCTAAAATCAAATTGTAACCAGTATACCATTAGTTGTGGGTTATGGATTAGGATTTCCAGAATAAGGATACTTTTTATCATCATGTGAATTATGAGTTCATTATGATACAAATCATTGTGGTGAATTCTACACCTGTTTTGATTCGCTTTAGAAATATATCATTCATATGGTTCTGGTATAAGATAATGGGGTATTTAATTGGTGAAATCATTGTGTTGTCCGCATATGAGGTGTATCATATAGTTCATGTGTGTGCTATTTTTGGAGATCTTCATCATTATTATTTATTTTCGATGTTATAGATGTGTGAAATCTAGTCTTATGATGTTGTTTTAATGAAAATTTCCTTATCCCAATTATGGGTTTATGTGGATCCATAGAATATTGAGGTGTTTTTTTCTTGCGAATCCCCAACAACAGTTGTAGAAATGAGTCTTTTTCATGGTATTTCATTATATAACTAGCGGTTCTTAGCCTTTTTCTCTTGCGTTATGACTATATTGAAATTATTGACCATAATAAATAAGGTTTTATTATGGATTGAACAATTCTAGGTGGATTTTGAGTTCCGGAAGGATAAGTTATTCTATAGTGTATTCAACTGTTTTCATATTGAGGGACATATGTTTTATGTTTTCAATAATGTTTTTTATCATTAAATGGGTAATGTTTTTATTAAATAAGGATTTATTATTTATAATTGGAACCTATAGTTAAATACATAAGAGCATAACTATCAGGAATATGAACATGATTTGACAAATTTTTGGTTTCTTATTAGTGGTGATGACTTTACATTATCATCAAGAGTTTTTCTGGGTTTTATCATCCATAAGAACATGAGGTGTATATTCTACCAAAACAACTTAAGAATGTGTAAGAAATGGTTGATATAAATCTTGTTGGATGATGTCTTCGTGATTTTTTATGCAACATTTAATTGATTTATTTTGTTTCTATTGCAATAAGTATAAATCCACATGGTTATATTAGGAATCAATATAGGGATCCCTGGAGAGTGATGGATTAAATATCAATGATGTATCTAGATACAAGTGTTTTTTGAGAATGAGGATAAATTTTAATGATTATGGTGAAGTAATATTTGTAGAAGTAAGTGTTGGAGTCCCAGTTAGGGGAGTATGATTTCGAGGTATGGAGATTCCAAGTATGTTTTTTATTCCTTAATTTTTTTTGGATGGTCAACAGTAGGAATTTTATTGGTGTATGCTTTTTATTCCACCACAATTTTGTGTGATGGTTCACATTCTGATAAATAAATAACATATGGAGGTACATATCATCAAGATAAATATTTACCATGCATTTAGTGGACATTTTTAGTGACAAGGGTTGGTGCGTACTATTGGTGATTTATTTTTTCAATGTTTTGTTTTCCATATTGTTAATTACAAGAACCATGATCCCTATGAATTTCTATGGCTATTTGATGTTCCCTCATGGATGTGGGAGGAAATATTGGTAAAAAGTGTTACTATTATAAATTTATATCCAGGATGAAATGAATTTATATGGATAATAGTATATCATGTGATGAAATCATCCCACTTTATAGTGATCAAGGAGTCAAGCTAAAATGTTTTTTTGTCAAATAAATATCCAGAGGTGGTGGGGTAAACCCACTGACTACTGATAATGAACATTTCAATCTAGTATCCATGCTTTACATCTATTATTTGGAGATATCTCCAAGTTTATTTTGGATCTTAGTTATTCCTCACCACTTATTTTCATCCAAAGATGGACTATCTGATAAAAAGGTCCATGCAGACTCCTGAAGATATGTTGTCCTATTTGGACCTTAATTATTGAGGTTCCATGATGAGATAATAATATTTGGTTGTTTTTTCATAAAATAAGAGTATAAAAAACATTGATAGAATGTAAATATTTGAATTCTTATATAAATAATCATTACATTATCCTTTGTGTCAGACATGGGTTATGAGGGAGAAAATCTCAAATTGATATAGTTAAATTATACAACCGAGATGGTTTAAGTTATTTTTGAGAGAAATAATATTTTTTACGATCTTTATAGGTTAAATAGAAATCATAAGAGGATTCTATTGGAGTTAAATGTTGTATATTTTATTTTCCTCAAGGTGACTCATTGTTTTTGGAATAAAAGGTTTTATCTTATGAGTAAAACTTTTCAATAATTATTTCGGTTTTTTTAGTTGTAGGAATGGGTTGGAATTGTGAAATATTGGATTGAATCTAGACCACAATAGTGTTTGACACATGATTTTTTATGTTTCACAGCTCTGTATTATCTTAAGGACCAATATCATATCATTTGAAACAGAGAGATAGTTGTTGGTGATGATAAATCCTTTAGGAATATAACTGTAGAGTTTTAAGACCACTATGATATAGTTTTATGTGGGAATCTAACTCCATTGGTATGTGTCTTATTGTGGAATAATGTCATAGAGAAGATTTCATGGGAATGTGTTTTGAATATGTATGTTATGTATCTTGAGTTGTTTGATGTATATCTTTTCTCTGATAAAATTATTCTATTGAGGATGTTTACCATTTGGATTATGATATGTTTTACACTTATTTATTGTTGTGTGTAGAAAAAAAATTAATAGGTTTCTACCATTTTAGAGTTTTTAGATGATGGATGTTCCTCTGGGTGAGGTGGTGAAGCTCCTATGATGGGAAGATCATTGATAGGTATCATATTGGGATGATGTTTAAATAAGCCCTATAGATTTTATGTCTGTAATGGTTTGGATTTCAAGTATGAAAACTTTTTGATATGTATATGTTTTAGGGTCCTCTACTGTTTTAGACAAAACCTTTTTGAGTTTCCCTAGATTGTGGTGCTTTGAGGAGGCCTGGAGTATATCCATAGGTTTTTTATGCTAATAGATAGAACCCAGGAAATTATATTGAATATAAATGGATTGCACATTATGTATTCATAATTCAAGTCTTGGATGAGATATTTTAATATAATGGGGGAGGAACAGGGATTGGGAAGTAGGTTTATAGTCTGATATAATCTAGGTATTTATTCTAGGATAATTGGGATGATGCGATGTTCTTTTTGGTGACATATAAATCTTGAAACTTATAAGTCATGTATGTGATGACATGTCATGTAAATTTATGATGTACTGACACTATATATGGTGTAAAATTTAGGTATTTCTTCAATCCCCATCATCATTCTATCATTTCTGGTAAACAAGAAACTCTATTCTCCAATACTCTAGAATTACTTTGATGGGGATCCATCTTTATCATCCCAGTTCGGTCTATAGTTATCTGAGTAATGTTCAACCTATTCTTCTGTGGTTATTCAATCTATCTCCTCAGATTTTAAATTTTTTTGTGATACATGATCATTACCATTCTTATAATTATTTTTACTTATATTCAGTATTTAGATCAATTCCTTTCATCCTATGAGGAATAAAACTTTTTATGGGAGAGGATATCTGGATCCCTAACATGATTATGTTATTTTGAGACGAAATTAATGAATTTGAGGTTTTATATTTGTTTATTCTCTTTTTAATTATGTGAAAAAATAAAATGAATATGAATTTTCAATTTATATAGAATTTCATTGACCGAATGTTCATTGATCCATATTAAATAAATCTGTTCTGATCACATGTTTATGATATCATTTCATTATATCAGGATACATGTACACAATTAGTTTTGGTAGATACTATGATATCTATGTTATACATTGGTTTTGTATTGTTATGATTGGGGAATAATGAAAAAAAAATAATGAATTTATATATTTGAATAATTGATATTTATTTGGATGGGGAATAAAGAGCCATGTTTAATGACTATGGAGATTGATCTAATTGGACGTTGAGGAAATTTTTGCTAATATTCATGTTTTATTAACTATGTAAATCCAAGTGTTAATAGAATTTGTTAGCCATTGTGAATCCCGGTAAGTCATGTTGATAATAATAATAATTTACATGGTAATGATAATGGAATATATGCATGTAAGAATGGTTAAATTTATTTTATATTTATTCCAATATCTTGTAATATTATTAGGACTTTAATTTCTCAGAGTTTGATCTAATGAACAATGAATTGTTTAGTTAAATACATAATACAAACTATTTTTACATAATTAATTTGGTAATATCATTACTTTGTTATTTTATTGAGAAAATATAGTGCCTTATTTTGAAGATATGGGAGCTCATTTCATGTTTTGGTTGAATGCCTTATTTTGACATCATACATTCCCTATTGATTATACATATTTATTACAGATACCATTATGAATTGATCTAGAATGAATGATTTTTTATGACCCAATAAGATACATCCTAGGATGTTGGATATGATATGGGTCATGTAGGCTCAGGTGTGATAAAATCCAGGGATGGATATTGTGATATTTGAGTGGTGTCCCAAAGGATGTGACAGTAGATGAAGAATACGTTGAATGAATAAATTAGATTATGCATGTAGTTTTTCAAGATGGAACTATTGATGATAAAACATAAAAAATTTGGTGTTATACATTTTTTTCTATGAACTAGAAATATTTATTTATCTTATATTTAATTGCCAAAAAGTATGTTTCTTTTTTATCTGGATTTTTTCCCACTACTTGTGATAATTAGATGTGAATTGTAGAATTTATTCAAAATAGTGGTCTGTTAGGATGGTTTTACTAATATACATATATATGGAATTATTATATAAATGACTAATAAATTTTTACCCATGGGTGTGCTAATTTCAATAATAAAATTTTAAAAAAAATCTTACACTCGATAAACTATAGAATTTGTTTTGATTGTACCTAGATGCTATAAAAGTTACTCTATTGTATAAGTAATTACGATGTCGAATAATGATAATGGTTAATTAATGTATACTGAAATAATTAAATTAACTGAATTATAATAAATTCATAATTAATTTATACTTAAATATGATCAGGGGCTTATAAAATATCTTGTCCTTGGAGTGGTAGTATGTAGTTTGAATGATGTCAGAATTAGTCAATAAAAAGACTATGTAATTCTTATACTATGGTATGGGATATGTTTTACCTTTTATATTATTTTTTCCCATATGCTACCCCAACCATGTAGGATTGCGAATCTGACACCTAGTGGACTATAGTATAGAGTTTTCCTCAAAATCCTTTTGGGAGGCTGGATAACTGACTATCACCTCTGGCCCTGCTCTCTAATCTTGTAAGTAACATATTAAAGAATACATGTATTTTAGTTTTACAATATTTTTTTAAAGTGTTTTGATAGCTTGTGGAAATTTCATGCACATATACTATATTATATATCCGTTATATTGTTATTATTGGTATGTAATTAATATGTTGTGATGGCTTGACGTACGTACTATGAATAGGAAAAATTCATTTCTATATAATACCAAAATTATTATATATTATATCTAGGTTATTGTGGCTTTATAAAAATAAATTCCTAGTATATATGTATTTCAGGATGTGATAATGTGAAGATGTGATGAATGAGGTACAGGTTTTGATTACTTTCCCTTTTGTTTTGTATCCAACCTATTTTGGAGAGAGATGACACAAGGCACGAGACATTAGAAAATAGTATAAAACTAATGGGAATTCTAGAGTAGGTTACAATTTATAGTTAATTACTATATTATTATAACTTTTTAATATGATACTTAGTGTGAGTTATATATGGTGAGTTTATGAAATTAGTATACATAATTAGTTTTTGGGTTGGTTTTAATGTTGATCATTTTTATTTATCAAGATGGGAACTAAATAGGATATTAATGACTATACTATTATCTTTATCCAATATATATATAAATTATATTTCAGTTTTGATGGATTTGGTTGGTAATCCAGATGGATTTTAATAAATAGTTGTTTTGCAGGAGTAATTTGGTCTTTATGGTCGGTAATTTTTTTCCTTTTTGTATTTATAGACTCCATTTTTAGTTATTATATTAATTCTTAAAATTTCATATCTATAATAGGAATTTCATTATATATGTCTAAGAATGTATATATTTTTACATATATCTTATAACACAATCTCTTATATATGTTAATATTATTGGAAAATACATCACATATGGATAATTATTATACAGTAAATGATAGAATACAACATAGGTACTATTATAGGAGCGAATTAATAGGTTAATATCTATCTATAATAACTTCATTATCCTTGTTGGGATATGTTCAAGACACTCTATGATATTCTTATATTGTTCATACAACTAAATATGTGTAATTATATAATGTTACACTGAATTTGGTTCCGCGCTATAAAAATGTTTTACAGAAAACGAAACCACACAATTCACTGCAATATATGGAAAATATGTTGGAAATATATAAATATTATCACATATAATAGTATTTTCCTTTATATTGGGTTTCCAAAAACCATCTAACAAGGACACCATTAATGAATACGAATTAATACCTAAAATATAGAAGTAAATTCAATTAGATGCTCATATTCAACAACGATCTTTCATATAATCATAATAACTTTTTAGAATTAAATTTTAGATATTTATATGGCCAATTATAAATAAATATTGTTAATTTCCAGAATAAAATCAGGATTATTTAGAGAAAGAATCATAAAATTTCATGATGCACATTCCTTGAAAATGAGATACGATATGTACCATTCAAATAGGATGTGATAAAAATACCATTATAAGTTATAACTAATAACTCAATATATAATTGTAGATGTTGTAATATGATATGTTTAGAAAAATTAATAGATATAAAAAAGTGGGTGGTGATAGTTTAATAAATGACACTATCTATTCTGGAGTAAATTATTGTTTCACATATCATGACATCATTCTCATAAACAACTTCAACAGTTATTATCACTTGAGATTTACCCTTTTCATTATTCTTAATAAGATATTGATCTCAACTATTATAATTACTCTTTATATTCATGAGTAGGTTAAAATAATTCAAGCACTCCTTGAAATTTAATCACTCTGTTTTTGATTGTGTAATTTATAGACTAGACTTTTCCCTTATTCTATTTACAAGTCTTTTTATCTTCCTTAAAAATTCATGTACATTATGACCCTACCATCATCATTTATTCAACATCTTTATTTAATAACTGTAATTAGATTGGATATTAATATCCCATTTATATCTATAGTGGACTAGACTATCAATCTCCAACGAGATTTACTCTTGTTCTCATGAGGCTCAAAATTCATTTAGTTAAGAAAACGTTTAGAATTTTGGGAATTTGATATTTCAATTTCTTCCATGATATCAAAACTAATATTTTAATTATATTATAAAATCCTCTTATAGAAAATTAATTTTTAATATTTATATTTATTCCAATAATTAAACATTGATTTGACTTTTATAGTTGATGAATATTACATATAAAAACAGAAAAACTATTTTCAAATATTCATTATATAGAAAAATGTAATCGTCATCTGTATTCTCATCATCATATAATTACTTATAAATTATTATCTAGAATAAATAGGAAATCCCTTACTGAAAAAATCATCTTAAAATCATCCCATTATAGAGAGAAAATAGCATAATATTTTCCTATAATCCTAATAATAATCCACCATTTACGGCATCATATCATAAATTATTTATTTTTGTGACGTTTTTTTCATTGTAGTATAACTATTAATTAGAAAATATATTTTTTTATTGATACATAACTTAGACCCTAGTGGATCTAAATAAACAAAAATAGTATGAATGTATCATTCTAAAACACTCAGTATTACATTTTTTGAATAATTTATACTTAGAAAAGTCAACATGATTCTTTACTTTATATTGGTTCTTTATAATATAAACATGATTAGGTATTCTATATTCTAGATAATTCATTTTATATTGATAAAATTTATTAATTTTTCATTCACATTTGTTTTAGCATGACTTTTTCAAGTTTAAAAAATTATTTTGAAAAAGTATTGGGTAATAATAATTTGACAATAATTGGGTTTAAGAATATTATAATGATGAAAAGAATTCATATAATGTCTTATATAAGTTGACATCTTATAAACATTCTAATTTTTTCAAACTATTTAACATTAAATTCATTATGACATGTTACTAGTAATTTTATGTCCAAAAAATCTAATACTACCATTTTTACCAACTATTGTCACCAAATCATAACATACATGGATATTAAATCTCCTTTATAAACAATCAATATTTCCCTGAAATAAAAAATCTCTAGATACATAAAGGATTAATTTTAATTTATAGTTAATTCAAAAATTTCTTAATTTAGGGAAATATGTTAAACCTCAAATAAATTTCTTTACCTAATGTACAAATCTAGACTCTTAATTCACAATTCACATCTATATATCCTTGGAAAGATAAAAATAAAATATTTTGAGCTCATATGACCAGTGATTTAATATATGGGAGATATAAATCAATGATCATATGAAATCATATTATAATATTACAACATTTTAGGATATTATTTTCATAGATAAATCATATCTTTTCAACTGTTGTAATTATTAAAAAACTAATTTTCAATGAATTGGAAAAAAATATTAACATTATTAATTATACATGACTCTAATAAGAAATTCATTAAATATATAATCATGAAAATAAAAAAAAATCTAACATTAACATATTTTTTATTATATAATATAAATTTATATGTGAAAAACAAAATTTTGTACAATATGTTTATATGTTTTCAATATATAGTTTTCTAAAAAAAATTAATTCTCTTTGAGTAATATGTTAAAAAAACTTTTGAATATTTTTTAAAATTAACATGATAAAATAATATTTATTTTTTATATAAGAATTATAAAATTAACATAAGGGGAATTTATGAGTTACATAAACATATTTTTTCTTAATTAACAAAGAGAAATACCAGTTTTTTTAATATACACTTTTCAATTAATGAATTTATATGGTTCATTTTATTCCATTATTTAAGAGTAACTTTTTTAATATTATATATAAATTAATTTTTAAAATTATATTTTAATCGTTTCCACGTTGAATATTTATATTATGTATTTCAATCATTTCATCATTTTATTAGTGGAAAACTAACTTTTCATCACTTCAACACATTTAATTTCATTTAAAATTTATCGACTTTCATGAATGAAATTTGGAAAAAATGTATTCCATAATTAGAATTAGAATGAAATATGTAATATTACGAGATCAACATAATTTTCAGTCAAAATAAATAGTAGAAATGATAAAAATTTACTATTTCATAGAATGTTATAACAAGTTTATTATGAGGTATAACTAAAATGATATGTAAATAATAACCTATAAAATTTAACCAAAATAATTTTTTTGTTAATATTTATAAATTATAAAATGAATATTTAGATAATGATTCATTACAAATACTTGATTCTTTTGAATAATATAGCTACCCTAATTTCAGTAGCTCGAAGTTTTTGTATATTTTATTTATTTGGGATTTGATATATGGAGTCAAATATCTACTGTTTGAATTTATTATTAGTCTTTGTGATATAGATATATAATTTTTAACATCATTTCATTTGAAAAAAATAAAACAATTTTTTTAATAATAACTTTATTCCATCCGTAATATCCTTGGACAACACTCATAGTACTCTTTATGGAATCCTGGGGAAGGGAAAAAAATAAGGATGAGCATGAAATCTCACATACAGTTATGTCGATCACAAATTACAAGGACTCAATAATAAATAATAGAAATGGATTGGTAAATAACTAAACATGCATTCTATTTATACAATAACAAGTTTATCATAATAAGATAACGCATAACGACTATGGAATGGTATATAATTGAAAACACATTACATTTAATCAGTAACTAATGAATCAATTTCATTGATAGATAATATCATTATGATAACATAAAGGCTAATAATAACTGAATTCTTAATGAAGTAATTTCATAATTATTAGACGATATGATATCTTGAATCATGATACCTCTCCTATCAGTACCGTTGAAAAAAAAAATTGAATCTACTAATAAAACCAATTAATTTTTATCATGCTAATTATTTTCATGATATTTATAAATTCATTAAGGGGTAAATAATATTGACCCGACTCATATCTTCGCGTTCAAATCATTCCCCTTATATCGAATTGTCTATTTAATTCATGAACTAGCAATTCATACCCTTAAATATCCATATTGAAGAATGAATATAGAATTATAAATATTTTCCTAGATAATTAAATAACATTAAATGTATATCACCAAATTTAAAAATGATATATGGTTTACATAGTAGTCTTATCCATGAGAAATAATATGTATATCTATTGACATTTTATGGTCAAAGTATCATGAGAAAGTGAATATTTCATGGGAAAAATAATAACTACAAAAATTATTATTTAATGTGAATTTTAATTCATTCCATTGTAATAATAATCATACTCCATCACTAAAAATGATAATGTTGTTATTAATACAATATACACCTATTGGACAAAAAATGAGGGTTTTTTAATTAACAATTGTAAAAAGATGAAAATGTCATTAAGAATAATCTTGATGAAATTTTATACTTCATTATGAAAATATATATTAAAAATAAATGATCTAAAAATATTTTCAAAATAAATTTCATAAAAAGTATGTTTTTAAACATATAAAGGATGATTAAAAACATTTTATTTGTCAGCATGGATATAAATTTTGTTCACACCATAAACATTAAAACAATTATTCCTTTCTTTATTTTTTGAAATATATATAATAATTGTTTTCAAAATGGAATTAAGTTTCCATTAAAATTATTTTTAAAAACCAATAAATATTTAATAATTTTATTATTAAATTTGTTGAAAAGTAGGGAAAAATTAGAATATATATATAATAATTTTGAAGGAAAACATATTTTTGACCAAAGACGGAATTGAATTCTGATTTTCATAAAATAAATTAATCAGGAAATTAATGTAAAAAAGATTTGTAAAATAGTAATATTAATTTGAAATATAAATATAAATAAGTGGTGGAGAAAATAAAATTGGTTTATTATTGAAATCCCAAATAAAAAGCAATCTCAATTTGAATGATATTATAAAATAAACATGTACAATGATCACAATGTTGAAGTGAGAATTAATAAATCAATAACATATGTATATAATTACTAAATCAACATAAAAACATTTAAATAAAATATAAGATAAGAGTTATTTTGTATAAACATAATATTATTTTACAAAATAAGTATAAAAAGAAATATAACCCCATGAAAAAAATTATGAAATGATATAAATTACTATTTAATAATACTTCATTAAAATATCCTTGTAAGAAATAATTTAATTTTAAACATAAAATACCATTATTAATTAATTAATCATGATATGACATATTAAAGGCTAAGTATATACACCATATAATATAAATCGGTGCATAATATAAAATTGTTCATCAATTAGAAGAAATCAAGACCGAATCCCTTTCCTCACATTTCCTTTGGGTTGAAAATGATTTAACAAAAAATATAGTGGTTAGTAATCAATTATATAATTATAATAAATCCATATTAATGTTTATAAAATCATATATTATCCCGTTATAACATATTATCACCCATTAGTTACTAATATTTCATTATCCCCATTATTCAAGGTGACAACTGCATTATTTTTTCATGTTTGATTCATCAGGAAATATATATTTATTGTTTATAAAAGATAGTCAAATAATTTATATTTAATAATTATTATATTTATATGTCAATTATACTTTTAATAAAAATTAAAAATGATGGTTCTGAGAATTGATATTGTTACGATCACGAGGGATGTAAGTCGTATGTACAAATAAGTAACATATCTATTTTCAGGGGTTATTATGGAAATGATATAAGAAATATTTTACATTTTAATAATAATAATAATTTTCTAATATTTGGTAGATACATTTATACATATCATCATCATTGTGTGGTTATTTAAAGAGTGTCTCATTACATCCTGAAGCTGGTAGTCTAGACATACATCAACAATATTGTCGTCTTTTGGTATAAGAAATAAAATTATCAATTATATTTTTTAATGTTTATTATTTCAAAAATACCATAATAATATCATTTCTATGACCATTATTATGTATCATTATTCTTATTATCTTCTATTTTAACTAATAGTTAAAAATAGAACACATATCTTCGCAAGGAGGTAGTATGCCATATAGAAAAGTGTTGTAATTGTTTCCCATATGTAATGGAATGTAAAAAATATGCCTTCAAATAATTAATAAATATTCATAAATAACATCTAATTCATTAGATTCATCATCACTCCATTATAAAAATGGTGGTAATGAAATTAAAATTGACATCTGCGGGAGTATTATTCCATATATATAAATGATGATTTCTTAACCCATTAGGTGAAGTGGAGAGGGTTTAGTTCATGAATATAAAAAAATTTAATTATATGTAAGATACAATTTTTATTATATCATCAAGATTTAATTTTTATGGAATCGGGTTGAGGATTTTATAAAATAAATACACTTGTTTATAAACATTACCAATTTTTCATGTAACCACAATTGGTTAACACCGAAAGAATTTATATACTGGATTTAAATGAAAAAAATATGTATTTAATTTTAGTATATTGAATTTTAGAAGTGGTTTGGTAAATTCATGTCTACAATTAATGTATCTTAATTGGTGAAGAAGAGAGTATAGTGTTTTACCTTTTATAAGTGAGATGAGTGGAACACTTGTAATTTAGGAAAATTAAAAGGTTTTCCCATGCATTACACAATCTCTAATGGTAGAAATCATTTTATTAAGGAGAACGTGACATTATAAGGTCACAATATTAGCATACATTATATTTTTAAGATGAATTTATTTCATTTTAACCACTATTGATTTAGTTTAACCCACCTCTAAATCCATTTTTACCTCAACTATTAAAAAATAACTACTATTATATCCCCATTATTATTGAAAAAAAAAATAAGTTTAAATTAATATAAATTTTAAAATATTCTGATACCAAATACTAATTCCATTTTCAAAATCCCATCCACAATGGTGGAAAATAAAAATTGCAAATTAATTGTCCATACATGTTGAGAAATCTAGTGTTCAATGATAAAATATTCAAATGATTAAAATGTGTTTATATCATAATTAAATATGACAACACTTCTATTGACAGAAATTGTAAAAATATATATGTTATTTTACTAATATTAAGTGAAATATAATTTAAAATATTATTTGACATAATAAAAAATATAAACGAATTGTAAATTTTAAATTAAAATTTAGTATCAGTTACTATTATTCAAAAAAAGAATCATTTCAGAAAAATCCCAAAAATTTACTATAAGTTAATATAGATATTTTTATTTTAGAATTTCATTTCAATTTAAAAAAAAATTATAAAATATTTTAGTTTTTTTAAATTATGTATCCAATTGTTAATAAATCATCTTTTTGTAAAAATTATAATTTTTTAGAAAACATTTCTTATTTTTTTAGATGATTAGTATATTATTACTAATAAGTATATAACCAATTATTACATTTTAATTTTTGTAAAACATATAATTTTTAATCATTGTAGATCCCCATCACATTAAACACAAAAATATGTGTTTAATACTATGAATTTTTTATCAATATTAATCTGATTAAAATAATTGTGTGTTCATTACTCTTATGTTAGATAATAAATATCTAATTATAAATTCTATCAAAATCCTTAAATAAATCATAATTATTATACCAAATACTGTTTTCAAAAAAACAAGAATAATATTTGATAACCCCATAAAATGCATTGAAAATTTTATTTCAATATAAGACAATACATTGATTAGTTGTTAACCAATTGATGAGGTAATTGAGTCACATAATTATATTTTTATTCACATTATAATTGGATCCATAATATTAGACTTATTTCCTTCCTTAATACATTGCATTTTTTCAATAAATTATTTGTTATATGCCATTCCATTCTACACATAAATCATTTTCTTATTTTTGAGATAATTTTCCTGCAGTATCCTTCCACATTATTGGCTTGATTAAAATAAATACTTTATTATTCAATGGTATCAAAAACACAATCTTTTATCTAACTCTAAACATATTTTATTTAATAATAATTGAAAAAAATGGGTTTTACTCACAATTAAGATAACTTATTAGGTATAACCATGATATCATTGTATCATATCATCAAAATATTATGAATTCACATAGTAACCACATTGTCGTTCATAGTAAATGTTAACATGATTCCTTTGGGTTCCATTAATTTAAAAATATCAAAATAATAGTGTGATAAACATTCATAAACAAGCCTGAATGGACCTTGTGCAGGTCTCCCGGGCCACTCCATGATTAGTAGGGAGAGCCCTTCTTAATCCTCCCTAGATGGTTATAATCACTGAGGGAATCATTAGATTGAAAGGGTTACAATTTATCCAAAATAAAAAAACATAAAAATTCATCATAATAAAATGTAAAATACAAAGCAGGTTTATATAAAAGTTAACCTAGATATTATTTTAACAATAATGTGAAAGTAAAACTGAACAAAAAAAACAAAACCATCCAAACCTAAAAACCAACTGACTCTATGTGACTCTGCTGATCACTCTCCAAGACAACAATCACAAAACACCAATGTGATCAGACTGAAGCTGAAACCTGTACAAGGGCTAAAAATCAAATAAATCTATAATAATGAGTATTAAAAAACAAAAGTGTAGCCTAATATTATATTTCCAATGTATAGTATTTAAATAAAAGAAACACACTTTAACATGAATGAACTAAAATATTTTAAAGTATTTTTCTATTATACGATTGCAAACTATAAATATTATTTGAGAAATGATTTCTTGTTTTAAAATATATAATTTTAGAATGAATTTTCATATAGATGCTACTTCAACATAAAAATAGTTTTCAAGAGGGATTATTTAAATAAGGTACAAATTAAAATAACATACATGCTACTAAAATTTTCATCCAAACTCACTGTATTCCAACTGTGAATACAATATATCCTCTGAGCATTACAAACAATAACACACTAATTCAATTGTTTTTTGTGAACACATGTATTGTATATGTTAGTGTCAAAGTAAGCAAAAAAATATTTTTTCTCATGTATGGGCCACTACTAGGGAACAATACTAATAACCTAGTGGTCCTCAATATCATCATCATATTATATTTAGTGTTTTTACCATGAATATTTCAACATGAAACATTGATGAAACAACTATGTATCACTAGCATACAAGTACACCTTGGCCCACCTAGATACTTGTGATTCCCTATTTGTGATCAATCAAGTTTCACATGTTATAAAATACACTTTTCACATGAAAATAACTATTTCAAAATAATAAACACAAAAATAATACCACAAGCATGTTTCAAATTTCATTCACGAATCAATAATCCCAGTAAAATATTTATAAAATAATTTCAAGATGTATAACGATGCATGTCACATAAAATAAATTTAAAAATTCTTTTTTAAGGAAAAATCCCCACCAACAACATAAAAAACCTGGAAAATTTAATAAATCGAAATCAATAATAATAAAATAGTCCCACATGATACAACATGGAATACACATGAAACAATATTTATAAGAAAAATTTCAAACAAGCCTTTATGAATTCTTCACAAAAATAATATTTATCAATAGAACCAATTCCATTATTCATAATGTTATGTAAAAAAATTAAAAGAAAAGGAAATTTCATGGACACCTTAAAAATTTTGGTCATACATTCAATACCCATCCATTTCAATAAATATTCCACATGGTTATTTTGTTTAGAACACATGGCAAAACAATAATAAGAACATACTAATTTTACTATAAAGCCCAAAAAAAGATTGGAACACACATAAGGATCCCAAAATAATTTATTAACATTCTTCGATTATTTTTCTTAAGAAAACCCAATGATTTTATATCACATTGACTATACAAAATCTAACCAGGCACCTTCCAAAAATAGAGGCACACTACATTTAATAAAACAAAATCTATTTAAAATGAAAAAGGTTATAAAAACATATTTTCATTAGAATAAATAATTAAATCTATAATGAAGTTCCTAAAAATCCCAAAATAGGTGTGAAACATAATTTATCATTTGAACAAACACTTGGGGAAATTTTCTAACAAAATAACCCTAATTTTTACAGAAATCACATAAACAACACATTGCACACAAAATAAAGTAATTGAAGGATTATAAAAAACAACTTAGATTGTTTAGAGGGTAAAAATTAAATGAAAAAGTAGAATCTTGAAAAAATTGACATATGAATTGGGAAACCTACCTCAAAACCATGTAAGAATGGAAACACATAGTAGATATCACATTTCATGGGTTTTTAAATTCTAAACCGATGAAAAAACAACCACAAAAAACCAATATCCCCATAAACAACATGGTATAATAATATCTTACATCTTAAAGGACTAGTGGAGAAGATAAACCCAAGAGAAATTGGAAGGAGAAGGAATAGGGGAAGATAAGATAAGGAAACTCTGCTTGGAAGGTAGTCAACCATTCAAATTCCTTTATATTTAAACCAAAGGAGGAAATGGAATGTCTCTAGGAGACATGGGATACCTCTTTAGGTCAAGCCACACAAGGAAAAATAAATATGGGCAAAAAAGGCCGAATAACCACAAGGGGGAAACATAGAAAATTAATTTTTTTTTACTCTAGGAAGGGTTTCACGATTTGGATACTTGGTTTTTCAAACCATACACTAAACTATGTGGAATCCATAGTTTCAAATGATTTTTTAACCTCATGTGGTTGTATTACCATGATCCAGTGATGTGGTAGGTTTTATAACTATTGTAGGGTTACCCCTATGTCACTACATGGTTGTGCTCCAACGTTGCACAGGGCCTTCTCATGCCAAAATTTTTATCTTTTCTCCAAAACTACCAAAAAAACAGTAGGGTAAAAAACAATGAATTAGTATTAAAATAATTCTATAAAAAACATAACATCTATCACACCGAAAACCAGAGAAGATGTCTAATATTTCTATCCTACAGTATCAAAAACCAATCATAAATAACAGGGAGTGAAAATCCTCTGCACCATTAAATCTTTATACCCCCTGGTATTTTATAACCCATTCCATATTATTGATTAATACCTAAGGATTACTAATCCACATAATCATTCCACTAAATCATATAAAATCTCATCCACCACAAATAAAACATAATCATATTTGCCAAACGAATCACCAACTCACAACCACTTCCCAATAATCAACGGAAGGATCAATCCACTACCTCAATAATAAATCCAAGAACAAAATTGTTTGGAGTTATCCCAAATAAAAAAATAATCATCCAAACTAAAGATAACTCCTAAAAAAATAATTTAGAGGGAGGTAGGATTGGAATCACCACAATTAAAACAATACTTGAAATGAACGAACTTGATTCCAACATTATTTGAAACTAGGATTCAAAGGTGCATGCCTTCCAAAACTCTCTCATCCTAACCTACCAACACAATTTAGGAGAGACACCACTTGATAATTAATACCACCCACTGCCTTATGTATGGTACATCAACTGGATCAACACTTTCTTTATAGATACAAACACCCACTACTCAGGGTGGGGAGTGATGTGGACCCATTCATTGGTCCACTAAAACCACAAAAGAAATAGGGAAACTACCCAAAACTCTCTTCCTATGAATAGGATACACCAATAATTGAGCCAATTATCATTTGTGGTCCACACATGTACATTGATTAGAAACCCACATCCATGAATGCATAACAATAAAAACTATATGATGGGTGAGTACCTGAGACTCTATGAGATAAGAGGAGTGTCATAGTGATGAGAAACCACAATAGAAATAGTGAAACTAAATCACCACTATTGTGGAGAAAATAGATTAGTCGTGGTCTTCACGCCTTGAGGGATTTCAATACCTTGTGAAAAGCATCACTACAAGGCCTATGGTTAGAGCACTGATGGTCGAAGCATTTGAGGTTCAGCCTTCAAGAGATATGAAAAGGAACACCTCCTAAAACTCGTTATCTCAAACAAAAGACCATTACTTGTTAAACCCTTAGGGATACACACGATCATTCTATCAAACTCTTAATAAGGAGTGAAATGAACAATGAACAAAGTAAAACATACAACGAATCAACAAAAACAATTTTTATAATAGATAGAATCACTATCATATTAAATCAATCCCAATCAGCTATCTATTTCAACATATGGTGTGGGGTATTATTCAAAGAGGTGGATCCTCCTTATTAAACATGAGAATCAATACTTAGGATGAATAATTGGAAATATTTCAAATGGATAAATATCTGAGACCACATCACACCATTCAAAATATCATTTTAAACCATCTAAACATTGTTCCAGAAATGAGTAACCAACAAGATCCCATTCCATGACACTTTATGATTATCACATCAAGTTCATGACGAAGTATACCGAATAAATAAAACCATTAACACATATGAAAAACCAGACACATAACCATTGGTCTACCAAAAATCACCAAAATTTTCATCTCCAAACACATAAGAAAAAACTATCTAACACGGTGGATTATCACAATCACCAGCGTTGTTTATTCGAATCTCACTCACCTTCACAATTTTGTGACACCACAGAAACCCATCCACTATGTTCTACAGGGAATCCATCAACATATCAATATAAAACCATTCATGTGAGCACCCATGAAATCAAAAATGGTTAAATGAAATATTTATTTTCCAATAAAAACTATTCAACCCATTTCCCAAATCGTATTCCTTCCATTGGCACACAAACCACCATGTCAAAACCCATTTTAATATTTTCATAGAATGAACAATTTTTCACTTCATGAAACACAAACCACATAGATTTATATCCAAAAATAATTTTCATATTTATCAAAAAAAATTCAAGCATCTCATCAAACTAAAAATCATCAAAACCCATTTTATTAAAAACCCATTCACTCACATTTAATACAACATCCAAAACAAAAATTTTATTCCAAACTACTTTTTACCCTTTTAAAAAATTTAACAAATCCTATTTTCATGAACTAATATCAAAAAGGACCATAAATTTTTTTCAATAAATACCTCAACATTTCAAAAAAATTTACAAAACTAATTCTTTACATTAAATAAATATTCAATAGTCCCAAGATATCCCTTTTTAAAAAAAATTATATTTATTATATAATTAAAGAAATCCAAAATACTATATTTTAACAAAACATAAATTTATAATAATGAAATTTAATCATGTCATATCATATCCACTTTCTACACAAAATTTTATTCACGAAAAACCAACTTTCCCAAAACCATTCTTATATTAATCATTGGATATGCACATAACCCATACTAACACAAGTATATTAAAAAATCAGAACTCAATAATGGTACAACATCCCCAAAAATGGGGAACATGTTTATTCAAGGGTTTGTATGTTATAGTTTTTTTACAATAATCATTGTATAATACTTGAAATCTATATTTCAGAAGGCTTAGATTATTGAAGGTAAAACTAAGATTGAAATATGGTATATGTGTTAAATAACATCCAAAAGAAACCATGTTTATGATAATTATTTTTTCTATGCATAAATTTTTAAACTATGGTAATGTATATTACTAATTTAGTGATTATAAATTACCATAAATAATTATATGATCTAATTTAGTGTATCATTTCATTAAGAAATATAACCTAGTATAAGGAATGTGTATTTCACCAAATTAATTGATCTATAGAGTAATATGGATCAGGAATTTTCAATAATTAGTCAAATATTTTTATTGGTAAATAGTGCCCTTAACATTCTCATCATGTGAGGACATAGTATTATGTTTTGACTAAATAGCAATAATATTCTCTAAGTACAATGGATTTGAAGAAAAGTAATACAAAATTAGTTTGGAAGGGTAAAAAATATATAATGGGATGAATTGAATGATGTTTTTATAACATGTAATAATTGGTGGAAGAAACACCCTGGTACATTCATTAAAGGTATTGGATTTTCATACAATTATATAGGGAAAGACCACTATTATTGTAATTTTATAGGTATGAAAATGTTTCCCAATGTAAAAAACATATACTAAAACAATTTAGGACACTATACAAATAAATTATTAAGTATTAAGGGAATATTACTCAAAAGGAGACAGTGAATTATAGTCAATAATATGTTATTAAAAAAATATTTGCCGAATAATTAAAATTATTATCTATATAGATCTAATAAATATATTGTAATTGTATTTTATTGATGATGTTATCATCATTTGATTTAAAAAAATATATATATAAGAATATTATTATATTAATATTTCATCATGGATTTCAAAGAATATTTTGAATGGTTTCATGAAATATTGTTTAGTACCAAGTTATTATTTTTTAGGAAAACACATGGTCTTGGGAATGATAAATTCTAATTTCATCCTCATGTTGAGAAAATTATGTTTTGATATTGAGTTGATTGATTTTAATAATGTCAATTCAATATTACTATCTTCATTAAAACTATTTATAATATTTTTAATTATATTACATGGAATAGAGATATGGTTACTCATTTATGAAATGACTCAAGTTAAATATTGACTATGATTTTATATATTATTTTATTAAATCGCTGTTTTAAAAAACCTATGATATGAAAAAAAGATTTAATATTAGAAGGAAATAAAAAAGGGTTTCATTTTTCATTTATTAACATATCAAATATGTATATTTCCTTATATTGTTATAGTGAATAGATTCCTCAACTCATTGAAATGGGTCTCAAAACAGAAATGTAGTACTATTATCATTATTTTTATGACATAAATGCATTTTTTCACACCAATGGATTCTGTATTTTTCAGAAAAAAAAGTTCTAATGACATGTTCTCTATCACTCTCCATGAGAACATGATAGTCATATTTACCTTCAATTTCCATGTTTTTCCGAATGATAACCTATTCAAAATCCTTGTCTTATGGTGACCCTCAAATTTCTTTTCTGCTCTTATTAAAAAGGCGTGTTATTAACCATATTTATGACTTTCGATATTTAATTATATTTTTTAGAAATATTAATCACTCGATCACTATGATCATGTTAAACCCAGGATGATGCAATTTATTTTAGGTAGGGAGAATGAAACACCCCAAAAATTCTATAAGAATATGTTTTAATATAATAGAATCTATGACATGCACAAAAATAATATAATTTAATATAGCATCATTATAATATAAAAAATATTTGTATTTTAAATCATTTATGTATATGATAAATCTATAAATGCACACAACACAGAGTTAACATTCATTATATTCAATAATGAATTTTATCAATACCATGCCTTGCATGCAAGAACGAGTCACAAAAAATGCTATTAGTATTTTTTTATATATTCAAAATTTCTTGTTATTCATCAAATTTAATGTTAATAACAGTATTAGAAAAATAAGGAAAATATATGGTTGATTATATTTTTTACGAATTAATTATAACCGAATATAAAAACTAATTAATGATATGGAAATAATTTTATAAAATACTATTTTTATTCTCACAATGATGTTTTTTTATTAGAAAATTATATTAGTTAATATGGGTTAAATATAATAATAAAAAATATTATATATATATTAAAAAACATATTTTACTTTTAAACAAGAAATTTTATATGAATATGATAATAAAAAATGTAATTTGATGCATAAAAACAATAGTTTTCTAAAAGACTATTTGTTCCTTCTTATGTCAGAGCAATATCTATGTATTTTTAAAATTTAAAATTTTTTGAAAATAAGAATTAATTCAATTTTTAATGTATAATTTAAAAATTTTATTAGAGTTACTATTTTTTATTTTTTTCATGAATTTTAATTTTTGATGATTTATGAGAAATACAAAATTTTATATGGATAATTCATTTTCATATTATTTATTTGTATTAGAGATTTATATTTAAATTAGTTATTGAATTATATTTTGTTCACTATTAATATTTTAATCAAATATGGGTCTTTAGAACAAATATTACATTGAATTTGGGTATGGAAACATTAATTAATTTAAGAAATTTTCAATTAATAAACCAGATTTCCTGTCATGTTCGGTGGATATATTTTAAATTAATTTCTTCCCCTTATTAATTTTTATACTTACAAATGGATTGAATATTTGGATTATTAATAATTTATAATTTATAATAAGATTAAATATATTATTTTCTAACCAAATTAATGAATGTGGTTGAAATTAATTTCAATGATTAAGAAAAAATAACATAACCGGGGTCAAAAAAATAATCAAAAAGAAAACAATTACATTGAAAAATTTATGAAAACTATTTTCGGAAAAGTTTGAAGAATATTAAACCCTTTTTATTTCATTTGGAGAATTTTCTTTGATACATGTGATAAAAATGATACCTTCTAATAGTTTTTTCATTTCTTATATTCATGATTACCACTCCACTTCCTCTATAAAAAAACTCACACTCAATTATTCACACCACTAAATCCCGATTTCATGTACATAATCTGACCCAATAAAAAAATTAAATACCCAAATCCTAAAAACCTATCACTGGGTATAAATACAGCCAAATAAGCCTTGTGGTTTAATCCAAATGGAGTTACCTGATAATGGGTCCACATTTGTCAATGAGAACTTTTAATTCGTTCCATTCATTACTAATTTAATTTTTCATATAGAATTATTGTAACACCCCAGGTAAATAAAGAATATGACATTTTCATATTTATCCATATTTGTGAAGAAAGTATTAATATTACTTTAAAGGGGTTTCTTTGCTCGATGGTGTACCCAACACGCAACAACGATTTTCATGGTAATCTTACGTTGCACTCTAATAATAAAATAATATTATTTTAAATGGCAGTTAACATGTAGTCGTTGTAATGGCGGGAATGGATAGAAATAACTAAAATATGATTATATATTATTTTAAATGTTTTTACATTTATCCAATAAAGGATAGAGTCCTAAAATACGGAATGAATTCAATTTTAGGTGTATATGCCCTAGTTTTCACTAAAGGTTCACTTATCACCTTTTGATGATGAACCATCATTAAATATAGTTTTGTTCACTCTTAAACATTCTTTTAGGCCAAATAAAAAATCTTATTAAGAATCGGGACATCAAAATTTACTTTGTGTAAATTTTTGGTATCTTTCCGATAAAGTTCATTTTTTTAATGAATAGTGTAAAATGTTGTATTTTAATTCAAAACCTCTTTTTAATCTAATTTATTTATATGATTATATTATCTTTTTAATTGGTTTTAAAGTGAAATTAGAATATATTTTTACCATTTAATCCAATGGTGGTCATTGGAATCAATTTCACTTTGAAATTAGACTTAAACTGGTGTCAATCTTTTGATACTAATTTTTTTATAAAAACACGCTATTTGCTCTAACAGCGGGAACTAATTATTAAATTAATTAATGTGACTTATATGTTTTGAATTTTGTAAAATATACTTCATTTTTGAATTCTGAATATCAAATATAGCTTACGGTGAATTTTTGGTAATTTTTTGAAAAACTCCAATTTTTGATGAATAGTGAAACCACAAAGTGGTAATCCAGCAAAATGATTTTTCAGTTAAATTAAAGTTTAACACTAATGTGTATTGAATTTGGAAAATCCTATATACATGGTTGTCATTAGTATGTAAAATGTTGTTCAATGGGATGAAAATAATTTTTTGGTGAATAGTAACTTTTTTTCATTAATCCCGATTAGAGGTAATTAGTGTAATTTAAGGTAAAAATGATATTATAAAAATATGAAAACACCATGACACATGTCCTAACCTCATTGGTTGTGTCATGGCCGACCAAGACTATCCATGGGTCAACTTGGGGACCCCATGGATCCACATTGGTTGGAAAGTGACATAAATACCTTTTATTTAATGTTAATGTAAAAAATGGCACAAACATGATATGTTTTAGTAAATCAATTTTTAAATGGGGTTATTCAAGTCATATTTTTGATTATAAATAGTAATTGGAAATCTAAAAAGATTTCATACATCATAGTATTTATTTTTATAATTTTTAGACATTAAATAAATTAAATTATTTATGACATAATAATGATGCAGCGATGACATCATTATTTACCGATTTAAATAAAATGAAAAGATGATGAAAAATATAAACCCTAAACATGGCCAAAACCAATTGGATGAGTGGATTTGTAAGCCTTAACACCTTATCCTCGAATTATATCAATGTGAGACCTTTTTAATCCGATACTCTTTTTAAAATAAAGTAACTTATCTTTACCTTCCAAAAGTGCCCCTCCTCTCCTCTTATAAAAGGCCCCCACCTCTACCTCATTTCACACACTCTCTTCAAGCCTTTGGCTCAGCCAAACCCTGAACATTTACTCTCTCCACATCCCTCTCCTATTCCTAGAGGATTCACTTTGGGCATAATCCTTTCAAAGGAAGCATTTAGGCTCAAATCAAAAGGAGTTACACTTTTAAAGGTAATTCATTCTCTCTTGTTCATTTGTTTTATTTTGCTTATCCATCCCCCTAAACTCTTTTTATTTACTTATTTTGTAACAAAAACAGTATCTTCAATATACAAGGATGTTGTTATAATAATTATTTGAGCTACACTCTCACACAACTACATCAAATGGTTAAATAACATACGGTTTCCGGGGATGGCGAAATTCTGCCTCCCGAAACGATGATTGTTAAATACTCATTTAACACCTTCAAAGGTGGCCATTATGATGTAACTATTTTTATATATGATATATAATATGTTTATGTCTTCCTTAATCTTCTGTGTTTTTCATTTTGGGCATACCATTATGGTTTCCATTATGGGTAAACGCGATATCTTCATTTAAGGAAGTACGGACTACCGCCCCCTCAAAGTGATTGGATTCGTTAAATACCATATGTGGGACGTATAAAGGATGGAACTATGATATTATATATGATATTATACTGAAATTATAATATAACTTTATATCATTATTATTCCATTCTATAAAATATGAAATAGAAATGAAAGTGGCGTTCATGCATACGTACTGCTTACTGTCTCCATGAACGGTGGATTTCATTTCTTACCTATAAATGATTATGTAATGTTATAAATGCATGAATTTTCTGGATATATATGACATATATGATATCTACATCATGTATACAATTCTTGATATAATAAACATTTGGCCACACGAACAACATGTAATTGTAAGAAGTCCACTTTCGACTTAAGAACCAAATATCGGAAAAACAAATATTATTAATTTAAATGATTAAATAATGTTTATGATATGGTAATAAGTGATATAAAAGGAATAATGAACTTGAAAAATGTTCTTAAGGAAGTAGAAATTATCTCATGTTTATTATTCAGGAGATTAAAGAACGATCGAGTCAAGTCGTACCCGAGGTAAGGGATCCTACTCCTCTCTTTCTTTTTAAGTACACTCTTTTATGTCCCTCCTTTTAATGCTCATCTTTATTGTTATTGGGATTTTATTTTATATTAATATTATTGTAATTTTTATGTTCATGTGATGAGAGACCCTATTCTCTCTCATCAATCCATTTTGGAAGTTTTGAGTGGTGCTGATAGGCTGCCGAATTTTCGTAAGACATCTAACCTCTCTATTTCTTTTAAAGTACTCTCCTTTATGTCACTTCTTTTAAGCTCCTATCTGTTATGTTGGGGGATGTTATTTTATATTCCACTTTCTGTAAACATTATGTTGTTGTGATGAGGGACCCTATTTCCTCTCATCAATCCATTTTGGAAGTTTTATGTGGCGCCATTAGTCTGACGAGTTTTCGTAAGAGATTTTTCATCTCACTTTTATTCCTGTGAGATTTATGCTACATTTTTCAGAATTTCCATTGAGTGGTGTATGTAATTCCCATTATTCTACACTTTGTGTAATATACATTCGTTTATTATTATTTACATGAATGATCTATTGTCCTTCTTTCATGGGGTGTATGTTTTGAAAGATACCCAAGTCGGTAAGGGAACCGTTCACCCTCCTCTTTTTTAAAAGACTTCATTTGTTGGGTCTTTTAATTTACATATTTTTATGTTAGGATATGTTATCATATATCATTATTGATGTAAATTTTATGTCCATGTGATGAGATACACTTTTTATCTCTCATCAACTCATTTTTATGTGATGTCGTTAGGCTGTCAAGGGAACTTTTTAACCCAATTTCGATTTCTTTGGGTTCAACATGTAGTCATTGAATATGTCATCCATTGAATATGTGTGAATGATATTTTATTGTTTTACACATAATATCCACTTATATTGGGTGTATTTATATTTGTCACACATATTTTTGAGATTGATTTGTCATTAATTTAAGGATACCTTCTTTATAAGGGATTTCATCACATTTGACATTTCTATTGAGGGTTCATTGTTGTTATGCACCAATTCACTCTTATATGGTGTATATACTGTCCTTTGGAGTATTATATCATGAATCAATTTATTCTCATGATATTATAAAGTTCTGACTAAATGTTATTCCTCAATTATTGTATTCAAGTGTCTCTAATTTTGGTAAAACTCCTTTAACCAAATAACGTTTTAAATGTTTTAATTATTTGTACTTATTAATATCCATATTTTCAAAATGGTTTTAAGGATTTATTTATGTGGATATTAATGTTTTAAAATTTTCATCTTCAAGGTGGTATGGAACACTTTGATTCAAAAATCTCTTTATTAAAAGTTTTAAATTGTTTTGGAAATGGTTTCTTTTTGAATGGATTCATTATTTCAAAATACTTAAATGTTATATTATGATTGAAATGTGGAAATGTTATGTTTCCTTTATGCATGTTTTATGTGACACATTTATGTTATGGTTCTTGGTCATTGTTATGAAAACGGGTGGTTCCGTGATAAACTAAGGGCGGGTGAGCCCGATATAGCTCTCCAATGCATTGGGTAACGCGAAGGAGTGAAACGTTAAGGTTTATCCGAAGAGATTTAGGGAATATACTGTGATGGGTATTCCAAACATAACCAAGAGGGTTACTCCCTACGTAAAAATGTTATGAATGCCTCAAGTTACCTTTATGTATTATGTTTTCTATGATTTATTCATGATTTGATATGCCTATGTTTTATGGGTAAAGTGTGATTTCATTCTAATGTATATATGAACTCATGTTTCCTTTCCATATTTTTTATAACTCTTACTAAGCTTTTTATGCTCATCCCACGTTTTTGAAATGTTTTTCACAGGTCAAGGGAAAGGTAAATGATGTGATGATAGTGTCAAGGATGTGTTATGAAAGAATCCGCGTTATATTTTTTAATATGTTTCCATTGATGGGAAGAATGAATACTGTCTTTTATGTAACCACATTGTTTAAATGTGGAATGTAATGGAAGTTTCATGATCTAATTCTCTAAAACTCTAAACCCAAAAAGATCCTCAATGTTTAATCTTGAAATAACTCATTATTAAGTAAGGTTTAAGTCCGGGGCCTTATAGTTGGTATCAAAGGTCGGTTTAGATAACTTTAGAGGTTAGGGTATTCTGTAAGCACAAGTGACATTACCATAATGCTTAGGATTTCAGAAAGAGTCTTAGTTTTAGATAAAGTGAATGAGTAAGTATATCTTAGTGTTTATCTTCCTCATTAGTACATGATGGTAATGTTGATATAATCACACTGACCTTTTTGGTTTTAGTAAATGGCTGGATCTAGCAGGCACCAAAGTGACAATGGGTTTGAAGGAAACTGTGGTGATTCTCTGATTAAGAGACTGGACGAGATGAGGGATTCAATGAGGATTCTCATGGTTGTTCTAAACCAACTATCAAGGAGTCATGATCAACCACTTGAACCTTGGTATGTTCTATAATGAATCATGTACGAGATGACCAATCGATGTGGAAATTCAGGTAATAATTATTAAGGTAACCATTAGGGTTTATATGATCCTTACTTTTTATGTAATTATGGGTTACTCTATGATATGATGGAAAATGAAAGGAATGAGATAAACTTGAGGTTAAAATATGTTATGATTATTTTTGAAGATTTTATATCATTTTGGGGAATGTTTTAAGAATTATATTGTTTTAGAAAAAGGACAACACGCAGACCGCGTGACTACCCGTCGCGTCGGACAAAGCTGCGGGAATCGAACCCACAACCAAAGTGCGACTGGTATTTATCGCCTACCACTAGACTACGTGAAGTCCCTGGTTAGTTTGACTGATAATTTTTAATTATATGATTTTATTAATTAAGTGTAAGTTGATTTTGGGTTATTTATGAAAATTATTAACCTATCATGGAGGATATGTGATTAGGTTAATTACTTTTCAATACGATACTTTAGGAGAAACTAATGTTGTTTGGAGATAAATGTTACAATTAAACTTGGAAGACTATGTGACTAAATCCTTCAAATATTTGGGTTTCAATCATAGATTGGTTTACATTGAATAATTTTACGGACAAATTGTTTATCGGATGGTCCTCGTTGAACTTTGGGTTTTGTTGGACAAATTTTGGAGATTAAGCATAGATTTTCTTTTTAAAGGGTTATCCTTTTCTGGATTATCTGACCTTGTACTAGCCTTTTTGGTTTTGGTTTTGGTTAAAGCCTAAATACATGGGATGTATATAGTTATCTTTTGTGGATTAGGTGATTCTCTAGAAGTTTATTATAGTACTCTTAATGCGAACAAGACTCCCTAAATACTCGTCTTTTGGAAAAAATATGAGTTTGATTAAGGAATCTAGTAAGAGTTGAAATTCAACATGATAAGTGATTATGTTTCCTTATGAATAAATTGCTCAATAAAAAGTAACATAAAACAAAAATGTTTTCTATTAACTTTTCCAACTGGGGAATCGAATACCGTTTAACCCATCATAAGTTTGTGATTTTCTCATTGTTAACTTTCTCCTAGACATGTTTACTATCACTCTCCCTCAATAACATGACCCTTTTCTTTTTCTTCCATGTCCATGTTTTTCTACATGGAATCGTATTATGGTTTAACTCGGGTGACCTCTGCACTTATCTTCCTTTATTTTAAAGTGATTGTTTTATCGACTCTTGTTCCGATGTGGGACGTTCAAGGATGTCTCCAAGCTCAATTTTAAAAATTGCGAGGACGCAATTCCCAAAAGGGGGGAAGGATGTAACACCCCAGGTAAATAAAGAATATGACATTTTCATATTTATCCATATTTGTGAATAATGTATTAATATTATTTTAAAGGGGTTGCTATGCTCGATGGCGTACCCAACACGCAACAACGAGTTTCTTGTGAATCTTACGTTGCACTCTAATAATAAAATAATATTATTTTAAATGGAAGTTAACATGTAGCCGTTGTAATGGAGGGAATGGATATAAATAACTAAAATATGATTATATATGTTTTTAAATGCTTTTACATTTATCCAATAAAGGATAGAGGCTTAAAATATGGAAATAATTCAATTTTTGGCGAATATGCCCTAGTTTTCACTAAAGGTTCACTTCTCACCTTTTGGTGTTGAACCATCATTAAATATAGTTTTGTTCACTATTAAACATTCTTTTGGACCAAATAAAACTATTATTAAGAATCGGGACATCAAAATTTACTTTGTGTAAATTTTTGGTATCTTTACGATAAAGTACATTTTTTAATGAATAGTGTAAAATGTTGTATTTTAATTTAAAACCTCTTTTTAATCTAATTTATTTATATTATTAGATTGTCTTTTGAATTGGTTTTAAAGTGAAATTAGAATATATTTTTACCAATTAATCCAATGGTGGTCATTTGAATCAATTTCACTTTGAAATTAGAGTTAAACTGGTGTCAATCTTTTGATACTTATTGTTTTATAAAAACACGCTATTTTCTCTGACAGTGGGAATTAATTATTAAATTAATTAATGTGACTTATATGTTTTTAATTTTGAAAAATATACTTCATTTTTGAATTCGGAATATCAAATATAGCTTAGGGTGAATTTTTGGTAATTTTCTGAAAAACTCCAATTTTTTATGAATAGTGAAACCACTAAGTGGTAATCAATCAAACTGATTTTTCAGTTAAATGAAAGTTTAACACTAATGTATATTGAATTTTTAAAATCCTACATACATGGTTGTCATTAGTATTTAAAATGTGTTTCAATGGGATGAAAATAATTTTTTGGTGAATAGTAACTTTTTTTCATTAATCGCGATTAGAGTTAATTAGTGTAATTTAAGGTAAAAATGATATTATAAAAATATGAAAACACCATGACACATGTCCTACCCTCATTTGTTGTGTCATGGAAGACCAATAAAATCCATGGGTCAACTTGGGGACCCCATGGAGCCACTTTGTTTGGAAAATGACATAAATACCTTTTATTTAATGTTAATGTAAAAAATGGCACAAACATGATATGTTTCACTAAAACAATTTTTAAATGGGGTTATATAAGTCAGATTTTTTATTATAAATAGTAATTGGAAATCTAAAAAGATTTTCTACATCATAGTATTTTTTGTTTATAATTTTTAGACATTAAATAAATTAAATTATTTATGACATAATAATGATGCAGCGATGACATCATTATTTAACGATTTAAATAAAATGGAAAGATAATGAAAAATCTAAACCCTAAACATGGCCAAAACCAATTGGATGAGTGGATTTCTAAGCCTTATCACCTTATCCTCGAATTATAGCAATGTGGGACCTTTTGAATCCGATACTCTTTTTAAAATAAAGTAACTTATCTTTACCTTCCAAAAGTTCCCCTCCTCTCCTCTTATAAAAGGCCCCCACCTCTACCTCATTTCACACACTCTCTTCAAGCCTTTGGCTCGGCCAACCCCTGACCATTTACTCTCTCCACATCCCTCTCCTCATCCTAGATGATTCCCTTTGGGCATAATCCTTTCAAAGGAAGCATTTAGGCTCAAATCAAAAGGAGTTACACTTTTAAAGGTAATTCATTCTCTCTTGTTCATTTGTTTTATTTTGCTTCTCCAACCCCCTAAACTCTTTTTATTTACTTATTCTGTAACAACACAAGTACCTTAAATATACTAGGATGTTGTTATAAGATTTATTCGAGCTACAATCTCACACAACTACATCAAATAGTTAATGAACATAAGGTTTTCGTGGATGGCGAAATTCTGCCTCCCGAAACGTTGATTGTTCAATACTCATTTAACACCTTCACAGGTGTCCATTATGATGTCACTTTTTTTATATATGATATATAATATGTTTATGTCTTCCTTAAGCTTCTGTTTTTTTTCATTTTGGGCATACCGTTATGGTTTCCATTATGGGTAAACGCGATATCTTCATTTAAGGAAGTGCGGACTACCGCCCCCTCAATGTGATTTGACTCGTTAAATACCATATGTGGGATGTATAAAGGACGGAACTATGATATTATATATGATATTATAATAGAATTATAATATACCTTTATATAATTATTATTCCATTCTATAAAATACGAAATAGAAATGAAAGTAGCATTCATGCGTACGTACGGCTTACCGTCTCCAAGAACAGTGCATTTCATTTCTTACCTCTAAATAATTATGTAATGTTATAAATGCATAAATGTACAGGATATATATGACATATATGATATCTACATCATGAATACAATTCTGGATATAATAAACATTAGGCCACACGAACAACATGTAAATGTAAGAAGTCCACTTTCGACTTAAGAACCAAATATCGGCAAAACAAATATTATTAACCTAAATGATTACATAATGTTTATGTCATGGTAATAAATGATATAAAAGGAATAATGAACTTGCAAAAGGATCTTAAGGAAGTATAAATTAACTCAAGTTTATTATTCAGGATATTAAAGAACGATTGAGTCAATTCGGACCCGAGGTAAGGGATCCTACTCCACTCTTTCTTTTTAAGTACACTCGTTTATGACATTCCTTTTAAAGATCATCTTTATTGTTATTGGGATGTTCTTTTATATTAATCTTATTGTAATTTTTATGTTCATGTGATGAGATACCCTATTCTCTCTCATCAATCCATTTTGGATGTTTTGAGGGGCGCCGATAGGCTGCCGAATTTTCGTAAGAGATCTAACATCTCTCTTTCTTTTAAAGTACTCTCCATTATGTCCCTTCTTTTAAGCTCTTATTTGTTATGTTGGGGGATGTTATTTTATATTCCACTTTCTGTAAACATTATGTTGATGTGATGAGGGACCCTATTTCCTCCCATCAATCCATTTTTTAAGATTTATGTGGCATTGTTAGGCTGTTGAGTTTTCGTAAGATATTTTTCATCTCACTTTTATTCCCGTGAGATTTATGCAACATTTGCCACAATTTCCATTGAGTGGTGTATGTACTTCCCATTATTATACTCTTTGTATAATATAATTTCATTTATGAGTATTTACATCAATGATCTATTGTCCTTCTTTCATGGGGTGTATGTTTTGAAAGATACCCAAGTCGGTAAGGGAACCTCTCACCCTCCTCTTTTTTAAAAGACTTCTTTTGTTGGGTCTTTTAATTTACATATTGTTATGTTGGGATATGTTCTCATATATCCTTATTGATGTAAATTTTATGTCGAAGTGATGATATACACTTTTTATCTCTCATCAACTCATTTTAATGTGATTTCGTTAGGCTGTCAAGGGATCTTTTTAACCCAATTTCGATTTCTTTGGGTTCAACATGTAGTCATTGAATATGTCATCCATTGAATATGTGTGAATGACCTTTTATTGTTTTACACTTAATATCCACTTATATTGGGTGTATTTATATTTTTCACACATATTTTTGAGATTTATTTGTCCTTAATTTAAGGCTACCTTCTTTATAAGGGATTTCATCACATTTGACATTTCTATTGAGGGTTCATTGTTGTTATGCACCAATTCACTCTTATATGGTGTATATACTGTCCTTTGGAGTATTATATCATGAATCAATTTATTCTCATGATATTATAATATTCTGACTAAATGTTATTCCTTAATTATTGTATTCAAGTGTCTCTAATTTTGGTAAAACCCCTTTAACCAAAATATCATTTTAAATGTTTTAATTATTTGTTCTTATTAATATACATGTTTTCAAAATGTTTTTAAGGATTTATTTATGTGGATATTAATGGTTTAAAATTTTAAGCTTCAAGGTTGTATGGGACACTTTGATTCAAAAATCTCTGTATTAAATGTTTTAAATGGTTTTGGAAATGGTTTCTTTTTGAATGGATTCATTATTTCAATATACTAAAATGTTATATTGTGATTGAAATGTGGAAATTTTATGTTTCATTTATGCATGTTTTATGTGACACATTTATGTTATGGTTCTTGGGAATTATTATGAAAACGGGTGGTTCCGTGATAAACTAATGGCGGGTGAGCCCGATATAGCTCTCTGATGCATTGGGTAATGCGAAGGAGTGAAATGTTAAGGTTTCTCTGAAGCGATTTAGGGAATATACTGTGATGGGTATTCCAAACGTAACCAAGAGGGTTACTCCCTACGTAAGAATGTTATGAATGCCTCAATTTACCTTTATGTCTTATGTTTTCTATGATTTATTCATGATTGGATATGCCTATATTTTATGGGTAAAGTGTGATTTCATTCTAATGTATATATGAACTCATGTTTCCTTTCCATATTTTTTATAACACTTACTGAGCTTTTTATGCTCATCCAATGTTTTTGAAATGTTTTTCACAGGTCAAAGGAAAGGTACATGATGTGATGATAGTGTTAAGGATGTGTTAAGAAAGAATCCATGTTATATTTTAAATATGTTTCCGTTGATGGGAAAATGGATACTGTCTTTTATGTAACCACTTTGTTTAAATGTTGAATGTAATGCAAGTTTCATGATCTAATTCTCTAAAACTCTAAACCTGGAAAGATCTTCAATGTGTAATCTTGAAATAACTCAAGATTAAGTATGGTTTAAGGCTGGGGCCTTATAATTATTACATAATATACTATGTATTATAAATATAAATTTATTTTTTTGTAATTTTAACCATATACAACCACACAAACATCCATTAAATTAGGAACATAATCAATGTTCATGTTAACGACAGACTACCTCATCACGAACTAATTTAGTTCGTTCTTTCATAACAACCCATCATGTTCGGAAATAATGATGAATTTATAGTTTATATGATATTTATAATATATATATATATATATAAGTTAATTATTCCTATGGTATTTTTATATAACACCTACCTTCTTGATTTCTATTTTTTGGAATATGATAACATTGTTTGTGGGCATATGGACTACCATCACAATGAATAGTGTATTTCATTTCTGATCACCAATCATTAAGGGATAAAATAAATAAATAAATATAATAAATATAACAAATATATATTTATATTGTTAATTTATTATGATTATTAAATCATTATTTATTTAACATGAATAAAATTAACGAGTAAAAACATACTCAGAAAACTAAAAGAATAACACCATAAATATTGAAAATAATGTAACAAACAGGTAATAATATATTTTTATTTAATAATATATGATATTATAAACATTAATATGGAACTATTATAATCAAAAACCCTACTATAACCATTATAGTGGATTATAAAATGCATTCATGGAAAAAAGATTATATGTTAATGTATTTTCATCTTTCTTTATAAACATTTGATATAAATGTCATAATAACCACATAAATTTTTTATGTTGTATATAATACCCTCATTGACGTATTATGTATTTACTAATTTTATATAAATGTAATTTATATATTTTAATTTATAATTAACAGTTTTTTTGTTTCTCATTCAGATGTTAGCATAGTTTTAAGGAGATTTATATTCTCACTTTTATTACTACTAGACTTATGCATTATTCATCCCTTATTTCTTTTTTAATAGTGATTATACTAAAACAATACAATTTAATATTATCATTATCTCAAATTTAATGGTTTTATATGTTTCTAATAGAACTAACTATTACAAATGGGGTTGATTTAGAAATTTCTAGGTTGTAGAAGATATCATTAAAATATGAATCACTTTTGTGATTATACACATTCTTCATAAACAATCACATCAATATGAGAACATTACAATATAAATATAATTTATTGTATCTATCAATACTATAATTTTATTAAAATAATTACTATATAAACCATAAAATTTTTTATAAATTTTCGCACTTTACTATTTTTTGGTTAACTATGGAAATAATGGAAAAACAATATATTTGTCTCAATACAAAAATTTGAATAGAAACATTGTTCGTAAATTAAATAGAATATTTTTTAAATATGTAATAAATTAGAAAAATATGGCAGGGTGTTTCTATATTATTAATATCACCTTGATGTAATAATTGTCTTAGGGGGCTAAATACTTTTCCAATCAGATGGTTTTTTTACCCAATATGTTATAAATTATATTGTAAAAGGTCAAAATGGTAATATTTATATGGTCCTATTAAACATGATGTACAATAACAAATAATTGAATTCATTTATATTGATTTATTATTTATTGTGTATATTATAAATTTTACATTTTTATGGTGGTAAATCATTCTATGTTTATTCATTTAATTTATTACTATTAGTTAGTTTAATTTATATATTTATATCATACTTATACAGCTATAAAAATAGAGTGTGTATTCATTTATTTACCATTCCATGTATTTTATGATCATTGGTTTATTTTTCTATACTTATAATCTTACACTTAAGGAGAATCTGATATCACAATTTTTTTTTGTCTTCTTTCTAGAATATGATGATTAATTTTTTGAATGAGATTTAAAGATATTGTAAAAATAATCTAAATATGTATCAATTTTAATTTTCATCCTCCAAATTTAATGCTCGTATCATATATATGTAATATGTGGATTCAGAATATTTAATGAAATATTTCTTACAAGATCTGACTTCATCTAATCATGAAAATGAAACGAAGTGTCGCTCTGACATTGATCCTCATGGGTTGTGGAATTACAAAAGTTAAGGATGAAGGTCTTACAAGTTCATTTGGGCATGAATGGATTGAAACACATGAAAAGTTCTAGTATTGGCGTAAACAATGTGATCTAATTAATTAGTCAAGATTTATAAGGTTTTTGTAAATGAAGAGGTGAACTAATTTAAAAGGGTTAATAGAAACTGTATAGAATGTGTATAGGGACACATTATTATTTTATTGAACCATTCTGAACATTTGTCCCATAGTTTCCCAATTTACATATCAAACCATTGATGGTGTCCCATCCTTCTAATAGGCATCACATAGTTGTAACATAATTTAGTAAGCCACCATACCAAAAAATGTGACATACAAAAAATGTAATAATCATGGGTTTCCAATTATAACCCTCTTATGTTTTAATACTGAATTAAGATTTAAACCCCCATTTTTTTAAGTGCATCATGGGGGCTCCCTTCCTTTTTTACCTTACATCTCTTTTCATGGTTGATTATCACAATTTCTTAAAAGGTGATTTCTTCATGGAATATTTCCAATTTTCTCTTATTCATTTATTCCTATCACATTTCATGGTTCTTTCTTAGTGGGGTTCTATCTTAGCCAAACCCTAGAGTAAGGGATGGCCATTGGTGGTCATTTTAAATGGTGTATGAGTGTGTAAGACATCTATCAAGATTAGTTATACCCTATCTCGGCATGTAATTGAATTCACACATTGCAGAGGTGGGAGCTTATTCCCATTTAATATCTAAAAAAATCTATTTTATTGTTGGGTGTTTACAATTAATTTCTAAAAAATATTCCCATTCTATTGATTTGTTTGATTCGTTAATTATATTGTTTTATAGTTATAAATGTTGAAAAAATTAGTTTCAATTGGTTTTATTTAATTACAAATTTAATTTTTTTCATTTAATGTGTTTGATGAAACTAATATCATCCTATTTAAAATAACATTTGGTTCTTTGGATCGTGTTTTATAGGATTGGGTTTAGTATTTTGTTCTCCTAATGATTTAAGATCAGATATTGTATTGGAATCATCAATTTTTTATGCATACACATGGATACTTATGATAGGACATAGTTTAAATTGTTTTTCATTAATTATAAACTTTTTTCTATAATTCCTTCATAAAATTTATCCATTGTATGTGGTAATATCAAAATGTGCATATAGTGGAAATATTTATAGTTAATGAAATGATAATGGTTTTATATATAAATTTCAACCTTAAATCATAGATATCAATAAACCATAAACCACTTCCTTATTCTCATTTGTTCCCCTCCTCTAACCAAAATATTATTCTAAAATCCCCACCATTTCCTAATTGGATCCTTGATTCCTAAATTATCTCTAATGTGGTCTCAAGATGTGTTATCCATAATTTCAACATTTTTGGAACCTTTAAGTTTAATATGGTAATTAAATGTGTTAAATTCCACATACAGAACCTTTATTCTATAATATTGTGTTTGCAAATGGTTTTGTTTATTATTTTGATATTAAATGAATTTTCATTATTAATTTGTTTATAATAGAAAATATTATGTTGTGGTTAGTACCATACAATGATTCTAAATTTGGCTTGAAGATCAATTTTTGTGTAGGATTGATATGAAATTTATAATTCTTCTTATGTGTGATGTGAACCTTTTGGATTTCAACATCAATGAGAGGCCTTAGGAATTGTTAGTTTCATCAGTAGGGAAAGGCATGCACTGTGGAATTTATAGGTTATGGTTATTTCCATGGAAGTGATAACACTCTTCTGTACCCTTGTACTTTAATCACGATCTTCTTAGACATAATCAATAGGATTGTGTGATTAATTATTTTTAGTAATTATAATAAATATTTTTTATCCCTGGATAGATAATAGGTCAGGAGGGAATTTCCTCTAGTGAGGGTAGTTTATGGAATCCACATTAGTAATTGACTATGGAGTCTCACCATACAACCATAGTTGGGACCAAACTGAGTACAAATATGGTATAATTTTTGTGGGTTTTAGGGAATTAACAAAATTACTTATTTTATTATTCGAACATTAGTTTAGATAAATTTGGTTATTTTTTGCCATTTATTTTTATTCTTCCTCCTATGTTGTTTCCAATATTTTTGGGATTTTTGACATACCCCACTATGTAACATAGATAATATTTTCTTTTCTAATATGTAGTGGGTATGTTTTGAAAAATTTTAATTTGGTTTGTAATCTTTGTTGAAAAAATAGAAAACGAGATTCCCAATAAAAATCGTAAAAACAATAATTAACAAAACATTCATAAACATGCGTATCTGGACTAGTTTGGGAAATGAAATGAATAAATTTTGTATAACATAACTACTATAATGTTTTATGCTAGTAACCTACATCTTCCACTATGTGTTGGAATATCCATGATGTTTTATATGGCCTATTTTTGTGTCGTATTTCTTAAAATTTGGGATGGTTCTACAGATTGTGGGGACCGATGGGTCACATAGAGATTTAGTTGGTTCCAGTTCTATTTTTTTTGTTTTATCTTAGTTTACAGTTTCATTTTTATATAGTTATATTAGATGATGGGTATGTATTTATTAACATTTATGTCTTTTTGGATTAGGCTCCATACATTGTTTTTGTCATTTGGATATGTTTATATAGGGGGAAAACGATCCCACATGGTTTATCATTAAGGCTCGACACTATTTTCTGCCCTCAAAGGATTGAGCATGACTATTAGGCCAAATTTTAGGATCGATGTTGTGTTCATTTCTGTGATGAAATAGTTTCATTTTTGAAAAATTGGTTTCTAATCATTTCATAGTTATTTACAACATAAGGTAGTTTAATTACAGAACATTCAAAACTCATGTGGTTGTTATGTGAAGTGAGACTTGAATTCTTACTCGTTATGATCCTCTATATAGTTTGTGTAGTATGTGGCATGAGTCTCTTTAATTTTCATGTTATATTTATTTCTTTGGTTCTAGTTTTTGTTGTTGATTCGGGAATGAAAATTAATGAGAACAAGAGTTACATAGTGATCTTTCATGTTGTAGTGAATCGTGTGGAGCTCAGGTGAACTGTACAAGATAAATAAAGTTGTTGGTTCTTGCATTGGGTGTAGTTTACAAATTCATGTTGTCGTTATATTAATAAAAACATGTGAACGATTTTCAGAATATTGGTGTGAGTGATGTTTTGGTTTTAATTTTGGTCGGTGTGTGGGGATTTTTAATAAGAAACGCGGGGTTTTGAAAAATATTTTCAACATTAAAATATTTTTTAGATGACGGTTCATTTCAATGGTAATGTATATTACTATGCATAAATTTTTAAACTATGGTAATGTATATTACTAATTTAGTGATTATAAATTACCATAAATAATTATATGATCTAATTTAGTGTATCATTTCATTAAGAAATATAACCTAGTATAAGGAATGTGTATTTCACCAAATTAATTGATCTATAGAGTAATATGGATCAGGAATTTTCAATAATTAGTCCAATATTTTTATTGGTAAATAGTGCCCTTAACATTCTCATCATGTGAGGACATAGTATTATGTTTTGACTAAATATCAATAATATTCTCTAAGTACAATGGATTTGAAGAAAAGTAATACAAAATTAGTTTGGAAGGGTAAAAAATATATAATGGGATGAATTGAATGATGTTTTTATAACATGTAATAATTGGTGGAAGAAACACCCTGGTACATTCATTAAAGGTATTGGATTTTCATACAATTATATAGGGAAAGACCACTATTATTGTAATTTTATAGGTATGAAAATGTTTCCCAATGTAAAAAACATATACTAAAACAATTTAGGACACTATACAAATAAATTATTAAGTATTAAGGGAATATTACTCAAAAGGAGACAGTGAATTATAGTCAATAATATGTTATTAAAAAAATATTTGCCGAATAATTAAAATTATTATCTATATAGATCTAATAAATATATTGTAATTGTATTTTATTGATGATGTTATCATCATTTGATTTAAAAAAATATATATATAAGAATATTATTATATTAATATTTCATCATGGATTTCAAAGAATATTTTGAATGGTTTCATGAAATATTGTTTAGTACCAAGTTATTATTTTTTTGGAAAACACATGGTCTTGGGAATGATAAATTCTAATTTCATCCTCATGTTGAGAAAATTATGTTTTGATATTGAGTTGATTGATTTTAATAATGTCAATTCAATATTACTATCTTCATTAAAACTATTTATAATATTTTTAATTATATTACATGGAATAGAGATATGGTTACTCATTTATGAAATGACTCAAGTTAAATATTGACTATGATTTTATATATTATTTTATTAAATCGCTGTTTTAAAAAACATGTGATATGAAAAAAAGATTTAATATTAGAAGGAAATAAAAAAGGGTTTCATTTTTCATTTATTAACATATCAAATATGTATATTTCCTTATATTGTTATAGTGAATAGATTCCTCAACTCATTGAAATGGGTCTCAAAACAGAAATGTAGTACTATTATCATTATTTTTATGACATAAATGCATTTTTTCACACCAATGGATTCTGTATTTTTCAGAAAAAAACGTTCTAATGACATGTTCTCTATCACTCTCCATGAGAACATGATAGTCATATTTACCTTCAATTTCCATGTTTTTCCGAATGATAACCTATTCAAAATCCTTGTCTTATGGTGACCCTCAAATTTCTTTTCTGCTCTTATTAAAAAGGCGTGTTATTAACCATATTTATGACTTTCGATATTTAATTATATTTTTTAGAAATATTAATCACTCGATCACTATGATCATGTTAAACCCAGGATGATGCAATTTATTTTAGGTAGGGAGAATGAAACACCCCAAAAATTCTATAAGAATATGTTTTAATATAATAGAATCTATGACATGCACAAAAATAATATAATTTAATATAACATCATTATAATATAATAAATAATTTGTATTTTAAATCATTTATGTATATGATAAATCTATAAATGCACACAACACAGAGTTAACATTCATTATATTCAATAATGAATTTTATCAATACCATGCCTTGCATGCAAGAACGAGTCACAAAAAATGCTATTAGTAATTTTTTATATATTCAAAATTTCTTGTTATTCATCAAATTTAATGTTAATAACAGTATTAGAAAAATAAGGAAAATATATGGTTGATTATATTTTTTACGAATTAATTGTAACCGAATATAAAAACTAATTAATGATATGGAAATAATTTTATAAAATACTATTTTTATTCTCACAATGATGTTTTTTTATTAGAAAATTATATTAGTTAATATGGGTTAAATATAATAATAAAAAATATTATATATATATTAAAAAACATATTTTACTTTTAAACAAGAAATTTTATATGAATATGATAATAAAAAATTTAATTTGATGCATAAAAACAATAGTTTTCTAAAAGACTATTTGTTCCTTCTTATGTCAGAGCAATATCTATGTATTTTTAAAATTTAAAATTTTTTGAAAATAAGAATTAATTCAATTTTTAATGTATAATTTAAAAATTTTATTAGAGTTACTATTTTTTATTTTTTCATGAATTTTAATTTTTGATTATTTATGAGAAATACAAAATTTTATATGGATAATTCATTTTCATCTTATTTATTTGTATTAGAGATTTATATTTAAATTAGTTATTGAATTATATTTTGTTCACTATTAATATTTTAATCAAATATGGGTCTTTAGAACAAATATTACATTGAATTTGGGTATGGAAACATTAATTAATTTAAGAAATTTTCAATTAATAAACCAGATTTCCTGTCATGTTCGGTGGATATATTTTAAATTAATTTCTTCCCCTTATTAATTTTTATACTTACAAATGGATTGAATATTTGGATTATTAATAATTTATAATTTATAATAAGATTAAATATATTATTTTCTAACCAAATTAATGAATGTGGTTGAAATTAATTTCAATGATTAAGAAAAAATAACATAACAGGGGTCAAAAAAATAATCAAAAAGAAAACAATTACATTGAAAAATTTATGAAAACTATTTTCGGAAAAGTTTGAAGAATATTAAACCCTTTTTATTTCATTTGGAGAATTTTCTTTGATACATGTGATAAAAATGATACCTTCTAATAGTTTTTTCATTTCTTATATTCATGATTACCACTCCACTTCCTCTATAAAAAAACTCACACTCAATTATTCACACCACTAAATCCCGATTTCATGTACATAATCTGACCCAATAAAAAAATTAAATACCCAAATCCTAAAAACCTATCACTGGGTATAAATACATCCAAATAAGCCTTGTGGTTTAATCCAAATGGAGTTACCTGATAATGGGTCCACATTTGTCAATGAGAACTTTTAATTCGTTCCATTCATTACTAATTTAATTTTTCATATAGAATTATTGTAACACCCCAGGTAAATAAAGAATATGACATTTTCATATTTATCCATATTTGTGAAGAAAGTATTAATATTACTTTAAAGGGGTTTCTTTGCTCGATGGTGTACCCAACACGCAACAACGATTTTCATGGTAATCTTACGTTGCACTCTAATAATAAAATAATATTATTTTAAATGGCAGTTAACATGTAGTCGTTGTAATGGCGGGAATGGATAGAAATAACTAAAATATGATTATATATGATTTTAAATGTTTTTACATTTATCCAATAAAGGATAGAGTCCTAAAATACGGAATGAATTCAATTTTAGGCGTATATGCCCTAGTTTTCACTAAAGGTTCACTTATCACCTTTTGATGATGAACCATCATTAAATATAGTTTTGTTCACTCTTAAACATTCTTTTAGGCCAAATAAAAAATCTTATTAAGAATCGGGACATCAAAATTTACTTTGTGTAAATTTTTGGTATCTTTCCGATAAAGTTCATTTTTTTAATGAATAGTGTAAAATGTTGTATTTTAATTCAAAACCTATTTTTAATCTAATTTATTTATATGATTATATTATCTTTTTAATTGGTTTTAAAGTGAAATTAGAATATATTTTTACCATTTAATCCAATGGTGGTCATTGGAATCAATTTCACTTTGAAATTAGACTTAAACTGGTGTCAATCTTTTGATACTAATTTTTTTATAAAAACACGCTATTTGCTCTAACAGCGGGAATTAATTATTAAATTAATTAATGTGACTTATATGTTTTGAATTTTGTAAAATAGACTTCATTTTTGAATTCTGAATATCAAATATAGCTTACGGTGAATTTTTGGTAATTTTTTGAAAAACTCCAATTTTTGATGAATAGTGAAACCACAAAGTGGTAATCCAGCAAAATGATTTTTCAGTTAAATTAAAGTTTAACACAAATGTGTATTGAATTTGGAAAATCCTATATACATGGTTGTCATTAGTATGTAAAATGTTGTTCAATGGGATGAAAATAATTTTTTGGTGAATAGTAACTTTTTTTCATTAATCCCGATTAGAGGTAATTAGTGTAATTTAAGGTAAAAATGATATTATAAAAATATGAAAACACCATGACACATGTCCTAACCTCATTGGTTGTGTCATGGCCGACCAAGACTATCCATGGGTCAACTTGGGGACCCCATGGATCCACATTGGTTGGAAAGTGACATAAATACCTTTTATTTAATGTTAATGTAAAAAATGGCACAAACATGATATGTTTTAGTAAATCAATTTTTAAATGGGGTTATTCAAGTCATATTTTTGATTATAAATAGTAATTGGAAATCTAAAAAGATTTCATACATCATAGTATTTATTTTTATAATTTTTAGACATTAAATAAATTAAATTATTTATGACATAATAATGATGCAGCGATGACATCATTATTTAACGATTTAAATAAAATGGAAAGATGATGAAAAATATAAACCCTAAACATGGACAAAACCAATTGGATGAGTGGATTTGTAAGCCTTAACACCTTATCCTCGAATTATAGCAATGTGGGACCTTTTTAATCCGATACTCTTTTTAAAATAAAGTAACTTATCTTTACCTTCCAAAAGTGCCCCTCCTCTCCTCTTATAAAAGGCCCCCACCTCTACCTCATTTCACACACTCTCTTCAAGCCTTTGGCTCAGCCAAACCCTGCACATTTACTCTCTCCACATCCCTCTACTCATCCTAGAGGATTCACTTTGGGCATAATCCTTTCAAAGGAAGCATTTAGGCTCAAATCAAAAGGAGTTACACTTTTAAAGGTAATTCATTCTCTTTTGTTCATTTGTTTTATTTTTCTTATCCATCCCCCTAAACTCTTTTTATTTACTTATTTTGTAACAAAAACAGTATCTTCAATATACAAGGATGTTTTTATAATAATTATTTGAGCTACACTCTCACACAACTACATCAAATGGTTAAATAACATACAGTTTCCGGGGATGGCGAAATTCTGCCTCCCGAAACGATGATTGTTAAATACTCATTTAACACCTTCAAAGGTGGCCATTATGATGTAACTATTTTTATATATGATATATAATATGTTTATTTCTTCCTTAATCTTCTGTGTTTTTCATTTTTGGCATACCATTATGGTTTCCATTATGGGTAAACGCGATATCTTTATTTAAGGAAGTACGGACTACCGCCCCCTCAAAGTGATTGGATTCGTTAAATACCATATGTGGGACGTATAAAGGATGGAACTATGATATTATATATGATATTATACTGAAATTATAATATAACTTTATATCATTATTATTCCATTCTATAAAATATGAAATAGAAATGAAAGTAGCGTTCATGCATACGTACTGCTTACTGTCTCCATGAACGGTGGATTTCATTTCTTACCTATAAATGATTATGTAATGTTATAAATGCATGAATTTTCTGGATATATATGTCATATATGATATCTAGATGATGTATACAATTCTGGATATAATAAACATTTGGCCACACGAACAGCATGTAATTGTAAGAAGTCCACTTTCGACTTAAGAACCAAATATCGGAAAAACAAATATTATTAATTTAAATGATTAAATAATGTTTATGATATGGTAATAAGTGATATAAAAGGAATAATGAACTTGAAAAATGTTCTTAAGGAAGTAGAAATTATCTCATGTTTATTATTCAGGAGATTAAAGAATGATCGAGTCAAGTCGTACCCGAGGTAAGGGATCCTACTCCTCTCTTTCTTTTTAAGTACACTCTTTTATGTCACTCCTTTTAATGCTCATCTTTATTGTTATTGGGATGTTATTTTATATTAATATTATTGTAATTTTTATATTCATCTGATGAGAGACCCTATTCTCTCTCATCAATCCATTTTGGAAGTTTTGAGTGGTGCTGATAGGCTGCCGAATTTTCGTAAGACATCTAACCTCTCTATTTCTTTTAAAGTACTCTCCTTTATGTCACTTCTTTTAAGCTCCTATTTGTTATGTTGGGGGATGTTCTTTTATATTCCACTTTCTGTAAACATTATGTTGTTGTGATGAGGGACCCTATTTCCTCTCATCAATCCATTTTGGAAGTTTTAAGTGGCGCCGTTAGTCTGACGAGTTTTCGTAAGAGATTTTTCATCTCACTTTTATTCCCGTGAGATTTATGCTACATTTTCCACAATTTCCATTGAGTGGTGTATGTAATTCCCATTATTCTACACTTTGTGTAATATACATTCGTTTATTATTATTTACATGAATGATCTATTGTCCTTCTTTCATGGGGTGTATGTTTTGAAAGATACCCAAGTCGGTAAGGGAACCGTTCACCCTCCTCTTTTTTAAAAGACTTCATTTGTTGGGTCTTTTAATTTACATATTGTTATGTTAGGATATGTTATCATATATCATTATTGATGTAAATTTTATGTCCATGTGATGAGATACACTTTTTATCTCTCATCAACTCATTTTTATGTGATGTCGTTAGGCTGTCAAGGGAACTTTTTAACCCAATTTCGATTTCTTTGGGTTCAACATGTAGTCATTGAATATGTCATCCATTGAATATGTGTGAATGATATTTTATTGTTTTACACATAATATCCACTTATATTGGGTGTATTTATATTTGTCACACATATTTTTGAGATTGATTTGTCATTAATTTAAGGATACCTTCTTTATAAGGGATTTCATCACATTTGACATTTCTATTGAGGGTTCATTGTTGTTATGCACCAATTCACTCTTATATGGTGTATATACTGTCCTTTGGAGTATTATATCATGAATCAATTTATTCTCATGATATTATAAAGTTCTGACTAAATGTTATTCCTCAATTATTGTATTCAAGTGTCTCTAATTTTGGTAAAACTCCTTTAACCAAATAACGTTTTAAATGTTTTAATTATTTGTACTTATTAATATCCATATTTTCAAAATGGTTTTAAGGATTTATTTATGTGGATATTAATTTTTTAAAATTTTCATCTTCAAGGTGGTATGGAACACTTTGATTCAAAAATCTCTTTATTAAAAGTTTTAAATTGTTTTGGAAATGGTTTCTTTTTGAATGGATTCATTATTTCAAAATACTTAAATGTTATATTATGATTGAAATGTGGAAATGTTATGTTTCCTTTATGCATGTTTTATGTGACACATTTATGTTATGGTTCTTGGTCATTGTTATGAAAACGGGTGGTTCCGTGATAAACTAAGGGCGGGTGAGCCCGATATAGCTCTCCAATGCATTGGGTAACGCGAAGGAGTGAAACGTTAAGGTTTATCCGAAGAGATTTAGGGAATATACTGTGATGGGTATTCCAAACATAACCAAGAGGGTTACTCCCTACGTAAAAATGTTATGAATGCCTCAAGTTACCTTTATGTATTATGTTTTCTATGATTTATTCATGATTTGATATGCCTATGTTTTATGGGTAAAGTGTGATTTCATTCTAATGTATATATGAACTCATGTTTCCTTTCCATATTTTTTATAACTCTTACTAAGCTTTTTATGCTCATCCCACGTTTTTGAAATGTTTTTCACAGGTCAAGGGAAAGGTAAATGATGTGATGATAGTGTCAAGGATGTGTTACGAAAGAATCCGCGTTATATTTTAAATATGTTTCCATTGATGGGAAGAATGAATACTGTCTTTTATGTAACCACATTGTTTAAATGTGGAATGTAATGGAAGTTTCATGATCTAATTCTCTAAAACTCTAAACCCAAAAAGATCCTCAATGTGTAATCTTGAAATAACTCATTATTAAGTAAGGTTTAAGTCCGGGGCCTTATAGTTGGTATCAAAGGTCGGTTTAGTTAACTTTAGAGGTTAGGGTATTCTGTAAGCACAAGTGACATTACCATAATGCTTAGGATTTCAGAAAGAGTCTTAGTTTTAGATAAAGTGAATGAGTAAGTATATCTTAGTGTTTATCTTCCTCATTAGTACATGATGGTAATGTTGATATAATCACACTGACCTTTTTTGTTTTAGTAAATGGCTGGATCTAGCAGGCACCAAAGTGACAATGGGTTTGAAGGAAACTGTGGTGATTCTCTGATTAAGAGACTGGACGAGATGAGGGATTCAATGAGGAATCTCATGGTTCTTCTAAACCAACTATCAAGGAGTCATGATCAACCACTTGAACCTTGGTATGTTCTATAATTCATCATGTACGAGATGACCAATCGATGTGGAAATTCAGGTAATAATTATTAAGGTAACCATTAGGGTTTATATGATCCTTACTTTTTATGTAATTATGGGTTACTCTATGATATGATGGAAAATGAAAGGAATGAGATAAACTTGAGGTTAAAATATGTTATGATTATTTTTGAAGATTTTATATCATTTTGGGGAATGTTTTAAGAATTATATTGTTTTGGAAAAAGGACAACACGCAGACCGCGTGACTACCCGTCGCGTCGGACAAAGCTGCGGGAATCGAACCCACAACCAAAGTGCGACTGGTATTTATCGCCTACCACTAGACTACGTGAAGTCCCTGGTTAGTTTGACTGATAATTTTTAATTATATGATTTTATTAATTAAGTGTAAGTTGATTTTGGGTTATTTATGAAAATTATTAACCTATCATGGAGGATATGTGATTAGGTTAATTACTTTTCAATACGATACTTTAGGAGAAACTAATGTTGTTTGGAGATAAATGTTACAATTAAACTTGGAAGACTATGTGACTAAATCCTTCAAATATTTGGGTTTCAATCATAGATTGGTTTACATTGAATAATTTTACGGACAAATTGTTTATCGGATGGTCCTCGTTGAACTTTGGGTTTTGTTGGACAAATTTTGGAGATTAAGCATAGATTTTCTTTTTAAAGGGTTATCCTTTTCTGGATTATCTGACCTTGTACTAGCCTTTTTGGTTTTGGTTTTGGTTAAAGCTTAAATACATGGGATGTATATAGTTCTCTTTTGTGGATTAGGTGATTCTCTAGAAGTTTATTATAGTACTCTTAATGCGAACAAGACTCCCTAAATACTCGTCTTTTGGAAAAAATATGAGTTTGATTAAGGAATCTAGTAAGAGTTGAAAGTCAACATGATAAGTGATTATGTTTCCTTATGAATAAATTCCTCAATAAAAAGTATCTTAAAACAAAAATGTTTTCTATTAACTTTTCCAACTGGGGAATCGAATACCGTTTAACCCATCACAAGTTTGTGATTTTCTCATTGTTAACTTTCTCCTAGACATGTTTACTATCACTCTCCCTCAATAACATGACCCTTTTCTTTTTCTTCCATGTCCATGTTTTTCTACATGGAATCCTATTATGGTTTAACTCGGGTGACCTCTGCACTTATCTTCCTTTATTTTAAAGTGATTGTTTTATCGACTCTTGTTCCGATGTGGGACGTTCAAGGATGTCTCCAAGCTCAATTTTAAAAATTGCGAGGACGCAATTCCCAAAAGGGGGGAAGGATGTAACACCCCAGGTAAATATAGAATATGACATTTTCATATTTATCCATATTTGTGAATAATGTATTAATATTATTTTAAAGGGGTTGCTATGCTCGATGGCGTACCCAACACGCAAAAACGAGTTTCTTGTGAATCTTACGTTGCACTCTAATAATAAAATAATATTATTTTAAATGGAAGTTAACATGTAGCCGTTGTAATGGAGGGAATGGATATAAATAACTAAAATATGATTATATATGTTTTTAAATGCTTTTACATTTATCCAATAAAGGATAGAGGCTTAAAATATGGAAAGAATTCAATTTTTGGCGTATATGCCCTAGTTTTCACTAAAGGTTCACTTCTCACCTTTTGGTGTTGAACCATCATTAAATATAGTTTTTTTCACTATTAAACATTCTTTTGGACCAAATAAAACTATTATTAAGAATCGGGACATCAAAATTTACTTTGTGTAAATTTTTGGTATCTTTCCGATAAAGTTCATTTTTTTAATGAATAGTGTAAAATGTTGTATTTTAATTTAAAACCTATTTTTAATCTAATTTATTTATATTATTAGATTGTCTTTTGAATTGGTTTTAAAGTGAAATTAGAATATATTTTTACCAATTAATCCAATGGTGGTCATTTGAATCAATTTCACTTTAAAATTAGAGTTAAACTGGTGTCAATCTTTTGATACTTATTGTTTTATAAAAACACGCTATTTTCTCTGACAGTGGGAATTAATTATTAAATTAATTAATGTGACTTATATGTTTTGAATTTTGAAAAATATACTTCATTTTTGAATTCGGAATATCAAATATAGCTTAGGGTGAATTTTTGGTAATTTTCTGAAAAACTCCAATTTTTTATGAATAGTGAAACCACTAAGTGGTAATCAATCAAACTGATTTTTCAGTTAAATGAAAGTTTAACACTAATGTGTATTGAATTTTGAAAATCCTACATACATGGTTGTCATTAGTATTTAAAATGTGTTTCAATGGGATGAAAATAATTTTTTGGTGAATAGTAACTTTTTTTCATTAATCGCGATTAGAGTTAATTAGTGTAATTTAAGGTAAAAATGATATTATAAAAATATGAAAACACCATGACACATGTCCTACCCTCATTTGTTGTGTCATGGAAGACCAATAAAATCCATGGGTCAACTTGGGGACCCCATGGAGCCACTTTGTTTGGAAAATGACATAAATACCTTTTATTTAATGTTAATGTAAAAAATGGCACAAACATGATATGTTTCACTAAAACAATTTTTAAATGGGGTTATATAAGTCAGATTTTTTATTATAAATAGTAATTGGAAATCTAAAAAGATTTTCTACATCATAGTATTTTTTGTTTATAATTTTTAGACATTAAATAAATTAAATTATTTATGACATAATAATGATGCAGTGATGACATCATTATTTAACGATTTAAATAAAATGGAAAGATAATGAAAAATATAAACCCTAAACATGGCCAAAACCAATTGGATGAGTGGATTTCTAAGCCTTATCACCTTATCCTCGAATTATAGCAATGTGGGACCTTTTGAATCCGATACTCTTTTTAAAATAAAGTAACTTATCTTTACCTTCCAAAAGTTCCCCTCCTCTCCTCTTATAAAAGGCCCCCACCTCTACCTCATTTCACACACTCTCTTCAAGCCTTTGGCTCGGCCAACCCCTGACCATTTACTCTCTCCACATCCCTCTCCTCATCCTAGATGATTCCCTTTGGGCATAATCCTTTCAAAGGAAGCATTTAGGCTCAAATCAAAAGGAGTTACACTTTTAAAGGTAATTCATTCTCTCTTGTTCATTTGTTTTATTTTGCTTCTCCAACCCCCTAAACTCTTTTTATTTACTTATTCTGTAACAACACAAGTACCTTAAATATACTAGGATGTTGTTATAAGATTTATTCGAGCTACAATCTCACACAACTACATCAAATGGTTAATGAACATACGGTTTTCGTGGATGGTGAAATTCTGCCTCCCGAAACGTTGATTGTTCAATACTCATTTAACACCTTCACAGGTGTCCATTATGATGTCACTTTTTTTATATATGATATATAATATGTTTATGTCTTCCTTAGCTTCTGTTTTTTTTCATTTTTGGCATACCGTTATGGTTTCCATTATGGGTAAACGCGATATCTTCATTTAAGGAAGTGCGGACTACCGCCCCCTCAATGTGATTTGATTCGTTAAATACCATACGTGGGACGTATAAAGGACGGAACTATGATATTATATATGATATTATAATAGAATTATAATATACCTTTATATAATTATTATTCCATTCTATAAAATACGAAATAGAAATGAAAGTAGCATTCATGCGTACGTACGGCTTACCGTCTCCAAGAACAGTGCATTTCATTTCTTACCTCTAAATAATTATGTAATGTTATAAATGCATAAATGTACAGGATATATATGACATATATGATATCTACATCATGAATACAATTCTGGATATAATAAACATTTGGCCACACGAACAACATGTAATTGTAAGAAGTCCACTTTCGACTTAAGAACCAAATATCGGCAAAACAAATATTATTAACTTAAATGATTACATAATGTTTATGTCATGGTAATAAGTGATATAAAAGGAATAATGAACTTGCAAAAGGATCTTAAGGAAGTATAAATTAACTCAAGTTTATTATTCAGGATATTAAAGAACGATTGAGTCAATTCGGACCCGAGGTAAGGGATCCTACTCCACTCTTTCTTTTTAAGTACACTCGTTTATGACATTCCTTTTAAAGATCATCTTTATTGTTATTGGGATGTTCTTTTATATTAATCTTACTGTAATTTTTATGTTCATGTGATGAGATACCCTATTCTCTCTCATCAATCCATTTTGGATGTTTTGAGGGGCGCCGATAGGCTGCCGAATTTTCGTAAGAGATCTAACATCTCTCTTTCTTTTAAAGTACTCTCCATTATGTCACTTCTTTTAAGCTCTTATTTGTTATGTTGGGGGATGTTATTTTATATTCCACTTTCTGTAAACATTATGTTGATGTGATTAGGGACCCTATTTCCTCCCATCAATCCATTTTTTAAGATTTATGTGGCATTGTTAGGCTGCTGAGTTTTCGTAAGATATTTTTCATCTCACTTTTATTCCCGTGAGATTTATGCAACATTTGCCACAATTTCCATTGAGTGGTGTATGTACTTCCCATTATTATACTCTTTGTATAATATAATTTTATTTATGAGTATTTACATCAATGATCTATTGTCCTTCTTTCATGGGGTGTATGTTTTGAAAGATACCCAAGTCGGTAAGGGAACCTCTCACCCTCCTCTTTTTTAAAAGACTTATTTTGTTGGGTCTTTTAATTTACATATTGTTATGTTGGGATATGTTCTCATATATCCTTATTGATGTAAATTTTATGTCCAAGTGATGATATACACTTTTTATCTCTCATCAACTCATTTTAATGTGATTTCGTTAGGCTGTCAAGGGATCTTTTTAACCCAATTTCGATTTCTTTGGGTTCAACATGTAGTCATTGAATATGTCATCCATTGAATATGTGTGAATGACCTTTTATTGTTTTACACTTAATATCCACTTATATTGGGTGTATTTATATTTTTCACACATATTTTTGAGATTTATTTGTCCTTAATTTAAGGCTACCTTCTTTATAAGGGATTTCATCACATTTGACATTTCTATTGAGGGTTCATTGTTGTTATGCACCAATTCACTCTTATATGGTGTATATACTGTCCTTTGGAGTATTATATCATGAATCAATTTATTCTCATGATATTATAATATTCTGACTAAATGTTATTCCTCAATTATTGTATTCAAGTGTCTCTAATTTTGGTAAAACCCCTTTAACCAAAATATCATTTTAAATGTTTTAATTATTTGTTCTTATTAACATCCATGTTTTCAAAATGTTTTTAAGGATTTATTTATGTGGATATTAATGGTTTAAAATTTTAAGCTTCAAGGTTGTATGGGACACTTTGATTCAAAAATCTCTGTATTAAATGTTTTAAATGGTTTTGGAAATGGTTTCTTTTTGAATGGATTCATTATTTCAATATACTAAAATGTTATATTGTGATTGAAATGTGGAAATTTTATGTTTCATTTATGCATGTTTTATGTGACACATTTATGTTATGGTTCTTGGGAATTATTATGAAAACGGGTGGTTCCGTGATAAACTAATGGCGGGTGAGCCCGATATAGCTCTCCGATGCATTGGGTAATGCGAAGGAGTGAAATGTTACGGTTTCTCCGAAGCGATTTAGGGAATATACTGTGATGGGTATTCCAAACGTAACCAAGAGGGTTACTCCCTACGTAACAATGTTATGAATGCCTCAATTTACCTTTATGTCTTATGTTTTCTATGATTTATTCATGATTGGATATGCCTATATTTTATGGGTAAAGTGTGATTTCATTCTAATGTATATATGAACTCATGTTTCCTTTCCATATTTTTTATAACACTTACTGAGCTTTTTATGCTCATCCAATGTTTTTGAAATGTTTTTCACAGGTCAAAGGAAAGGTACATGATGTGATGATAGTGTTAAGGATGTGTTAAGAAAGAATCCATGTTATATTTTAAATATGTTTCCGTTGATGGGAAAATGGATACTGTCTTTTATGTAACCACTTTGTTTAAATGTTGAATGTAATGCAAGTTTCATGATCTAATTCTCTAAAACTCTAAACCTGGAAAGATCTTCAATGTGTAATCTTGAAATAAGTCAAGATTAAGTATGGTTTAAGGCTGGGGCCTTATAATTATTACATAATATACTATGTATTATAAATATAAATTTATTTTTTTGTAATTTTAACCATATACAACCACACAAACATCCATTAAATTAGGAACATAATCAATGTTCATGTTAACGACAGACTACCTCATCACGAACTAATGTAGTTCGTTCTTTCATAACAACCCATCATGTTCGGAAATAATGATGAATTTATAGTTTATATGATATTTATAATATATATATATATAAGTTAATTATTCCTATGGTATTTTTATATAACACCTACCTTCTTGATTTCTATTTTTTGGAATATGATAACATTGTTTGTGGGCATATGGACTACCATCACAATGAATAGTGTATTTCATTTCTGATCACCAATCATTAAGGGATAAAATAAATAAATAAATATAATAAATATAACAAATATATATTTATATTGTTAATTTATTATGATTATTAAATCATTATTTATTTAACATGAATAAAATTAACGAGTAAAAACATACTCAGAAAACTAAAAGAATAACACCATAAATATTGAAAATAATGTAAAAAACAGGTAATAATATATTTTTATTTAATAATATATGATATTATAAATATTAATATGGAACTATTATAATCAAAAACCCTACTATAACCATTATAGTGGATTATAAAATGCATTCATGGAAAAAAGATTATATGTTAATGTATTTTCATCTTTCTTTATAAACATTTGAGATAAATGTCATAATAACCACATAAATTTTTTATGTTGTATATAATACCCTCATTGACGTATTATGTATTTACTAATTTTATATAAATGTAATTTATATATTTTAATTTATAATTAACAGTTTTTTTGTTTCTCATTCAGATGTTAGCATAGTTTTAAGGAGATTTATATTCTCACTTTTATTACTACTAGACTTATGCATTATTCATCCCTTATTTATTTTTTAATAGTGATTATACTAAAACAATACAATTTAATATTATCATTATCTCAAATTTAATGGTTTTATATGTTTCTAATAGAACTAACTATTACAAATGGGGTTGATTTAGAAATTTATAGGTTGTAGAAGATATCATTAAAATATGAATCACTTTTGTGATTATACACATTCTTCATAAACAATCACATCAATATGAGAACATTACAATATAAATATAATTTATTGTATCTATCAATACTATAATTTTATTAAAATAATTACTATATAAACCATAAAAAATTTTATAAATTTTCGCACTTTACTATTTTTTGGTTAACTATGGAAATAATGGAAAAACAATATATTTGTCTCAATACAAAAATTTGAATAGAAACATTGTTCGTAAATTAAATAGAATATTTTTTAAATATGTAATAAATTAGAAAAATATGGCAGGGTGTTTCTATATTATTAATATCACCTTGATGTAATAATTGTCTTAGGGGGCTAAATACTTTTCCAATCAGATGGTATTTTTACCCAATATGTTATAAATTATATTGTAAAAGGTCAAAATGGTAATATTTATATGGTCCTATTAAACATGATGTACAATAACAAATAATTGAATTCATTTATATTGATTTATTATTTATTGTGTATATTATAAATTTTACATTTTTATGGTGGTAAATCATTCTATGTTTATTCATTTAATTTATTACTATTAGTTAGTTTAATTTATATATTTATATCATACTTATACAGCTATAAAAATAGAGTGTGTATTCATTTATTTACCATTCCATGTCTTTTATGATCATTGGTTTATTTTTCTATACTTATACTCTTACACTTAAGGAGAATCTGATATCACAATTTTTTTTTGTCTTCTTTCTAGAATATGATGATTAATTTTTTGAATGAGATTTAAAGATATTGTAAAAATATTTTAAATATGTATCAATTTTAATTTTCAACCTCCAAATTTAATGCTCGTATCATATATATGTAATATGTGGATTCAAAATATTTAATGAATTATTTCTTACAAGATCTGACTTCATCTAATCATGAAAATGAAACGAAGTGTCGCTCTGACATTGATCCTCATGGGTTGTGGAATTACAAAAGTTAAGGATGAAGGTCTTACAAGTTCATTTGGGCATGAATGGATTGAAACACATGAAAAGTTCTAGTATTGGCGTAAACAATGTGATCTAATTAATTAATCAAGATTTATAAGGTTTTTGTAAATGAAGAGGTGAACTAATTTAAAAGGGTTAATAGAAACTGTATAGAATGTGTATAGGGACACATTATTATTTTATTGAACCATTCTGAACATTTGTCCCATAGTTTCCCAATTTACATATCAAACCATTGATGGTGTCCCATCCTTCTAATAGGCATCACATAGTTGTAACATAATTTAGTAAGCCACCATACCAAAAAATGTGACTTACAAAAAATGTAATAATCATGGGTTTCCAATTATAACCCTCTTATGTTTTAATACTGAATTAAGATTTAAACCCCCATTTTTTTAAGTGCATCATGGGGGCTCCCTTCCTTTTTTACCTTACATCTCTTTTCATGGTTGATTATCACAATTTCTTAAAAGGTGATTTCTTCATGGAATATTTCCAATTTTCTCTTATTCATTTATTCCTATCACATTTCATGGTTCTTTCTTAGTGGGGTTCTATCTTAGCCAAACCCTAGAGTAAGGGATGGCCATTGGTGGTCATTTTAAATGGTGTATGACTGTGTAAGACATCTATCAAGATTAGTTATACCCTATCTCGGCATGTAATTGAATTCACACATTGCAGAGGTGGGAGCTTATTCCCATTTAATATCTAAAAAAATCTATTTTATTGTTGGGTGTTTACAATTAATTTCTAAAAAATATTCCCATTCTATTGATTTGTTTGATTCGTTAATTATATTGTTTTATAGTTATAAATGTTGAAAAAATTAGTTTCAATTGGTTTTATTTAATTACAAATTTAATTTTTTTCATTCAATGTGTTTGATGAAACTAATATCATCCTATTTAAAATAACATTTGGTTCTTTGGATCGTGTTTTATAGGATTGGGTTTAGTATTTTGTTCTCCTAATGATTTAAGATCAGATATTGTATTGGAATCATCAATTTTTTATGCATACACATGGATACTTATGATAGGACATAGTTTTAATTGTGTTTCATTAATTATAATCTTTTTTCTATAATTCCTTCATAAAAATTATCCATTGTATGTGGTAATATCAAAATGTGTATATAGTGGAAATATTTATAGTTAATGAAATGATAATGGTTTTATATATAAATTTCAACCTTAAATCATAGATATCAATAAACCATAAACCACTTCCTTATTCTCATTTGTTCCCCTCCTCTAACCAAAATATTATTCTAAAATCCCCACCATTTCCTAATTGGATCCTTGATTCCTAAATTATCTCTAATGTGGTCTCAAGATGTGTTATCCATAATTTCAACATTTTTGGAACCTTTAAGTTTAATATGGTAATTAAATGTGTTAAATTCCACATACAGAACCTCTATTCTATAATATTGTGTTTGCAAATGGTTTTGTTTATTATTTTGATATTAAATGAATTTTCATTATTAATTTGTTTATAATAGAAAATCTTATGTTGTGGTTAGTACCATACAATGATTCTAAATTTGGCTTGAAGATCATTTTTTGTGTAGGATTGATATGAAATTTATAATTCTTCTTATGTGTGATGGGAACCTTTTGGATTTCAACATCAATGAGAGGCCTTAGGAATTGTTAGTTTCATCAGTAGGGAAAGGCATGCACTGTGGAATTTATAGGTTATGGTTATTTCCATGGAAGTGATAACACTCTTCTGTACCCTTGTACTTTAATCACGATCTTCTTAGACATAATCAATAGGATTGTGTGATTAATTATTTTTAGTAATTATAATAAATATTTTTTATCCCTGGATAGATAATAGGTCAGGAGGGAATTTCCTCTAGTGAGGGTAGTTTATGGAATCCACATTAGTAATTGACTATGGAGTCTCACCATACAACCATAGTTGGGACCAAACTGAGTACAAATATGGTATAATTTTTGTGGGTTTTAGGGAATTAACAAAATTACTTATTTTATTATTCGAACATTAGTTTAGATAAATTTGGTTATTTTTTGCCATTTATTTTTATTCTTCCTCCTATGTTGTTTCCAATATTTTTGGGATTTTTGACATACCCCACTATGTAACATAGATAATATTTTCTTTTCTAATATGTAGTGGGTATGTTTTGAAAAATTTTAATTTGGTTTGTAATCTTTGTTGAAAAAATAGAAAACGAGATTCCCAATAAAAATCGTAAAAACAATAATTAACAAAACATTCATAAACATGCGTATCTGGACTAGTTTGGGAAATGAAATGAATAAATTTTGTATAACATAACTACTATAATGGTTTATGCTAGTAACCTACATCTTCCACTATGTGTTTGAATATTCATGATGTTTTATATGGCCTATTTTTGTGTCGGATTTCTTAAAATTTGGGATGGTTCTACAGATTGTGGGGACCGATGGGTCACATAGAGATTTAGTTGGTTCCAGTTCTATTTTTTTGTTTTATCTTAGTTTACAGTTTCATTTTTATATAGTTATATTAGATGATGGGTATGTATTTATTAACATTTATGTCTTTTTGGATTAGGCTCCATACATTGTTTTTGTCATTTGGATATGTTTATATAGGGGAAAAACAATCCCACATGGTTTATCATTAAGGCTCGACACTATTTTCTGCCCTCAAAGGATTGAGCATGACTATTAGGCAAAATTTTAGGATCGATGGTGTGTTCATTTCTGTGATGAAATAGTTTCATTTTTGAAAAATTGGTTTCTAATCATTTCATAGTTATTTACAACATAAGGTAGTTTAATTATAGAACATTCAAAACTCATGTGGTTGTTATGTGAAGTGAGACTTGAATTCTTACTCGTTATGATCCTCTATATAGTTTGTGTAGTATGTGGCATGAGTCTCTTTAATTTTCATGTTATATTTATTTCATTGGTTCTAGTTTTTGTTGTTGATTCGGGAATGAAAATTAATGAGAACAAGAGTTACATAGTGATCTTTCATGTAGTAGTGAATCGTGTGGAGCTCAGGTGAACTGTACAAGATAAATAAAGTTGTTGGTTCTTGCATTGGGTGTAGTTTACAAATTCATGTTGTCATTATATTAATAAAAACATGTGAACGATTTTCAGAATATTGGTGTGAGTGATGTTTTGGTTTTAATTTTGGTCGGTGTGTGGGGATTTTTAATAAGAAACGCGGGGTTTTGAAAAATATTTTCAACATTAAAATATTTTTTAGATGACGGTTCATTTCAATATTAGGATATGGAGATTGAGTAACATTTTTAATTGAGTTCTAGATTTTTTGTAATGTTTCGATGGAGTAAAATGAATTTGAAATTTGTAATAAAATGGTTATTTTCATTGGGGATTTTGGTTTTAATTTGTCAGGTTTATGTTTTTGATTTGGTGTTCCGGTTTCGAATTCACATATTTGAAGCGTTTTTGTTCAATGAAAATTTGCTTTTTGGATATCGGGATATATATTTTATTCCACCTAGAAATATAATACTGGTTTTTTGTGAGTATCTTCTAGTTATTGGTGATACCTAGACTCATACAACGGTGTTAGAGTCCAGTTATTCATTGTTTATGCCAGATTTCCAGAGTGGTCATGGATCGTTGGAGACTACAGAATGGACTGTTGAAGTCGAATGAATTTTTTTAGTCATTCATAAGTCCTTACACTATGACGGTGTGATCAATTGAAGGTCAAAAATGGGGACGTGTTCAGATCTATGGAAGATGATCATCTTACCATCATTACAAGTGGGAAAGTATTTGAATGTATTAAATACCATCTTTAACTGATGGTTTATAACATATAAAGAGAAGTATAAAAATGATTAATATATATTGAGTACCTATGGAGGTCAATAGTTAGTGAAGGACAATGTTTACAACTATTTCTGATGATTTCATCAGGGCGCACATAGCCGTCTGCAGAGGACGCATTGTTGTTGCACCAATTTCCTGATTTGCATAGGAGGGAAGAATCCCTCGCTTATTAAGGAAACTTTTCTCCTGGATACAAACAATATGATGGGATTTAAGTTATTCCTTCCGTGGATTCCTCCTCAAAACATGTCGGCTAGTCTGGGACTCCATTATTGACAAAAAAGTTGTTCGTGAAACTCATCGTAGTGCCATGTCCTCATGGAAACTGGTAAATTACACAGCTTTTGTCAGGACATTCCAAGTGGTCCTGTTAGTGCAGCAATCTTCAGTCGGGTGAGTAGTCACGTCAGATATCACTAGAGTGTTTGGATTATGGAACACTATCACGTCTGGGTTTCTTCCCCTTAATATAGGGCTTCTCAAGGTAACTAAAGCCCGAGGAATCCCACGATGTTCATGGGGAATTATATTCCATAGGCATGTATTTAAGGTTTTCTTATGTTTTCCATGTTTTATAAAGGGTATAACGTGAGTTTAACATCTTACAGAGACGAATCAGACAAATCGAAACACTGATTAGAGTAGATTAGATGGGTCAAAAACCCTAGAGTGAACACTGATGTTGGGGATAATTTGTGGTTAGCTTCTCGATTGTTGTTAAATGGGAACAGAGAATGAGGTGGAATTATCTCTTCTAGATGTGGCGGCTCGGGAATGAATAATGATGGATAATGGTAAATGAATTATGTGAAGGGGGTGCGATATGGAGCCGAAGTGAGGACGATGGTGATGTTGGCCATGACCCGTGAAGAGACTTCCTATGAATCCTAGTGGTAGGGAATCAATGTCTGTACAGATCGGTGGGACAATTCGACACCTAAGGCAGCGGCCTGTAAGAATGGACACATAGTTGGTACCTGGAGGAACTGGAACCTCTGGGTTTGGGGCATGACCTTCCTAAAGCACATAGGCTTGGGGGAGAGATCAGAATGTGACTTTAGTTATGGAATTGGACCTCCAAGAGGCTTCCTATATATCTTCGTGATAGAGAATCAATGTCTACATAGTTCGTCTGAAGATGGCATACTACCAATTGGGGACATCAATGGCTTACCATTGATTGGGGGATTTCCACAACATACCATTGAATTTTTGTTGACAATGGCATTCTACTGACTGGGGTTGACAACAGATTATCGCAGATTGGGGTGATAATGAATTACGGCTGATTGGGGTCACTACAGCTTACCACTAGTTGGGGTCACAATGGCTTACCGCTGGTTGTGGTCACAATGGCTTACTACTGGTTGGGGTCACAAAGACATACCATGGGTTGCAGTGACAACGGCTAACCACTGGTTAGGGTGACAACAGCTTAGAGATGGTTTGGGTGACAATAAAATTACAATTGATTGGGGTCATAACGGCTTACCGCTGGTTGGCGTGACAACGGCTTACCGCTGGTGGGGGATGAACCTCATAGAGGCTTCCTATATACCATGTCATGGAGACAAGGATCACTGCCCATGTAGTTCGGTGGGTGATTGGTGAACCGGCGTGAAGATGGCTGGGGCCAGTGGGTGTTAGTCTGGAACCATGGGGATGACTCCTACATACCCTGTCTAAGAGATTGGGATCAATGGCAACATAGTTTAAAAGTGGCATCTGAAGTGAAATGTTCGGAACCAATGTTTGTTGGTCTCTAACATCAGAGAGGATTCCTACATACCTTTTCTTGGAAAGGATTAATTTCCACATATTTCTAGGCGTGGGAACTAATTTAAAGGGGGTTTAATCCAACAGATGGTAGGATTGAACCTCAGGGAGGCCTCTTACGTACCTTTCCTTAACATGGATCAAAGTACACGTAGTTCAGACAAGAGTTTGGGTCTTACTATATTGGCTTCCCTGAGAGGATTTCATAGTCAATGTTAACTCTAAGCTCACATGAGTTATTCATGATGTTAGAAACAGGAGGAATCAAAGGATTGATGATCACATCGCCAAATATGTGTCTGTTGGAAGTGTAATAGGGGCTTACACGTGATTAGTGGCCGAAAGAGTAAATAGGTGCTTATGTGTGGTTTGTGGCCCTAAGTGATAGAGTTTGGGACATGCTCTAGGTTGGAGGCCCGAGTAGTCACAAATCAAAAAGGGAGAGGGATTTGGCTCCAAGGAAGAGTGGAGGAGATGGGGTGCTTCCTCTAGCAAGAAATGCTATGTGCCTACACCATGGTGGTCACCCTTTCACTATGGATAGACACCACTAGAATAAGGAGGTTATCATTCCATGGGAGGAATGATTTCACTATCTTAGAGACTAGATGGCATGTAGAATGTCCACAATGGGGGAACACCATGTAAGACACATGGGGTGAAGTCACTGTTTAACATCATGTCCTAAGGATGATGGCTCTTGGAAGATTAACGTCCTGCAGCTCGGACGAGGGGGATGGAATCCTCACCCCAAGGACGTACATAACTGATACCTCTAGCCCCTTGGGGAAGGGGAGGCACCCACAATTCCAGGGTGGTATGGTGTTATGGAGTGATCCATTGAGACGATAACATTAGTGTAGCTATGAGAAGAAGCAGTAGCTGTTATCATGCCTATGCGAAGTAGCATGAGACGATGTAAGGCAACAGTATTCACCACCCATGGGACCTTGAAATTTATTCATGAAAACTTGAGGGGCCACATGGGATAAGGATTTATAGATCAAAGGATATCATATTTGGAATCCTTTTTAAGCTCTGGTGCTCCATGAAGTGGAGGGACATTCATGAATTGTGTGCTTCAAGAAGTGAAGTGGACAATCCTATCCACAGGGCATAAGTTCATATGGAAGGTGCTTCGTGAAGTGGAATGGAATTTGCAAAGCAGTTCTTCACAAAGCAAGGGTGCCTTGCGAAGAATAGTAGTGTAGAGAAATGTGCTTCACAATGCATAGTAACCCAGCCTTATCATGCTGGTCACATTTGCATGAACAATGCTTCGCGATGTATGAGTACTCCATGAAGGCCTGAGTCCCATTAGAGATTTCCTTCTTTCACGGTGCCCCATTGGCTCTGCAAAAGGAATCCCTCTTTGAAGAGGGGAAGAATTATTGCAAAGTGGATGGCACTTCACGATGAAAAAATACATTGAAAAGATCACATTTTGAAGAGAATAAATTGCTTCGGGAAATTGGATCTTGGAAGAAAAAAGGTCAGAGGATCCATCCTATAGTCTTGATGGGAGCTTGTTATTTATAGACAGAAGGTGTCAGGGAGAAGGTCTCATTTGGTGAAATGTTGCAGCTCGCTCTGCATGGTTCGTGAATGTCAAATGTGTTTGCAGAGAATCATGACTCTTTGATCTGTGGTGGGTTAGAGAATTTTAAAATGGTACGCAAAACATCCCACCTCCTGGCTCCGTGGAGGGTTTGTGAATGTCTAAGGGTTTCATGGATCAACCAACCTCCTTCCTCCATTGTGGGTTTGTGAAGGTCAAATGGGTTCATGGAGAATAAAGACTCCTTACTCTGTGATGGGTTCACAAAGAAGAGTTGGCCGTCGGATGAGGGTCCACGGGGGCTTCGTGATTGTTTTCGCAATGTAGCTACAAATCCTTTCAGTCTGTTCTCGTTCTTCCCAGATTTTGATGTAATATAATTAAACCCCCATTGACCAGGATTTTAGGATAAAGAGAGGGTCAATTTTTAATGGTTAGTTTCTAAAATACCTCATCCATCTTGAAGAGGACTCACAAAGGAGGCTCGCGAAGTGGAGAGGCAGCAGGCAGGGTGAGCATGTCGCGATGCTTGCTGCAGTTCGATGCGTCGTGAAGCACCAGGGGTCACCACCTAAAAATATTGTAGAAGACCACTCTTGTCCTTTCCTTCTCCATGATGTTGGCTTGTAGTTCTCCCGATTCATTAATCTCTACACACTCCACGATTGCTATCCACAAATCGATCCATCGCTTCACAAGAACCATCAAGCCTTTTACACCATGATGGTGCACTCTGCAGATGGAATCTAATGTCGGTTTATGGATTTTTTATTATTTTTCTGGTACCGAGCATCGTGAATGTTCTCTATGATCAAACTCCATGAAAGGGCTTCGTGATCAAGGATGAAAAGTGCCCAATTTTTTTAAATGTAATTCCCCACCAAGAGCCTTCTAGTGGGGTACATTCAAACGTTGTCCAAAGAGTGGAGAAGGTGAATAGCTTTGGTCATGGAGAGTTGGTATGGAGTCACTATGACCATGATTCATTGGTGGATATACTATCAGAAATCCAAATGAACTATCCACTATGTAAGAGGCTACATCCGTATGGATTTTTGCTGAGGGATGACGTATTCATCCCTGAATTGAGTAGGGATAAGCAAACTAATGGTTTAGGAGCACAAGATGCAAGTTCCAATGGTTCAGGGTGGCTGATGACCATGCCTAGTAGGACAACACAAATGTTATTTCCGATTTCATATACAATCCTTTGAACAATGTGGACTGGAAGGGATTATAGAAAAATACATCCCCCCTCTGTACTAGAGGATCCTGAAGGCCGCCCTATGGATCCTAGGGAAGGGATTGTCCAATGAGTGTGATATACAGCTGGGTGGAAATTTTATAGATAATTGGGCATGGGAATATTGGGTAGGTTCTTCTTGTGAAGGGTTCCAGGTAGAGAAAATGCGAGTAGGCCTGAATGAGGTGGCTCGGTCCTCCCATAACATATCAATAAACTAAAGGAGATGATGCCATAGTTGTTGAGAAGGTGTTCATCGAGGACCAAAACCATCCACTAACACTGTATGGAATTTGGAATCTGTATATGTGATGTTCATCAGATTTCGGGGATCCCAATACAGGTGGCCATGTATAATGAATTCATATATGTTATGGGTGTGTGGGAGGATCTAGATCAAATTCTGTTTCTCGCAATGGTGTTGATTGAGACGGAGCCGGGAGAGGACATGATTGTACATAGAGATGTCCACATCAGATAGTGGTTCAAACAGTTTGTGAACATTCTGACAAACAGTTAGTTTTCATTGAGGCCTCATACAAGCCTGAAGGGGTCTCAAATGGGTATGGATAACATTTGATGGAGGCTTTTGGAGATCAACCAGTTGAGAAATTGGGGATTCAGTGGGAGCACCGAGTTGAAACCGTTAGTAAGGCAGGTGGCATTCATCGTAGCTCTCATCAGTGGGTGGATCCGGTCCGTGAGGGATAAAAACATGGGCGTGCAACCTAGATAATTTATCAGGGCATTCTGGTTGGCGACAAGTGGGTGAGTCAACCTCAGAATCCTGATTCTTGACATGATGTAAAATATGATTTTTCATATCAGCGAGGGGAAGAGGCCAAAGAGGATATGAAGGTCATTCCACATATTGTATGTGTTGATAAAGGAACAGGTCAGGGGAGTCTATGAATATCTTAACCCCATCTCCCCTCTAGGATCAATCATCTCCCCATCTATCCTAAACACCATAAGGAGCATTCTGGCCAGGCTGGCCATCCAGGCGGTACTGAACCGTGTGTGGAAGGTAGAGGAGTTGAAAATTCATTGATTCCTATGTCCAACGGTTACTTTTATTTATGAATGCCAACGAAATGAATGAGTAGTAGTCCTATATCATTACCTTCCTATGTGGAGTCTAGGTGGCAAGAGTGGAACATGAGCCCCTCTGTGAGACGTACATCCCAAACCAATTTTCCAAGTAATTTTGGTATGTGCAATGACTGACTCTGTAGGACTATTTATTGGTGAACCATGAGGAACAATCAAGCACGATGAGGATGATGTAGTGTTGGAATACATGGGAAGATAAGAAGATTTGAAAAGAGCAGCCCCTTCTAGCCGCTATCTTTGGGATGGTGAAGGAGTATTCCAAAAGCATGTAGGTGAACTACTCGGTGGAGATGTAGAAGCAGCCAACTATTCAGGTTAGTGATGTTGCACCTCCCCATCCTCAAGGCCAGGTTCATTAGTGGAATGGAAAGCATGTGGTGGCTGGGTTATGGGGGCGGTGAGGCCCGTATCAGTTGAGGTGGAGGTAGCAGCAGTAAATCCAACAATGGTAGTGGAACTGATGGTCCCTGAAGAATAGGGTTATCTAGAGGTAAGACAACAAATAGGGTTCGGTAGAATATACATCCAGACTCTGGGGAAGTGGATACACCCCATATACCAATTAATGAGTGATTTCTTCTCAGGGGATAGAACATCTGGGAAGTCGACGAGAAATTCCTCAGCCCACCCAAGCTATGGAAACATGTGAACCATCTCATAATGGCTTTCTAGGGATAGGCCCTATCAAGGCCGACTTTCCAGTGTCTCAGGTGGACGAGGAGAAATACACGGCTGAGTTTGTGTACATTGTGCACTCTCAAGGTGTTCCACGTACAATGACTGATCAATTGAAGGAGTTTTTGGATTGAATGGCTTCCCCGTAGTTATCAGATGCTTAATTGGAGAGTCCTTCCTTCTGCTGGAAGAATCAGACGAGTCCTCTTGTGGGTAAAATGTCGGTATAGGGAGCCCATTGGAGGAAGGAAAATTTGATGATCATGACCTGTATCTTCACGGCATCGCAAAGGACCTTGAGGTAATGTCCCAAGCCCCTTCCTCAAGGTTTTCTTCCATGTCATTTTCGACTCCTTACAAATCATTTGAAATGTGAAGGGGGACCTCATGCACATAACCCGCTCTCATCACTCTGTGGATGTTGATGTAGGACCTTCGGTATCTATACCCCCTAGTATAGAGATTACCATGTCAAGCTGGGCTTAGACCCCTGAGGTGGCTCCACTAACATTTTCATACCTTCCGATAATATACGAAGGGTCATGAATCCGGGTTTCTATAGAAGAAACCTAGGCTCAAGACGTAGAATTCGATCTCAATAAGTCTCCCTTACAAAACTCATGACTACCACCAATTGACCAGGCTAACTGAAATCCATGACTATAGGGTATGTAATGATCATCAAATGGTTTGGGCTGCCTTTGTGAGGTTGGTTGGTATTCCTGGCAGTGCTTCTTCCAGGGTAATGTCGGTGGTCGTGGAGGAGGATATCACGACCGACCAAGAAAAAACACTCTAGACCACTGGTGGGACCACTGGTATGGATGTACCATGATTATTGATGTGGGATCTGACGATGAAGATTGTTTAGACAAGCCGAGTCCCAACAAACCTGATCAGACCCTTGATGCAGACCCTACTTATGGGTTCTTGGGGGATATCCCTTCGTACAAGATTGCCAACCCTATGGACTGGGACGAAATGACCTCTGATGCAGAGGCTAAAAATAAAGCCCCTCACCGATCATGGAATCTGATCAACCACATTATTTATGACACCACTCAATCAAAATGGATAGACTAGATTGAGAGACATCAGTCGTGACTGCGTGAACTGCACACAGGGGGAGTAGATGCTCGTCGTCTTCACATGCTCATCTGAGATCTCATGGTAGAGATGATTCGGGAGTATGACCATGGCCTAGGTTTCAGATGTAATTAGAGGAAAGCAGTGAACATCAAGAGTCTCTAAGAGGCTGAAAAGGAGGTTCAAGAGCTACAATTCATGGAAGATGAGCACTTAGCTACCCTCAAAATGTAATAAGAGCTAATATTGTTAATGAAGGCCTGACTAGCAGAGAATGAGGAGCACATGTAAAAAGCCATTGACAAAATGGTCATTATCTGGACTGACGTGAAGTGAGACTAGATTGTGGCTAATGAACTGTGCCCCATCACTTCCAAGGTTGAGTGGGAACAGAGTAGATGGTAACAGATCCTAGAGGCCACAAGTTAGAGGGTGGTGGAGATGCATCTTTATTTTGATGGGTTCAACCAGTATATGGGAGCAATCAATCCTCGGGTGTAGTAATTCTTAAAAACCGTTGAACATGATTTCCTGATTCGATCATTTTATTATAGAAACATGCATGAATTCTGTTATTTATGTTGGTTTACTGAATTCTCGTCATATTCGTGGAGCATCCAGCGATCAATCTCTAAGCTCATTTGGGTCGGGACTGATGTGATAAACAAAACATTACCACATTATTATTACATACAAATGTGAGAGTGAAAACAAATCGTTGGGCATCTAGAGGGGTTGAGAAGCTAATCCAGACATCTATAAAGAAAAGGGGGATCCCATGGAGGGAGTATGTGGTGCGTTTTATGTAGTTCCAACATGAATGAAGACCCATGAGCTACTTGCTATACCACATGTTCCCAAGAGAGTTTGGGATGACTGGCCGAAAGAGAGGACATGATTTTAGATTTATGGTACTAGACCCAGAGACAATGTTTATGGGTGTTCCTACGTATCCCATAAGGAATGAGTTTCAATCCATATGTTGTTTGGGGAGATGTCATGATGTTTAATGTCTTGCGATGAGGACGTAGTGGGATATCTTTGTTAACGGACCTAGATATCAGACCATGGAGAAGAATAAATATTCCAAAATGGTGGAAACCTCATCTAAATACATAATCTCATGTGAGATATGATCGATGTGGGAAAGAAAGTCATAAAATGTATTTACAGCATGTGAAATACCCGTGCAAGAGTAGTCAGTGCGGAGCCCTGAATAATGCCTTACTGTGGATTTGTCCTCCTAACGTGAAAATGTGCCCTGAGGGATAGTACCAAGAATGTTAAAATTCCACTTCGACATGATGGGGTGGAAAATTATGTGAATCATGTAACCAATATTTTGGGATTGATGTGTTTGGTGTGGTGAAGGAGGATAATTGTTGTCCATGTTCTATACACAACATGCTTATCATGTCACCTGAAAAAGGGGACTATAAATGAGTGTGGACAATTCAACACATTCACAATGTGGGACTTGTATCATTATGTCATTCGATATCCTTGAGGACGTTATCCTGAGATGATAGTAGAGCCTGTCGGTTGAGTATCAATTTCATTCGAGGGCCCTTTTGGAAGTGAATGGTGATGAAAACCAAACTAAGAGGGAGCAAGAAGCCAGATTATGGGAGACAACATGTATGTGTAGGATTCAATGCCATAGGAGTTGAACCAGAGCTAGTTTTCCTGAGAAAATTGTTGAACCTCCAAAGTCGATCGGGGGGCTCAACTTCAGAGCATCCAACTCACAAAGATGAACGTAGAACAGGGGGACAAAGAGCTATCAGGAGGAAGGGTTTTTTGGATTGGTTTTCATAAACCCAACGTAAATGGGGTCGTAAGCATGTACCACACCACATACCTTCCCATTAGGAAGACTCAGGACATGTGGACAAGAAGAGAAATAGTTTTCTATAAAACACAGTTAGACCTGAAGACAAATGTCGGTGTGGTCCTACTTATCCAATGGAAATGGGAATCCAGATAAATTTAATTCTAGGAATGGCACAACAAGATACTAGTTCTATAGATAATAAGATTGTTCCAGTTGGTCCCTTTCACCAAAATAAGAGGTATTTGATTGATCAGGATTGTTTTTTTAGGTTGAATTAGAGTTTTTATTTTTGAGATGTGATGGACCTAGGATAATAATTCTAGGAATCACTGCATGAATCATGTAGCATGTAGGCGTAAACAAATGGTATGGTGTGTTACTGATATGAATCATGATTTCCCCTTGAATGATGACACCACAATGTAATGTCATTTTTTTGTGTGTGGCTAGGATGAGAATATCATAGATTATGGTCATGTGATGGAACCAATAAACATCGATTATAGTCATATGGATCAGACATATGGGGAGTGTTAAGAGAATGATAAAGCATAGACAACAAGAATGAGGACACGGTCTGAATCCCACCACACACAACTCCAAGGACGAATCCTCGGGTTGAGGGGGCCTGAAAAGAGTTGAGAATGTTGGGAAGGACATACAAGGGACTATATCCTTGAAGTGGTGTACGTGATGTAGAAACTGTATGACCGATTTGAATGAATTAATAATCCCACCCATGCCACATCATGAGTTCTTATATGAGCTAGGGCCTAGAAGGTAGGATAGGATAGATAAATTAGTGGAACTTGAGATGGACCAAAAGACATGATTTCTTGGAATTCTTATGTATCCCATGGTAATGGGAATCAATCTGTACATAGATCTAGAAGTGAAATTAGTTTATGGTATTAGATCTCAGACCACAGAGAGGTGGAATCATTCCCAGTAAGTTTAGATCTCAATCAAATTCCTATGACCACGTGAGTTAGACTTGGTGTTGGAAATAAGGATGGAAGAGGTTTTTGCAATACCTGGAATGCACGCCAATGCGATATTGGTACAGAGCCCTGAATGATGCCTTACTGTGGATTTGTCCCCGTAACATGAAAATGAAAAATAAGAGATATTCTAGGATTGGCTAAATTACACTTGGACATGATGGGGTGGGAAATAATGTGATTCTGGTAACCAACATTCCAGGCTTGAAGGGGGTTGGGGTGATGAAGATGGATTACTATTAACCATGTTATAAACACAACATCCATATTGTGTGACCTAAAATGGGAAAAATAATTGAGTTATGGACGATGAACATATTCAAAATGTAGGACTTGTATCAATTTTACATTCGATATCTTAAAAGACATTTTCCTATAATGTGAGGAGAGCCTTTCGACTTAGCATCCATGACATTTGGGGGTCCCTTCGGTTGTGAAAGATAATGGAAGCCTGAATGAAGTGGAACACGATGCCTAAAAATTTGTCAATGTATGTCCTGGTAGAATCTGACACTCCAGGTTCTAGACTAGTGTACTCATGGGCCAATAGATGATGCGCCGATGAGGGTTGAGGGACCCAACATAAGGGTAGACGATTCAAAGTGATTAGTGCAGGAAAACGCAGTGAAGGACTCTCAGGAGAGTGATGTATGCATCATGATTGTTATAAACTCAATGTGAGTGAGGAAATATTCCCATACCACACTGTATACACCTCTTTTGTGAGAATACTAAATAAGGGGACAAAATGAGATGGAGGATTCTATGAGATGGAAATGGACCCGAAGACTAGACGTTCCTGTGATCCTACATATCAAATGAGGATGGAAATCGAGCCATCCGTAGTTCTAGAGATGAGGATAGACCAAATAAGGTCTTGATGCCCAACGACACACGTGTCGACACAGAGTGTAATCTGATGTAAATGAGGAAATAATCCCACACCACAATGAACAATCCTATGTGAGAACTCGGGCTAGGAGCCCAAGGAGGTTGAGGGACCTGAGGTAGGGAAACAGGTAGAATGTCACTACCAGCTTTCATTTTAGCATCTTTTAGTAAGGATGACAGTGATCATAGTTTAATGTCTAAGATCATGGACCAGAATTCCTTGATTAATTTCATTGTGTGGGACAGAGAGATAAAATTATAATTCCTATGGAAGACCTCCAAGAGGCAATGATGATATAGGACAAGTGTTGAGAAAGTTCCAAACACAGTGTCAACCCTTGTGTGATCCATGTTTGGGGAAAACAATTAATCTTCAATCATTGACCATATTCACAACATGGGACTTGTATCAATTCGATAATTACAATACTCATGGATGTTATCCTAGAATGGCAGAAGATCCCTTTGGCTGAGCATCCCTTCCATTCAAAGATTTTATGGGATATACGAAGCAATGAAAACCCAGATGATGGGGCTCATAAGGCATGGAAGTGTGAGTTCATGTAGGATAGATCATAAATAGTGATAAGGACATCTCAAGGGGATATTTGTGGCATCATGAAATAGACCAACATGAATAAGTATATGATTCTATACAACACTACATGTTTTCAATTGAGCACTCGAGCCATGGGGTCTATGGGGTTGAAGGACCTAGGGCTAGGCATCTCATTTAATTGTAGCCACATAACCTCTCATGACCAAATTGCCTCATCATAGAACCTAATCCCTCGTGAGAATTTCTCATTGTAGAAAAAAATGAGTAGGAATATTCTCTCCCCATCCCATAAGGTTATGACAGTTGGAATTACACTCCTTCCTGAGGTAGGCCGAACCATGATGAGACAACAGGGTAGAATGAACCACTATAATCCATTTATGGGAAATATGGGGGTGATTAAAATAATTTAGGATAGTTGTTTACCAAATTCTAAACACAGAATCCACACTGTGGTAACCTGAAATGGGAACAACAAATGAGTTTTGACTATTGACCATCTTCGCAACGTGGGATTTGTATAAATGTTCCATTTGAAATCCTCATAGAATTTGGCCCTTAATGGTTGGAGATCCCTTGGGTAGAGCATCCAGGACATTTGGGGGTCCTTTTGGATGTGAATGATGTCTAAAACCCAGATAATGGAGTGTGTGGAGCATAAATGTACCCATGAAATCAGGAAGTCAAGATGGAGAGTATAAGAGGTGGGAATCATCAGGGAGAGGGGATACATGGTACGGTCATTATGAACTCGACATGGATGAGGGAAAAGGCCATTACCACACCATGTGATTTTACCCAATGGGAGGTCCCGATGTTTTGGGGTTTCTACTATGGATGTAATTTCAATGTGGTCCATCATATCTCATTAGGATGGGAATCAAGCCACAGGTAGTTCTGAAAGAGCCATGCACTTTATGGTCATGCAGTAAGGATGTGGGATGAGAGAAGAATGAGGGAGGGAACATGGTGTAATCATTGTTTCCCATACATGAGTGGGGCCAAAGATGCTTATGAAATTCTATGTAGGATTCTCCAAAACAACTATAATGAGGAGGGGATAGACCAAACTTACACTGGGGATAGACTCAAGACGAGTTGTCTGAGTGTTAATATGTATCCCATGAGGATGGGAATCAAGACACTTCTAGTGCATAAGGATTTAGTTTAACATCTTGATGGATGAGACTCAGTTTATTGTCATGTAGTATATGGTAGTTTAAGGTCATGGAGGACCCTGCATTTTAGGGTCATGCGGGACCAAACAGTTTGAGGTCTTGTAGGACCTTACAGTTTGAGGTCATGCCAGACCTTATAGTTTACGATCATACAAGACCATACAGTTTAAGGTCATTCTGGATAACATTGTTTAAGGTCATTTTGACCCAGTACACAGTTTGTGGTCATGCAAGACGTATAGTTTAAGGTCATGCAGGACCACACACACATACGAAAATTATTCCTTGAGGAACTTTTATTTGGTTGTAGGAGTTATACACTCACCTTATATGGCAACCAGAGTGTACGCTCCATTGGAGTAAGACTTGTGACCAATGTAAGGTTCTTACCATTTTGGATTCAGCTTTGGTGGATTCCTACCTGGCATCATTGGTGCCCTCGGGTCCAATAACATGTTTCCTTGCAAGAAGGAATAAAGGACAATTTTTTGTCGAAATCTCTAGATATCTTATTCTGATGCCTTTGAAGACTTTACAGGGAACAAAACATGTTCTTGTCAAGCCCTTACCACTCAGAAAAATGGATTTCAGCAACATTATCTAGTGATTTCTAATCATAGATAGTAGTGCACAATTATAGAAATTGAATCTCAATGGGCAGGACGACCTCTGTCCCATATACTAGGGAATATGGGGTCAAATGGTTGGAATTACAAGTCATCAACGGATAAGCCCAAAGGGTGTTGAGGAGTTTGTCCGGCCAACACTTCTTATTATGACAAAACTTTTTCTGTATAATGTTTCCTATTGTTTTTTTGAATGACTCAATCTTCCCATTTTCTTGATCATGATAGAAGGAGGCATTTTTAGATCAGATAATGTACATAGCGTACAATTTCATCAGCTCAACTACTACAATGTTTGTTCCATTATCTGTGAGGAAATATTGAGGGACTACAAATAGATAAATGATGTTGGAGAACACAATTTCTACGATGGAACATTCCTTGACCTCCTTGAGTGGGAATAACTCTGCCCACATGGAGATGAAATCTATAGCAGTAAGGATGAATCTGCACAGGTGAGGAGTCACCAGTGGATATATTCCCATGACATCGAGTCCTCATAACAAAAATGGCCAAGAGTACATGGTGGAGTGGAGAGGCTCTAGCAGCCAATGCATGAATTGATCATAAATCATGAATGCAATTCACCTTTTGGAGAACTCGATGCAGTCATTGTTCAGTGAGGAACAAAAGTACCCCAGTCTCTGGATCTGGAGAGATTGTTTTGGCCAATTTTGATGACCCATGTCGGAACTGGAATGAACTTCTGGCATGACTTGTGATATCTTGAATCTTTTAATGCAATGATGGAGAACCCCATAAAACTCACACTTGTAAACGATCATCTCACAACTAGTAACATCCTGGAGGGTAAAATGTAAAGCACTACTTCAAATTAGAATGTTCTCAACCAGATCTTCTGGGAGATTACCATTCTAGGGATACCCAAAAAAGGGGTCTCTCCAATTGGGAGTCACAACAATCTGTACATCCAGGGGACCTGGGGGTCCAAACGTGATGGTGCTGGTGGTGTGGTGGCCCAACTAAGTCCGTCATCATCATCTGGTGTAATAAAATAAATGACTCTCTAGTGTGTCATGCAGATAATCAGATCATCCTTATCGGGCTCCACAAGTGATACAGTTAGGCCGACCACGTTATCAGCTCGACCATTCTGCGATCGCGGTCATGAGTAACTTATGGCCAATATGGGAGTTGGTCCATTATCTGGAGATTGTACCCCAACAATGGTACAAGCTCTGGATTTTTGGTGACATAGTCACCATAGACCTTCTTGATGAATAGTTCGAAGTCCCCTTTCACATGAAAATTGGAAACATCTATCTCAAGGGATAGCTCATGGCCAGTGATGTCAACCTGATACTCTACCTCATTGTTGGTACAACCTTTTGACAACCGGAATGAGTATGGAATATTGGCTTGTTCCAATGTTATGAATACAATACCTAGGCCTACTCATTTGAGTCGGGGGACTTTGATCCTTCTGTAGGTGGGGCTCCGGGAATTGATATCAATGAGTATTTCCCAGAAATGCATGGTTTGATCTACCAAGAAAATTGATTTATTGGGTAAATTGAGGTCCACAAACTGGTCCACAGGAGTTGGGTGGGTGGAAAGGAAGTTTACCAACGATTTCCCTTCAATAGTATTCTGAGGTACAAACCTGATATGGAACTACTGGGGATTACCACCCCCTAAGCTAGTAGGCCTATCATCAAGGGGCGGTTTAGGATATACATTTGGAGAACTACCCAGGAAACAATTTTAACATCATAATTATACAAGTACTGCCACAACATATGTACTATGAATATGATCCCATGGAAGCACTTCTCAATAGGGAAGTATCTAGCCTCCATATCGAGGAGCATGGGGTTGTGGTAGTAGATGCTATTATATGTCCACTAATTGTTCTTCTGGGTGAGAAGGGAGTAGAGAGATCATTCTATGATAGACAAAAAATGGACCAATAGCTTTCCATATATGGGTGGCATAAAGACCAGAGGCCGGAGTAAGCAATTATTGATTTCCTCGAAAGAACACTGAATCTCTTCTTCCCACTCATAGATGGTTCCATTCATCATGATCCATGAAAAGGTGTTACACATTCCATATAAATTCGAGATGAATCAGCATATGTAGGCTATGTGGCCATGGAAGCCATGAAGTATCCAAATATTTCTCAAATGAGAAATCTGGCTAATGGCCTTGATCATCTCGGGGTTGATCTAAATTCCCATTTATCTAAAAATGAAGTCAACAATCTTTCCAGAGGTAACCCTGAACGAACACATCAATGGGTTCATCATCAGGTGATGGGAAAAGAGGAAGCCAAACACATTATCAAGGCCTCTAAGATGGTATGGATACTGGTGAGATTTGACCGCCAGGTCGTCCACATAAAATTTCACCAATAGTTTGAGTATCAGCATTAATATGTCATGCCTAGACCAGTGAAAGGTGGCACCTTCATTCATTAATCTAGAGGTCATGAATTGGTAATAAAAAGTACTTTTTGGATCCCTGATGGGAATATAATCCTCATACTCAGGGGACATTCAGATTTTGTTATACCCAGAGTACACATCCATGAAATACAGGGCTTGGAATCTAGTATTATCATTGATCAACTTTTCCATCATAGGAAGCGGAAAATCATCATTTGGGAAGTGACGATTGAGGTATTGGAAGTCTATACAAACTCGGATCTTTTAGTTCTTCATTATTATTAGAACAATGTTGACAAGCGATTTGGTGTACTAGAAATCCTTAATAAAACTGGTTCTGATGAACTTGTCAACTTTGGCCAGAAACATGGCATTGTACGAAGAGAGCATTTTCCTAGGATGCTGCTTGAACACTCGGTGATATATCCAGAGACCAAGGTGATGGATGAATTCTTGGAGATCTAGTCCCGGAATCATGTCATAACTCTAGGAGAATGCATCTCAATGTTTTTTTTTGAAGAAGTCTATATACTGTTTTTGCTCCTTGAAGGGGTATGGCGGCACTAATCAATGTGGGTTTCGTGTCTTCCACGCTACCAAGGTTCACCTATTCCAACCCATCAACCGTAGAAGAGACACCATATTCGAAGGAAGGGGATTATCCTCCAAATAATATTCATTACTTATGGAGGGGTAATCCTCAGCGCACAGAGCTTCTTCTAAGTTGGCAGCTCCCGATTGTAGGCTGGTACCAGCCTGAGCGGCGGTGGAAACCACATCGGGGCACCGTTGTGCTATTGTAACCATACCGATGTTGGATTTTGATCCAATCCCATCTAGCCTTCAGCCCAAGGGGCCATGCTTGATGATATTAAATAAATAGTGGCTCGGTGTCTTGAGCCGAATAATTCTAGCCTGAAGAAACAAGGAAGTGTAATGTTTTTTCATTTCCATGGGATAGACATACCAATATTTTATGGTAGTAGGAGGATCTGGGATCACCTGATCTAGGATTTTGTAGGCGTATGAGGTGATCTTCCAACATCGCATAGACGTAGGAATGTAAAACCGCCTCATTCCAGAAATGATGAAGTGTTGTCCTAGGAAAGGGGTTGTATCCTCCAATCAGTGGATTGGAATGTTGTAGGCATCATCTAGATCCATCCATGGGTCAGTCTCATTCATGGATTTCTCAAAATCATTCACCTGAATGTAATTGTCATTGCCCTTTTAGTGGTCGGAATATAGATTGTGGTCTTTACCAGAGGAAAAGGGAGACACATAACCTTGAAGCATGCCCACTTGATCATTAAGGGAGTAATTAAGGCACTGGTGATACGATGAGGGAACTGTCGCATTCTTGTGGATCCATGGACCTCCCAACCGTGAGTTGTAGGTGGTGAACTAGGAGACAACCATAAACTCTGTTCTAGAAAGTAGGCCACCGAACTGGGTCGTCAAATGGATATTTCTGACTAGTGTATGCAATTTACTATCATAACATTGTATTCTCATGTCAAAGGGACATAGATAATCCTCAGACAATCCCAATTTTCATAATGTCCAAGATAAGATTATGTTGATTCTAGAGCCTGTGTCGACAAGACTGCGAAGAAACTCTACAACATTGAACTAGACAGTGATCTACAGTGAGAGAATGTGCACCAATATGGGAGAGACATCATCTTATCCAGAGAATGGGATGATGGCTTGGCTTTCAGATTTCTCGACCGCCTCAGCATGAATGGATTATGTGGGTTCTCCATTTGTCTCAAACTAGAGGGGGCTTCATAAAGCCTCGATGATGGCCTCACACATATGTGATAACAAGGGAAGTGCCTCCAGGATGGAGATGATTTCTTGAATTATGGAATGATTATTGATCACATCATACATCAATTCCAGCCATGAACTTATACTTATAAGAGGCCTCCCTATGACAAGAAGTATGGTGGGTTCTGTCGGCTGGACTAGTGATTAACTGATATAGAGAATATCCCACTGCTCACATGTCTAAAAGTACTGACCGAGGCCCTCCATCACCCCAATAGTCGTGGATCTGTAAATGATGATGATAGCTAGGGACATCAGGAAGGTATGCTTGGTTCCCCACTTCATTAATAATCATGTAGGGGTTTAACATCTATACTATTTTAACATAGGTGTACCCTTGACCATCACTTGATGAGTCGTCTAGTACTGGATAGATTCCAGGAGGGATCACCATCTCTGGGGGCATAATGTCGTTGAGAGTACAGGATGACGATGGCATTGTATGGGGACCATGACTTTCCTTACACTATTGTTGTTTTATTTTCTAGGAAGAGGGATGTTGAGATGATGATACATAAGTAGTTGATGTGTCTTATGAAGGATATGGCCAATTCTGGAAATCACGGATAACACCATGGGTGTGGGCATCCATTTTACGAGCCATCAAGTCATCATAACTCTGGGAACCATTGCTAGAAACCTGATTCCACCCACCTTCATTGTTGTTTCCATTGAATGACATTACGAAGACACAAGACACATGTGATGGAACTCGGCCCAACGAGTGTATATTGTAATGCACCAGGTCCTGAAACTAGTCTTTTGAACGGATATCACTATTTGAGGTTATGCCCTAGGATCTTGTGGTTGGGGTAGTGATAAGGGTGATCAGTGAGGTTCGCCACATAAGGCCTTCTGCACTTAGGAAAATGTATTATCTTCTACTCTAGGGACCATTAGAAATAACCATGGACCTGGGCATCACTGAAAAATTAGTATGGTTCCTCCGGTCTGGGAAAGGGAGATTTGGAGCCAGTTCGTGACAAGGGGCTGGAGGAGCTTGTCTGGGTTGTGGAGCTCGATTATCTTGCCTAGGTGGTGGTTGTTCATTGCATGGAGAACCTGCCAATTTTGAGGAGTGCAATGTTGTGATGGAGGCCGTTCCTGAGGTGGAGAGCCCCTACGAAGCTTTGGAGGCATCGTCCTGGGCAACAAGTTTAGTTTCTTGGGGGGGCTCTTTCTGAGCCAGTACGGTATGCTCGGCCCATGCAGCCCTTATTGTGGGGATAGTAGGAGGCAACATACATTCCTGCTTAGCCTGCTGTAAGGCTTCCTGTAGGTGCTAAGCCATATCAGAGAAGTCTCAAAATCCTTCAGGGTAGCTTTGGGTGATCCTAGAGGGTACCAATTTCATCTTTCTATTCCCTACAAACATCGTTATTAACTTCTCCTGAGTAAGCGTCTTGTTAAGAGAGTATGTTAGTCCATTCCACCTGGAAAAAAATTCTACAACATGCTCATCATTCCTCTTCCTTCACATGAAGCGGTCTACGATACTCCTCTTCCGAGTGGGGGAACTGAACTTGGTGAAGAATTGCCTACATCGGTCCTCCCAGCCAGCCACTGACCCAATGGAAAGCTGGTTGTACCAGACGAACATCGACCCTTCCAATGTCTATACTAAATTCCAGTGTTTGGAAGCATCCTACTACATTGGAATTCCCAACATGGGGCCACATCTGACAATAATGTGAGATATGTGTATTGTTGGGTCCCTCGTTACGTTAAAGGGGGAAAATGTGGGATTCATGAAACCTTGGGGTACTTGTATGTCATCCACCCATGTCGAGAATGGCTTTCAAGCAGGCATGATTGTCACCCATCAAGTCTCTAAAGAATTGAGATGGGTTATTAGTTCCGATATTGGATCATCTGAGTGGGGGATCCAGTCTTGATTGGGATCCCTGACCACTAGAGCATTAAGGTGGGGGGGGGGGGGGGTTCATAAAAATAATAAGCATGTCAAGTGGCTCATGGAGCGGCTAATGGAACGACATGTGGTGCAACTCGGGGAACATGAGCTGGGTCATGAGGATGGTCAGACCATTTAGGAATATTTGGTGAGACATATGATTCCCTCTTTCCAGATGTATAGGCTTCAGCCATGTCTTCATGGTCAAGATGGTCAGGGTCATGTAGAGGTAGTTTGCTGAGGGGAATTTCTGCCAACCCCTTCTACCCCAGGTGAGGCAAATAATAGTTTGGCCTTCTCTCTATAGTGTGTTCAGAAAAGAGTTCTTTGACCATAATTTTTTTCTATGAGTTTCTGAGGTGGAAAATAGTTTTTTGGTTCATCTTCCGCCTTTTGTACCGAGCCATATTGGTTGGAGGGTTTGACAGCTTCAAGGAGTTATTTTCTCATTTTAGGATTCCTGTCGAGGACTAGTGTCTTGGTGGGCCCAAGAAGAACCATTAGATTCCACTATTGATGATTAATATTTCTTAATAGATCCAAGAAGTGTGAAACTCCCTCTGGGGGGAGGTCCTCTCTATGAAGTTCTTGCTCGGTCTCACCCTTTGGTGGGTCAGTCATGTAAACCGTGAACCAGCGTGGAGGCATATCGACTATGTCACCTGAAAAATCTAGTTGTCATCAGTTTGAACTAAAGAGGATGGAAGATTATACCTCCAGAAATGGATCGGCATGTGAGGAGAAGCCTATTTGATAATCTTGCGGAGTACACGTAAATTTTGAACACACCGTTGCTAGAGGGCCCTATAGAAACCTGGTGAATTAGGGCCCTGGTCCACTGGGAGTGAAGCGAAAGAAACCATCTGGAATTTCTCGCCAATGTATTCTAAATGTGTGTGAGCCTTAGGGTATTCCCTTCAATGATGATGATGACAGAAATGAGTGTTCCATATGGTATTTCAAAAAAACTCAACCTTCTATTGGGTGATGGATTTTGGTGAATAAAAATTTGGCACTGCAATCAGACAGAACATCTTAGGGAAGTGGTCCACTACTGGGATGTCCCATAATCTCATAGGCCCATATATAAGGTCTTTCCTTTCATTTAATCAATAATCTTCTGGAGGTGGCTAGAGAACTAGTAGCAGTACTAAAGAATACTGTTGAACTATAGGTTGACTGGTGAAGAATACTGCGAGCTATATGAAAAACAGCTTTATAAGGGGCTACCCACCGAAGAGTGTAGTGACTCAGTTATGACATCACAGTTGGATAGGATGATGGCTGTGGTTTTTTGTGTAGGGACCATGACTTGTGGTGGTGGACCACACTACTGCTCATCCTGCATTGGTCCCCAGAATAGCTCTATGTGATCTCTAGTCGAGGTAGAGAGTGATTCTGGGGAGGATGGTGGTGATTGCACAACCGTAACATGTGGAGTTCCCATATTTTCATCCTCCTAGATATAACTGCAGATTGTGGTGGGAAAACAATGGTCCTCTCATTATGGAAGTTTTAGGATGATGTGCCTTGTTCCTACCATAGCCCTTGACATGGAGGATTTATGCGAGGGTTCCATATCTGTGTCATATTCTTCCTCATAATCTGATAATCATACTGGCTAGATCTCAGTCTGAATCTTCTCATCATACTTTTTATAGTGGTGAAGTCCCTCCCTCCTACCTCAAGATGTTTCATAGGGACGTGGGTGATTTCTGACATGATGAGATCCTTCTATAGCACTAGTTCTAGGGCAGGGTGGACATCTGCCTATGTTAGATGTGGTGTGAGTCACACCAGGACAGATATCGAAGGGAACACAGGGTGGGCCTTAGTGTCCACTGATTGATGATTGGAGGGAATCTCCACGGGGAATGTTGGAATGCGTAGGACATCCTCCAGTGCTGATGGTAGCATTGGTGGTGACCCTGTGCTTGCTTCCTCTGGTAGTTCCTATTCAAGGAGGGTCCTCGTACTGGTTAAGTTGAACATGGATAGGACCTCCGTGATGGGTGCTGGTGAAGCAAAGGTAGCCTTCACCCCAATAATTTCTAAGGCGAGGAAGAACTTCTCCATCTGTTGTGTGGATAAGGGATGGTTCCATTTGCTAGAGATTGACCATATTTGAGATGCCAGCACCTCGGTGGTCTCAATTGGGAGGAATGACTCTATATCCATTGTAATGACCACAATAAAGGTGTAGGTTCTGAGTGTCACCGTCATGGGGAGGACCCTCATTCAGACTGAAGGTGGAATGAGGAAGACCTCTATGCAGATCATTAATGTTAGGAAGCCCCACATTCTCCATGGTGGAAGTACGGGGAGGTCCTTCGTACTGGTGGAGACCATTTCCTAGGCCGATGGTCAAGATAGTCAACCCAGCCTACTCGTTGGGCGGTTGGGACATCGATCTGGGATATGTATACAAGTGTTAGTACTCAGCATATGCAGGGGGTTGATATGCAAGTCGACAATGTTTCATGCCCTAATAGTTTATGTAGACTCCCCTTGGCGGGCGTCATCCTCAGCATGTGCCCGGCACTGCCTTCGGGTCAACCAGACTGGGGCCATCAGTGCAAGATCATGTCTTACCAACTCATCGATATGTGGGACCAGATGGAAGCAGTGCGTGGTCTAGTGGGATCCCTCTTTGGAAGCCACTGAAACAAGATCCTGACCGAACTAGCCCATATATCCCCTGCCTCATTGCTATAGGGGAGAGAGTCTTTGAGGAGTTCTTGGGAGAGGCTCCCAAAATGATTTTTTTGGAGGAGGGAGTAGTTGATCCAGGAGAGTGCCTTGGGGGTGGTGGTGGTGATGTGGAATTGATGCCTCAATATCAGGAAAATCCATATCCAGAGTGAGGATAATATCCTTCTTCATGTATCAGCTTATGTGGTCGTTGATGACCATCCGATGAATTAATTTAGATAGGGTGATGGAGAGTGGGCCACCATCTTCTGTGGTTGTTGAGATTTCCTCCAAATCGGTGGAGTTTTGTGGGATTTCTATGTTGGAATTACCCCTAGCCCTGTGTCCGTGAGAGGGTGGAGAATGGGCTCCTATTGCATTAACATGGTTACGGAAAAGCCCAGAGATTAAGCCATTTGTGCTAAAACAAAACAATTGACGTCTAGTGCCCACACTCCATTCCGACTCCCATGGATGGTATGAAGTATCCAAGCTGACAAAGTTGTAGAGTAGGATTTCCAATGCATTGATAGACCCATAATTTGATGAGTTTGAGGCCAGGATCTCTATTTTCATGGAGGGAACCATCACCATATGACTGTATCTAGTGTCACTCCAATCCACGGATGCTACTATGCTACTAATCTCCACATTGAGGTGAAGAATTTCACATCGGGTTCACCATTTGTATTTCCAACACTTTCGATGGGGTGTACACAGCTATCTGCAGAGGAAGTGAATATTTTTCTCCAAATTCCTGCTTTCTAAAGGCAGGTGGAATCCATTTCTTATTTAGTGATGTTTTCTCCTTGATTGAAACAGGATAATGGGATGTCTATTCTTCTTTCCGTGGATTACTCCTCAGAACTCATCACCAAGTCCAGGTATCCCTTATAGACTATGACATTGTTCATGAAAGTCTTCCCAGTGCCATGTCATCATGGATGCCTATTAATTACATTACTTCAATCAGGACATTCCAAGGGGTATTGTCCAGGAAGCCATATTTGGTCGGGGGAGTAGTCATGTTGGTCATAACTTGTATGTCTGGACACTGGACAACTAGCATGCTTGGCATTCATCCCCTTATTTTTGGGCTTCATGAGGATGTAGAAGCCCAGGTCATCCTATGTCATATGTGGTTAATTATATGCCCTAGCCAGGTATCTGAGGTTTTCCTCATCTTCCCATGTTTAACACAAGGTATGTCGAGAGATTAACATCTAGCTGATATGGATAATACTAACCAGAACAATGATTAGATTGGATCAGACAGGAGAAACCCGTGGAGGGAACACTAATGTAGGGTCTAATGACTAGTTAGATACTCAATGTTTTTAAAGGGGCATGGGGAATGAGGTGGAATTATCTCACTGGGATGCGGCGGCCTAGGTTAGAATCATGTTGGATAATGGAATGTTGGATTAAGTCGAGGGGGACTAAGATGTAACAAATGTGAGGTTGTAATTCTAATGTTGGGATTTAGCCTTGAATTGATTTCCTACAAATTTTAGTGGCATGGAATCAGAGTCTGCATAGTTTGGAGGGACGATGGGACACCTGAGGCAATGAACCTTGAGAATAGATGCCTAAATGGGACCCGAAAGAAGTGAAAACCTTGGGTCAGGGGCATGACCATCCCAAAACACATATGCTCAAAGAGCGATCAGGATGAGACTAGTGTGATAGTCTTTGACCTCAGGGAGGCTTCTTATGTATCCCCATGGTAGGTAATTAATGTCTACATAGTTCATCTAAAGAAGGATTATCACCAATTGGGGACTTCAATGACTTACCATTGATTAGGGGGTTTCAACGACATACTGCCGAATGTGGTTGACATTGGTTTATCACTGACTAGGTTTGACATTGGATTACCGCTGACTAGGGTGAAAATGGTTTACGGATGGTTAGGGTCACAACAGATTACCACTGGTTTGGGTCACAACAACTTACTGCTGGTTGGGGTCACACCATCTTACCACTACCTGGGTTGACAATGGCTTACTGCAGGTTGGGGTGACAACGGCTTACCACAGGTTGGGGTGACAATGACTTACAGATGATTGGGGTCCCAATAGATTACAACTGGTTGGGGTGACAATAGCTTACCACGGGTTTGGGTTGAACCTCATAGAGGCTTCCTATGTACCCTGTTTAGGAGACAAGGATCAAAGCCCACATAGTTCGGTGGATTATTTTTAAAACAACATGAAGATGGGAAGGACCAATGGTTGTTGGGCTTGAATCTCAGGGGCTACATACGTATCCTATCTAGAAGACATGGATCAAAGACCACGTAGTTCAGAAGTTGGAACTGACGTGAAATGGCCAGAACCAATTGTTATTGGGCTTTATTCCCATGTAGTCTTCCTACATACCTTTCCTTGGAAAGGATCAACTTCCACATTTTTCTATGTGTGGGAACCCACATGAAGGGGGTCAGATCCAATGGATGATGGGATAGAACCTCAGGGTGTCTTTCTACGTACCTTTCCTTGGCAAGGATCAAAGTCAACGTAGTTTATAATGTGTTATCGGGCTTACACTCTAGGCTTCCCAGAGAGGATTTCATAGTCAATGTCTACTCTAAAGCTCATGTGAGTCATGCTCGATGTGATAAATAATAATAAACAAAGGCAAGATGATCACATCGTAGAAGGTGCATCCAAGGGAAGTTGGATGGGGGCTTAGATGTGGTTAGTGTCCAAATGAGGAAATATGGGGCTATTCATGGTCTGTGGCCCGAAGTGATGGAGATTGGAACTTACTCTAGGGTGGAGAATTGGGTAGTGAAAAGACCCAAATGGGGTGGATTTGGAATAGGGGTAGAGAGGTGGAGTATGGGTGCTACCTCTTGCAAGAAATGCTAGGGGATTACACCAAGGTGGTCGCCCTTTCCCCACAAACAGATGCCACTCCAATAAGAAGGATCTAATTCCTTTTGAGGAATTATTTTAGTCATGTAGAGACTAGTGGGAATGCAGAATGTCCAAGTTGGAGGAACCCAGTGCAACGCGCTTGGGGAGAGGTCCCAATTTAATGTCACATTCTGTGGATGATGGAACTTGGTAGTTTAACGTCCTATAGCTTCGATGAGGGGGATGCACTCCACACCCCTATGAATTACATTACTGATACCCCCAACCCTTGGAGATGAGAAAGAACCAGAAAATACATGGTGGTGGTGTCTTATGGAGTGATCTATTGAGGGTTCCATGTTAGCGTCGATATGCAAAGAAGAAAATCCCATTAGCGTGCTTATGTGAAGAAACCTGAGGCAAAGAAACTCAATAGGAAACACCTCTCAGGGGACAACGAAATTTCGTGGTGCAAACCTATGGGGCCACATAATAGAAGGATTTTCATATCAATGGGTATCATATATAGAATCCTAATGAATTTCGGGGGCTCAATGTAATGGAGGATCTTTCGTGAAGGGGGTTCTTCGCGAAGTGAAGTTTCCAAGCCTGGGCATATGGCACAGGTGCATATTTAAGGAGCTTTACAAAATGGATAGGCATTCATATAGTAGTGATTCATGATGAAACTCTGCCTTAAAAAGCATAGGTGTGTGTTGCAATGTGCATCCCAAGGCATAGTGACCATTCATTAGCATGCGGGTCAAATGTGCAAGAATGGTGCTTCTTGAAGCATGAGTGCACCGCGATGGACCGAGTCTAATTGGGGATATCCTTTCTTCAGGGAGGCTTTTGTGTTCTTTTAAGGGTCTCCCTCTTTGAAGAGGGGAAGAATTTATGCAAATCTGACGGCACGTCATGATGAAAAATTACATTGAAAAGCTCAGGGTTTGCAGAGTAGAAATTTTTTTCTCAAAATGGGATCTCAGATTGTAAAAGCTGGATAATCCATCCTTTAGAATTGAGGGGAGACTTTTATTTATTAGCAAGAGGCACCGTGGAGAAGATATCACTCTACCAGAAGTAGGATCTCGCTCTGTGGTCATTCCCCAACGTCAACAGGTTTCACGGAGAATCCCACCTCCTAGCTCTGTGGTGAGTTCGTAAACATACAAGGGGTTCATGGAGCATCTCACCTCATGGCTTCGTGGTGGGATCATGAATGTTGCAGGGGTTCTCAGAGCATCCCGCCTCCTTGCTCCGTGGTGTTTTCATGAAGATGAAAGTGGTGTGCGGAGTATCCCACATCATTGATCTGTGGAGGGTCACTAAAAAATAGTTGGGCGTCGGCCGTGGGGCTATAAGGGTGCCGCGATTATTCTTCGCGATGTAGCTTTGAATCCTTTTAGTTCATTCTTGTTCTTCCCAAATCTTATCACTAACAAAAACATTAAATAGATTGTTTCATTATCTCAACAATAAGATTCATTGAATCAAGTTAATGATACAATTATTATATGGGTTCATTGGCTAGAGAATAAATATTGAGTCCTCTCATCCATGAGGTTCTATTATAGATTCTTGTTGATACGGAACATTTTATATGAATTGGTTCTTATAGTGATATTCGTAGTAACATGTTTCCTAGTTACTCATGGAATATGTAAAGGTTCCCCTTCTATTTAGCATTATGTTCTATAGGAAACAATATTTGATGAGTATCCCTTGACCTTTCTATCTTGTATTTCTTTAGACCATTCTCTTATATTCCTCTCATGAGGTTTGATTTGGAAATTTAAATAATACATTTTATAATATTAAAATATTATCGACTATGTGGACATCTGGGTCATATGGACATTTTCTTCAAGAGGTATTTCCAGCAGAGGATGTTTCTGGTACAAGTAGTATGCATCGGACTGGGGAGCAGTAAATGAATTATGGAACCTGGTCTCTAGATAATTGCCCTATAGTGAAGCTCATCACATAGTACATGAAATAATTTTTGGGGAACCATAGTTTAAATTTTTCTCTATTATTAATGTGGAAAGATTTTATGTCTTAAATTTTGTTTTTTCTTTTGTATTACAATAAAAAATTATCTTTTTATATGGATCATGAATAAATTTTTATTTCTTTTAATCTATACTAGGGAATTAGGGATGTGAATCATAGAAAATATATATTCTTTTGAATTTATTTTACTTTTTAATTTTTTAATTTTAGAGATTTACATTCATATTGAAAAGATGAATCATGGTTTATTCTAATATTTTTGTTTATCCTATACTTTTTGGGTTCATCTAATGATGTGTGTTCTGGGGCCAATGCAAGATTTCTTTTTTATTTCAATAGTGGGGAGGGCCCTATCTGGACTTTACAGTTTTCCTAGTTGTGTTTTCAATGAGTTTACTAGACTTGACATATAGAGTGGAAATGATCACACCAATGATTATAATTTCATTTAAATATTTTAGATTGATTTTTCCTTTTAATCATCATTTGATGTGGTGAATTTTTCGGGGTAGAATGATTTTGTGGGGGAGGTAATTGTAACACCCCTACCCCTTTTTCAATAAATAATTTTTATTTTTAATTATTTAATACTGATTAGTATTATTTTTAGATGTTACATTTATGTTCTCAGAGATAATTTTTGATTTTTGGAGTTTTTAGTATGGTATATAGAGATTTCATGGTTTGTGTGCTTGATTTCAGAGGAAATCAAGTACTGGGATGATGTTGAGGGATTTTATAGAAGTGTTTGATATTTCAGATTTTAAATAACATGTCATATACATGGAGTTTTCTATGGATTGTGATACAAATGAGTAACTGGGTGGAAAGTGGATTTTATAACGGATTAGGCCAAAAACTAGAACAATATTAGGAGATACCATGTGACATGATTTCTAGAAATATCAACTATTTTATAGAACCAATATTCTTGGTAGGCACATGGTTTCCTAAACCAAGAATCCATCTCATATAGATGTCTATTCCATTCAAAATGGGGTTCAAATTTGTTGACATGATTGGTAAAATGCTGGACCATACCATAAAAACATTACCAGAATTCTAATATTTAGAGTCTCTAATTATATCCCTCTTATTTTTAATACAAAAATGATATTTTTCTCTTATATTAAACAATGTAAAACAGTACGTGTTCCTGATCAGTACTCAATTTCCTCTACTTCAATGGATGATGATCCTCCAACATTCAATGGTTTGTTCTTCTTAGTTCATGGACAATTTTTTCCTCTTAGAATGATCCTGTGTCATTTTATGGTTTTTTAGTTATTGATTTCCCTAATGGATGATCAATATAGTAAGGTATGGATAATCATGGTCATTCTTCTTATTTATCATTATCTCGTATTGTCATTTCATTCTCACATAATTGATGAATGTTTTTCCATAACATTCTATTTTATATTTGATTATTTCAAACTAATTTCTAAATATGTTTCTCAAGCTAGATATGTGTTTTTCTAATGAATTATTTAATCTTTTTATTAGAAATTTCATGAAAATAATTTATGAGATGTTTTCTTTATATATATATATATATTTATATTTATGAATGGTATTTATTGAAATGAATATTCTTGTTTTACATATAAAATTAATTCCATTATGTTGGGATTAGATGATATTGTTTTAAAAACAAATATTCTTTTGTGTCATACTTTAGCTGTAGTTAGGGTCTCTCTTATGGATTGATTCTTATTTGGCGATCCTATGGACATGTTGTGGTGTTACATGTTATTCTTAATTAAATATTTTTATACATTATGGATTTGAAAACATGATCTATTGTATGTTTGAATAAAAATATGTGAATGGTGTTCACATATGGATATGAAGACAAATTATAATGTAATTATATAGAAAATTGATCATTTAATCCTTTTTTCCATAAAATGTTTGGCCTTATTTATTTTCATCCACATACCTTCTCCATTAAAAAGGATATTATAAAACCCCAATGCTTCCAAACAGGATCCATGATTGATAAATAAACTAAATTGTAGTTTCCTAATTTGTTTTCCTAATGTTAACTCATATTGAATCATGAAGTGTAATTTAGAAATTAAATGGCTCCAAATTACCACTTAGAAACATTCAATTATATGATGGGTATTTAATGTGGTTTTCATAATGGTTTTGAGAAGAAAGAAATTATAATTGTGAATGTTTTTATAATTAAAATTCCTATAGCCATGTTGGCATAATGTGATGTTTTGAATGTTTTTTTATGATTTTATTAGATGTGTGGTAGGTTGTACACATTGAATGGTTCTAGGTTTAATGAAATCCCAATTTTTGAGGCCTCTGAAGTGAGTGACATCATTTCGTTGGTTTTTGGGGATTCTAGATGCATTCACAATGACATCTCCAAGGTATCGTTTATTCCACGTTTGTGAATAAATCCTTATTATCACATGTACAATTATAATTTGTTTCTCAGAAATCATTTAGACAGACTAGTGATGGATTTTTTTTGGTTTTGATTTTATAGACATGTACCCCATGAATATAGGATGGTATATTGGGTATTTTGAAATGGTTATAATATATTCTGGAATCCATCTTGGTCATGGAATATGGAGTTTCACCATGCAACGAATGGATGGTCTGAATTGTGTATGTAGGGGGTGTACTTTTCTGGAAGATAAAAAAATTCTAATGATTACATATTCGTATTTTACTACCCATGTTAACATCACTTTGATAATTTTTTATCTATTAATTATTTACTTCACTTTGTGGTTTCATTTATATACATCTTTTCTTGATATACCCATATTATTATCACAATATGGATTTACTTATTTTATTCACTATTTGGGATGTAATTCCATTTCACAATTTGGTTATTCAGTAGATACAAAAAAACAGTTGTATTTATAAATTATACTAGCTTTATTTTGTAAAACTATTTCAAACTAGTGTATCTTGACTATCTTAGGATAGTAAACATATTGATTCTATGGTCTATAACAACTCAGTTATCTTATGCTCAAACCATACGTTTTCCACTCAACATCAGTATAACAATGATATTTTATAGGTTTATGTTCTAACTATGTCTTCATATATATTGGGATGCTTTTATGGATGGTGGTGTCCGAGGGGTCAGATAGAGACTGTGTCTGTTGTGGTAAAATCCCATTTAAATTAGATTTAGCTTAGTGCTTTATTTTTTCGAAATTAATTATGGAGATTTTTTCAAATTTATAAATGTTTATTTGTCATTATTATATTGTTCATACTCTATTTAAGTTATTTATATAAATTTATATATGGATAAATCCATACCACTTATTTTAACAATGAAAAATAAAAATATTTTCCTGACCTAGATGATCCATATGTGCTCTGGGACTTTTTTTTGGTCTAGATCACATTTTTAGTTTGGGGTGAACATTAGTTGGGGATTGAAAAATAAAATATTAAAATATTTATAATTTAAATTAAACTAATTTTTTAGACATAGACATTTCTCACTATTATTCCAAAAACGAAACATTTTAGATAAATATCATAATTTCAACCGAATGAAATTTTAATAATTGGATTAAGATAATTAATTTATTTTATTGAATAAATTTTATAAAAATTATAAACAAAAATTTCAAATTATGTTCACAGTGTTTGTCTAAATCACCAATTAGAATAAATAATAATTTACAGGAAAAAATAATTTCTATTCAAATGATTAAAATTATAATCAATATAAATATATAATCAATGAAATATTTAGTTGTGTAAAGTATATATATTTTTTATAATTTATAAATTACTATACATACTAACCAATTTAATATCAATGTTATAATAGTATACAATATCAAGGTTCATTTAGTCCGAGGTTTGTGTGTTCCCAAGGCTATTGAAATGAGTAAATTTAATGAATTTCATTATTTTTTTATCTTGTTATTACATGATAATTTTTCTATAAATGAAATTTTAATGTTTTTAATTTAACTCGGGGTTACCAAGAAACAGAAAACTCTATTTATTTATATAATTTATAAATATACCACACACCCCCCTTATAAATGATTCCCCAAACCATATATTCTAAAAAATATCTGTAACCAGTTGGTATTAACAGACCATGAAATTATTTCTTCATACATATATCACCAAAACTTATAGACCATATTTTTTAGTAATCTATCCTTTTAATGAATTTTGTATAATCCTTAGGAGGCTATCCAATGAAGTGGTAAAATCTGAATGTAGATTTTTAATATTTCATCTTCCACATCCTTAATATAGGATTCTATAATAGTGGTATGATAATAATTATATAAATTATTTTATGAAATTATTATGTTAGTTTAATAACCTATATCGATATCATCATCCAATAAATGGGATACATAATCATAATTATAGCATAAAGTGGACTAAAACATAATGAACTAATGTTATTTGATTTCCATCACCACATATCATAGTAATTTATAATCAAAAATTAACTATTTACAGATTAAATATATTACATAAATATACATATTTAATGATTATAAAAATTTTATATTCTTTAATTATATTCGGTGAGAATACATTAATGTTCCTCATCTGTTTGGAGGACTACCACCTCAAAAAGAGATATGATTAATTAATTATTTTCATATAAGTTAATAAAGATGAGATTAATAGTAACATGATATATAAATGAAATAAATTTTTTTATAGAATGCTATTATATTATTGAACATTGTTTATTTCAATCCTCTGAGAAATTTGAATTTATGTTCATGCGTACGTTAAACCTAACATCACCGATAATATGGTATTTCATTTATAAATATCATGATTTTACGAATAAATATATATTATTTATTCATAAGAATATATTTTATATATTTCATGTTTCAATTTTTACATTATCGATCCATAAGAAAATTTTGATGAAAAAAATAAAAAGCATAACAGGCACAAAAAAATTGTTTTTATTTACCAATATGTATCATTAACAAGGAATTTATAACAAAAGAGTTATAAATTTTCTTAATATATACATATATGGTATGAAAAATAAATTTATAGATCTATAATATATTTATATTAATAATTTAACTGTTATATATTTTGTTTCAATAAGTATAAAATAAATAAATACTTATATTATGTTGTTTTTTTCAATTTTCATTCATTGAGGAAAATATTATGTTATGTACCTATATAATTTGATAAAGATTATATAAAAACCCCATTTAAATGTAATATAATTAATTTATTTATAATTATTATATTTCACATTACATTTAATTTTCTTCATTCATGGGAAATGCATTTTCCTGTTAAAAATGTGGTAAGGTTGTTTGATACAATATCATCGTTTCTCATGATTAGTCATGATTATTATAACAGTGAAGATATTTTATGACCTATATATAATGTATGTCATGAATTATATTATCTTATGGTCATTCATGGAGAACAATATTTACTTTCAATTTTTGTCTTATTACGTACTCAAGTGTATAAATGAATGTTTTTATGAAAAATCATCTTTATTTCTCTATAAACAGGTAATCCATTTTTCAACTAAACTTAGGATTTCTAAAAATGTTGTAAATTTCATTTACCATTCTCTATATAATTATTAAATATATTTTAACCCATTTATACATTTAAAAATAATAATTTAATTTTCATTACATTTTTTAAATCATTCTGATATGGCCATTACTGAAAAAGTTGTATGTAATATCTTGTTTGACATGTATTTATTGATCGCAATTTCCTAAAATCATGTATATTGATTAATTAGATGATTCATTTATATGTTTTCCATTATATTTTAAAATAACAAGATTTCAAAAAAAATCTGAATTTTTATTTTTAAATAGGGAATTTTCGATGACAAGATATTCACCACCTGAAACGAACCTTGTGATTTTTCTATCATTAATATTTTATATATAAGAAAATATCCTTTAATATTAATTATTATTTAATACCTATATTATTTAAATACACCATTTTAAATTTTTATAATGGTTTATGTTTATAATGACATAATTTTTATCAAACCTTCTTCTTTTTTTAATGGGTTATACCAAGATAAAATAGATACGAATCCCAGAAAATTTTCCAAGGACTATGATATAATTAAATGATTATGAATCATATTTATTTTTCACAGGGTATATTATGATTAATTTTTTTTGAAACATATTTATTTTCATTGGTAATAATATAATTAATGGCTTATGATTCTGTGTCACTCAAATATATGATTTTCAATATATGATTCGAGGGAGATTTATATACCTCTAATTAATTGGGTAAATAATTATATATAAATTTTTAAAAAATACTAGAATGGTGAGTGCACATAGTTCAATAAGGGACTATGTCCCCAATGACAGTTTTTGGATTTAACCATGACTATTATGATGGTTTTGGGAGTAAACCCATTCCACTATGATAGTAAATGAAATGTGCATTGATATAATAACTGAATTATTTTCTATACTTATTTGTATTCCATCGATTAGTGCTTAATGAGAATGTCTTATTCTATTGGTTCATATTATTTTATCCCATTATGATTCATGTTTTTCAGACTGTCAATTTTTTTTCCATTTCCCACTTTTTGATTGATGATATTATGGGAATAGTTATGGAATGTTATTCTCCTGTTTTGGTAAACATATGATATTGATATGTTGATAGCTTCCTTGATTACCTTTAATGAGAATATAATATAACCATATATTAAGAGTCATTTTTATTGGTTATTGTTAATGGTATTATATATGGTATATCTATGAAGGTATGTTGTTATAGTGAACATGTTGGTATGTGACATATCTCTCTTATATAGTATATATTTATGAATATAATATTCAAAATGAACTAGACCTGAAAAATTCATGAATGGATCTTTATATTATGTAATTGATATTCATATATTAATATGTAATATTTAAATATGTGATACATTGGTCATTATTTTTATTATAATTTTAATTCTTATATAATATTTTGAAAATAAGATGGGAAATATTTATTGAAATATTTATGTATATGTATTATAAATATTATAAAGATGAGTAAAATAACATTATAATTTTTATCAATGATGGAAAAGGAAATATAAAGATGTTTCCCATGAATTAAATCTATATATTCATACTACAAGTGGATGTGTATCATCTATAGTGATATTTTGAGTTAATAACTCTGATAAGGACACATCATGATAGAGCCAATCATTACCCAGTGCATTGTAACATGCCTTGACCCAAACCTTGTTTTATTCTCGTAGTCTGAAAGAGATTTGAAATTTATAAAATCTTAGTTACCATTCATGAGGAATATGAATGACCACTATGAATTAACATGGTGGGGCTCATGGGTTCATAGATTAGAAATAATGGATTCACGGTTTATATGTGTCAAATGTTATTTTTCATTATTTATACATCTTTTTTAGGTTATTTATGAGAAAAACCACACTATAAATAAGTAGATCCAATGATCAACTAGTTTTAAGGAACATATCCATCCCACTGAAATGATATTTTTCATTTTCAAGTGTTTGTGATATAAAAAAGTAGTTTATTCAATCAATCATTAGAAATACTAAGTGGATCAATTGTATAATCTAATCAAGAATACAAGGGAACATGATGAATTTAATTCCATAGACTATGAAGATTTTAATATATTATTCTTTACAAGAACATTAATAGAATTACCCATATAAAAAATTATTGAATGAAATCCTTTAGAAAAATAATATGGATAGTGAATCAGTCATTAGCTCTGGGGAAAATTTAATTAGACTTTCAATGACAGATTCTTGAATTGTAAACTATATTTAATATAATATTTATTTATTCTTTATTTTCATAAAAATGAGTATCGAAATATAGTTTTATGTGAGGGTATTTAACATCTATTAATAAATAGTTCAATTTTATCTAATGGTGGAGATGGACATTATATTTACACATCAATATTATAGGTTTTATATAAAAAGTAATATGTAATTAAAAATGAAACTCTAAAACCCAAGGTGAAAATAAAATTATAATTACACAATGATCAAAGTGTGGGAGTAGACGGGAAGGAAAATATATTAATGGGACTATTTAAATTATAATGAATTCCATTGATGATCATTATCAGATTGATTACTGATATAAAATGAACTAGGAGGCCAATGATGTGAAAATATAGAAAGCTACATAGAATTACCCTCTCGCAGTTAAATATTTTTATTCTATGTTTTTTTCATTATCCTTAATTATAAAAACAAAATATTTTTATAAATGGATCTTACATCATTTTAATATTGGAAATATAAATGTTCTATAATATATGGTCATACAGTTTAGTGTATTGGGAAATATGGGATCATAAATTAATCGCACAAAAATGAAAAATAAAAATTTATTTACTAATTTCTTCATCATCCCATTATGAATCACATTATACATTTTATATCTATTCATGTGAGAACATAAATCATAGAAAATTGTTGATGAAAATTAATATTAAGTGGATTAGTAAGGGATAAGAATATATATATTAATGGTGTGAATAATCATAATCATGTTGTCAAATTAATATGATCATCATCGTTATCCTGTTGGAAAAGATGTGACAATGTCATGAAATGTGTAAATATCTAAAAATGAAATATCGGGCTAAAGTGGTCAAATACCACACAAATATTTGAACAATGAGCTAATCATGTTCACATATAACATATGTTCATAATAATATCTTCATCTAGAGAATAATGATTGAATCTTGTAAACACATAATAAAAATTATCTTCTGATATACATCAGAATGAACAATTCAATAGAGGTCATTAAAATTTTAATCATTCTAATCAGATCATAACATTTACAAAATCATGCTTTCCTCATAGATCATATAAAAATATTCATTTTGAAATAAACCCAAGGATGAAAATGGGATTCATATATATTTTTTCAAACATACATTCATGAATATTATTTGTTGTTAACAAGTAAAAAATGGAAAACATCTTTGGAATAAGAATCGTTATAATTGAGAAAATAATGTAAAATTCAAAGACGTTTACACCGTTTTGTATAGAAGGTTTATTTTATAAAATAATTGAATATTTTAGAAAATTATTTTAGATACACATATAACGATGAAAATAATAATGGAATAAAAAAGAAATAAAATTTTATTACTAATAAAAGAATACACATAATTATATTTTTCAATAATAAGTAATAACCCAAAGAAAGGGAGTTGGGTCTGAGAATACCATTAACTAATTACATGATTCATTCTACACATACACTTAATATACTAAATATTATAAGTGTAGTTATCAATCAAATATTTCATAACACCATATATATGAATTTCATTTGTTGTAATTTTCTTATGTTCATTTATTGAAATGTTTCTTATTACAGTGTTCATTTTTATCATTTCATGAATGTTCCACTCTATTGTTTTTTTGGTTTAATTATTTTAAATATTTGATCTATTTTAATGTGTAATTAATTATATAGAAGTGAAATTATTTATTAATTATGATGTTAAAAATGAATAAATGACATAATATATTATTATTTTATTTATAAATTGATGATTCATTTGATAATACATAAGAGATAATTTATTTTATTCTATTGGTAGTTTCTATTCCATAATTACATAATTTTGTTTTAGTAAATAGTTTGATTATTAATATGTTCCATAATAATAAACATGTTATAATTTTCATATGAATTTTTTTTTCAACCACAATAACAGTCGTTTGACTAGGCCTAAAATCGATAATCCAGAAAAAAATCTCTTTATCCTTGAGGGAGGTTAATTGAAACATCATGGATGACATTTTATTTTTTGATAATAAAAGGAGATGAGATTAAAATTGATGATGTATATTCCATTACACATTAAATTTATAGTATATATATATAATATATTATACTCATCATTCCTATTATGAATGTCATGTTGGAGAGGGGATAAGAAATTAAATGAAATTTAAGAAACAGATATAGGGTTTTCACTCCAATAATTTGTCTACATGAGAACATCCTATAGGAATTTTGTGTTGGTATTTTGTTAGGAACAACTCTAGTTTGACGTGGGGAAGATGTCTGAGAAGGGAACTATTTAGAATATATACATTATACAATGAAATTAATGTGTGAGGAGAAGGTGGATTATGAGAGGTATTTATAGGCGAAGAGAGGGGAAATTTTGTATTATTTTCCTCATTTGTAACTTATTTAGGCTCAATACTATCAATATTTTTTATTAATATAAGTGAATAATATAAATGGTGTATTTGAGTATGAAACCATTGATGCATAAATCATATATACATCATCAATGACAAAAATATTCATTTATTTAACATATACCTTAAATTTCCACATTTTAATATTCACCGAAATTCAACTAATTTATAAAAATCCCATATGTTATTCTATTGAATTTTCAAAGGGATGATTTAAAAAATGGACACCATTTTATGAAACAGATTTCTGAAATGTGACAAAACTCATTTTTATTAAAAATCATAATTTTTTATGTATAAAACTTATTTTAATACCATAATCGAGTTTATATTGTATTGAAAATTTAACTACAGTATCATTATATTAATTTAATAATATATTTTATGAAAATGATGTTTTCTCTAAATATGTATACTCATTATTAAATATAAAATAAAACATTATAGTTTACAAAAAAACATGTATTTTATGATTTTTTAAAACATATATTTACTTAAATAATGATATAAATATATTATAATTCCATTAATAAGATACATTAATAATATTCATACTTTCAAAGGTGAGGATACAATTGTATTATCCTGGTAACTAACATTAATTTTCATATTACATTTCCAATAGTCATGTTACAAGTCTATAGCTATAGGAACCTTAATTTATATAAATATTCCATATTTCATTATTCATTTATGAGAATAATTTATTTATTGGGGTATATTGGTTATTTAAGGGCTATATGACATAATAAGATGAAGTTAAAATACATTTATAAAATTGTAGGTCGTTTTATACTACCCCAAAAATGAAATTTCACCCATAACATTTCATTTTTGATACTATTGTGAAATCATGTGAGGGTACTTCTAATTCAATTCTTCATCTGGTTCCCAATATTTTCAAAAATAAAAATATTTTTATGATAAAGTATTTAAAAAAATAATTAATAATTAAAATATTATCTTAATGAATTAATTCAAAATGAATAATTTTAGGGATCCCTGTGATTAAATTTTTTCCATAACAAAGCTCCATTGATTTTTTTCAAATATATTATCTTATCATAAATTTTTCCAGCTACGTTTTCCGCCCCAATTTACAAATTCACAATGATATTTTATGATACAAACTATATAGAAAATAATTTCATACAGGTCTATCACATTATTTTTAGATAAAAAGGATAATAGTTATACAATCAATAAATGTAAGGTCCAATGTCATTGGAAAATTAAAAACATAATTAACATGAAACATTATAAAGAAATAAGATCTTTTTTAAAATATTTAAGCATCAAATTATCCATAGTTCAAATAGTAACATGATGTTATACCTCAAAGAAATGGAGTGAGGTAAAATCCCAAAAATATAATGAATAACATATATTAATAAATGTAATATGGGTGACCATAATCACTATAATCATTTAACATTTTATAGTAATTAGTATAACGAGTTAAAACATTGGTTAAAGGAATGAAATTTGGAAATGCATAAAAATAGAACATCATGTCTTATTTGTCAAATAAAACACATATAGGTGAACAAATATAGCTTGATATTCGTGAATAAAATATTTCATTATTCATAGAAATGTCTTCTTAACAAGCTATCATAATTATCATGCATAATATGATTTATCTATTGAGATACATCACATTAAAAAATTAAATTGTGTGATATATTATTCTAGTCCCCCATATCAAATCATTACATTAACCAAATATTTCATACCACATAGAATATTTGAAAATAATCATCATGAAATAAAACCAAGTAAGTGAAAGGTACCATAATTATTTAGTTAATAATATATCATTAATAAATTTTTGTTTCTTGAACGAAAATTATGAAAACAATGATTTTTTAATAATCATCAATCATGTGAAAAGAAGAAAAAACTAAAGAGGGGACAAGATGTGTTTTTAAAAGAAGATATCCATTGGAAATTATTTTTATCTATAATAGAATTATTTTTGAAACATTTAATTTTATGAAAAACTTGAACTAATCTATTTTTAGGGATATTAACATAATATTCATATATTGATATTTTTATGAACGATGAATAATGCAATGAATAAGGTTTAGGTTTGAGATTAACATTACCTTATGTATGGATGTGCTCAAAACTTATAAATAATATTTAGAATAAACAATTTATATTAATTAATTACTTTATACAGAATCTCAAATTGATTTCTTTCATTTATTATAATTTTTAATGATCATTTATGGAAATCATGATGAGTACTATTGTTCAATATCATCATTTCAGAAGATTTAATATTCATGGTTTCATGGATGGTTTACTTGTTTATAATTATGGATTTTATTATAAAATGTTATTATTTTTTTTAATATTAAATTAAGTGTAATTAATGGAGAAATATATTTAAAAATTATCTAAAATTTAAATTTTATGTGGCATGTCCATGATTCATTTGGTGAATCATTATTTTTTTGGTTTTTGTGTTTTTTCTAACCATTTTAAAATAATTTTATTGTATTAAATATTCTGTTAATATATTATTTAAAAAACATTAAGGAAGTAAAAATATTAAAACTGAAAACTATTTAGACCAAAATAATGTTTTTTGTCAATAAATTCAGGAGGTAATATTTAATGGATACTCATCGCATTCAAAGGATTTGAATCGAAACATCTATGATGATATTTTATTAAAATAAAAGAATGAGATAAGTGATTTGATGATGGATGTTACATTAAAATAAAAAATTAAGATATATATAAGATACATGAGTTATAATGATACATTTAATATGGGAGGTTATGATTGGATATTTAAAAAAATGATGTTAATGGAGAAGGATAAACTGTTTTACCTTTGATTGTTATTTCTTGATTACATTTATAAGGATGTTGTGTGAGGTAATTTATAGAGACAAGTATATCATGGTCATGTGGATGAGGATTATTACGGGAATTGAGAATAATATAAATATTATAGAAGTATTTTTAGGTGTTAGGATAAGGGGTGGTGATGATTTAAATTAATGTGGATTAAAGGAGTGTTTTTGGATTATTTTATTCATTTTTTTATATTGATCAATACTATCAAAAGCGATGATTCCTAAGACTAAATATAGAAATAAGGTCAAGATTTTTAAAAAATATTTATTCTTACCTCGTTCATACATCATCCATGACTCCCAAATTTAGGTATTAAGCATATACCATAAACTACCATATTTCAATATTCACTAAAAATTCAATAATTTATGAAAAATCAAAAAATTAACCCTAAACATTTCTCAATGTTATGATTTTAAAAATTGATTATGTTTTAGTTTAATAGTTTTTAAAATATGAGAAAATAAATTATTACATAGAATAATAATTTATTAAAAAATACCAATTTTAATATAATAACATGATTTATGACACTTTCAAATATTAATTAAGGCATCATTTTAAAAATATACAAATCTATATTATGAAGATAATGTTTACTTTAATTTATTATAATAATTATGAATTTTTAATGATACAATAATGTTTTATAAAAATACAAGAACATATTTTATTTATAATTTTATAAGTGTGGATTCAAATCTATTGGCTAGATTAAAATTCACAAGATTCATATTAATTTTCTAATACACAGATTAAAATTCTATTAGTATAGGTTACATAATTTCCAAAAAAATTGATTATTCCATTATTCAACTCTGAGAATATTGCCTTTATTGTGTTATCTGTGTTTGGAATATTTTAGTGACATTTTTATAAGATGTGAAATTACTATGAATAATTTTTTATTCCTTACATTACAAGTGCCCATATACTATGTTAATAGAGATGATTAATATAGGATAGAAAATAATCTATGAGACAATGGTAAATATCATATGATAACTATTTATAATGTATGTGGACATAAATATATTGAAAAAATTACCCTTTATATCCAATCTAGAACTATTAATGTCTTATTTATCTTTGTATTTACTCATTCATTCATATTTGAATAATTATTTTAGAGTATCAAGATATCACTAAAAAGATTAGATGTTGAATTATGATTTCAAACATATAATTGTAAGATTACTATCTATTATATTATTATTATGAAATTAATACATTTCATAATGTGATTCTAATTTATCTTTTCAATATAATTCATATTTAATTTTATGTAATATTATGAATTAATTTTATTTCATTATATAAAACCTTCTTTTATTTGGATGGAAGGAATGTATATTCAAAAAAATACAATAATCTATATGTGTGATATTAAATATGGAAATCTAGTGGACATCCAATTAATTGTATGGGATTTGATTCCAATTCAAGGGGGATATGTATTTCATTAATTGAATGATGGATTTATATAACTGTACATTGAATATTTGTAATTACACAAGATCATGATCAATAATTAGTATCTTATAACTCATATTGATTAATTATTTGATTATCTACATGGTGATCAATATTATTCCTTGTTTGAACATCCTTATATGATATATATATATATTGAATGTTGAAGGATGTACATGATAATCACATGAAAACTATTCTAAAAATATTATGTAAGGATAAACAATATTTAAAATTTTACAGAATGATTTTTGGCAGTAAAACTATTCATTTTTTGTTTTTATAATATCACGATAGTGTATAAAAATAGATCCATCAAAGATGGAAGCTATTGAATGTTGGGTTAGACCAACCACAATGACTGATATTCATATTTTTTGTCCATCTATATATTTGAAATGTTTTTGTAGATTTTATCATGAATATCTAATTTACTCACTATGTTAACAAGGAACATATCCATGTTCTTGCGAACAGATTAATGCGAGTGAGATTTCATCTAAGTAAAAAAATTATTAGTCAACATACCCATTTTTACACTACCATGTAGTGGATAATGGGATGTAATATATATTAATGTATCAATGAATGGTTTGGTATTAATTTCTATATAGAATTAAATTTTCATCATTTATGCTTCATTATTATAGAATTTTCATGAAAAAAACATCACTGCTCATAATTAGTAGAAAGCATTGTTATTTTTTTAAATATAGATATTGAGAAATTATATTTATAGGGAATAGAGTGATATATATAATGATAAAAATTTCTAATATATATATTTGAACATACGTAGTCGAATATATACTAGAGAGGATGGTAGGTGATGATTCGTTATTATTACACCTCAATGCATTACCATATTGGGAAAAAACAAGGTGACAAATGCTTTGATTTAAAAGTACCATGATAGATTATCGAGATGGAAGATAAAAAATATCAAATATTTACATATTTGAAAATAATGAATCTAAAATACTAAATGAAGGGGGAAATATTATCTTTCTCAATTTAAGGATCAACCATCCATACAAGTAATTATTAAGGACGTGTAGAAGGATGATGCAGAGTTAGAGAAGAATGTTATAGATTGTAAAGACCTGCAAAATCTCATTGGATTTAGAGTACAACGTGTCATTACTAGTCCTTAAGCAACATCCCCAAGATGTTAAAGGCTGAAAATAAATGTCGTAGGGTTTCAAATACAAGTGTGGGACTATTTACCCTTCAGGAAATAAACCAAAAAACCTTCCAACCATTAACAAACATTAACTATTTGATGCATGAGCAAATGGATGACAAATAAACAACTTCATGCACTCAAAACAACATCAATGTAAGAAACAACTGAATGATAACCATGTTTTAGATTACACGGTGGATAAACTACAAAACACCATCCAAAGACCTCAAGACTACATTCTTCACATGATCAAGGGTTCAAAATCTCTGAACATCCCAACATCAGGAGGTTGTTCTAAAAAAATGGGAAACATTACCTTTTCCCTTATCTCGGAAGATAGAATATGAAAAAGCTCCAAAGTGCCAAAGAAAGGGTGAGTATATAACTCATTAGGTTTTCCATAATGACTTCCCTACTCATGCCACCAGGATAGAAGAGTTTTCCATAATTATATTAAATTGTTTATATAAAACAATTTCTCTACAGGAGTTTACAACTAAATATTAACATTATTCGAAAACTATTCATTACCAAAACCATACAAGGGGAATTGTAACCATTTTTTCTAGCAAGATATTTTTTCTAGAAAAATAACCAAACAATCATTAAAAATGTTTCCCAATATCCCAATATCGGCATACCCTATCATTAGTCAAAACCATTCAACCAACCATTCATGCAATGTTATGACTGTTCCTTACTCATTAGCAGTTTTTTGTCGATCTTCCAAGTCGTCACAAGGTAATTGTTTCCCATGTTCCATTAATCATATGGTACCAAGAATAATGAAATATTTCAACCAAGCCCCATATACGAAATTTTCATGTTCCATTAAACATTTCTCACCAAGCACGAGGCCATATTTCAACCAATCCCATATATGAAAAATGAACACACAACACAAATTCCCAACAATAAATGCAATGTAAACAATTCAATAAAAACACCTCTTTATTGAAAACTATTTCTGTCAAAATCATTTCATTGCCAAACCATTTCAAATCCAAACAATTTCAATGAAACTGCATTTTTACTGAAAACCATATCTATAGAAAACCCCTTTTTCATCATGTAACACCCCAAGCTTCCATGGTACGCTTCTCTTTGAATAATGTGATAGCGTGTGTTGTACGCAACACCGAGTTCTAACACACCATAACCAATAAAACTAGCCGTTATGAAGAGTAATACCTACCTTTTGAAATTATATATATATTATTTTTTAAAATGGAATTCATTTTTGGATTCTGAATATCGACTTTAGCCTAAGGTGAAATTTTGGTACTTTTCGGATAACTTTTATATTTCGATGAATAGTGAAAATTACTAAATTTAATTAAAAACAACTTCTTTAATCAAAATAATTAATAGTGATAAATTATTAATTTGAGAGGTTTTAATGTATACATAGAATATATTTTTACAATTTAATACAATGTTGGTCATTGGACATAATTTTACAATTAAACCGCACATAAACAAGTGTCAATCTTTTGATTGTTATTATCTCTTAAAAACACGATTTTTGTTTTAACAACGGGAATTAATTTAAAATTAATTTCTGCCACTTATGTGTTTTGAATTTGGAAAAATGGGTTCCATATTTGGAATCCGGATGTTCAAATTGTTTAAATTGGTAACTTTTATTTTTAGACATTTTGAATAATTACTGCGGTAAATATTTTATTTACCATGGTTAAGGGTAAATACGGTAAATAAGGGTTAACAAATAATATTAGAATAATAAAAAATTACCCTAAAACGTGTCCTAAACTTATTGGTTGATACATTTTCTACCTTGGGAGTCTTTGGGTCGATTTTGGGACCCCATGGTGCCACTTGTATGTGATAGGGACACTTTATTTTAATTAAGTTAAAATGAATACAAAAATGACACAACATATATCTTCTAAAAAACAATTTTTACATAGGGTTATATATGTTTTACTTTCGACAATAAATATTAATTCGAATGATAATATGATTTACCATATAATGATATTTTATTTATAATTTTTAGACATTATATAGTTTAATTTATTTATGACACAATGATGATGAAGTAATTACCATTATTGTGAAAAATTAAAATAATTGATATTATAAATACCTAAATAAATATAATTTGAGACTTTTAATGAATTGCACTAATTTTCTAGTATAATATTACATATTAGTATTGATTTAATCGACCTTGTTTAAAGTAATCATTCTGTTATAAGTTTCACAAAAATCAACTATTGAATAGTTTCAAAATTGACATAAAAGAGTTTTTAAAAAAACAATTAAATTAATAATCGATATTAAATTCCTAAAAATCTAATGATCGGCCAAGAGACTTATATCATGATAGGTGTATCTTTAATGGACCATTTGGGGGTATCTTGGATGTATATAGTAAGTTTATTAACCATATAATATAAAAATACAAAGAGACATTGTAAACCTGAAACTAATTAACTTAGAATTAATACTTAATGATAAGGTTAATATAAGTACCCAAACCTGTCTAAATTCTATTGGTTGATTAGTTTTCGACCCATCCCCATATTAAAATTTAAATAATTTACTTTGGATCCATTAGAAACCGAATATGAATTTATTATAAATTAATATTTCTAGCTTTTCCAAAGGTGCCCCTCACCCCTCTTATAAAAGGGCACTCCTCCTTCTCATTTCTTCACACCTTAAAAGCCTTTTGGTTCAACCAAAATCTGCCCAAATACTCTCCCAACTTCCCTCACTATAAACTAGAGGCCATTTTCTGATCAGAAATCCAACTAAGGAGCCCTTTTTATCAAATCAAAAGGAACAACCCGAATAAGAGGTAATGTTTTCACCACCCCTTTTCAAGTTCCTTTCTTCTTCCACTTCTTCTTCCTTTGTTATTTCCATTCTAAAATAATAACTCCAGTATCATATATATACTATGATGTTATAAATATGGTACAAAAATATTCAGTATTCTATCCACCCTTTGAATAACATGTCCTCATACGTGCGTACGTACGGCTTACCGTCTCCACGTCGTGGTGTAATTGTTATTCACTATATTATTATTTGGATGGGTATAATAATGATTTTTAATTCGTGTAAATAATAAATATAACATGATAATTATTCTGTATATATGATATACCATCCAATTAAATATTATTTTATTATCAAAAGATTGATATTGTCGCTCGTGCATACGTACGGACTACTGTCTCCACGAACGCGATGAGATTCATTCTCCATCGTATCCATTCAAGTATAATTATCATTTGATGATTTAAAAATGATGTTTATGGACTTGTTATCATTATGTATATTAATAATATACAACCTATCCATTACAAGCATGGCTTACATAACAAAACATATAAATGAAAACGAGAAAGTTAACACCCGAAACAACGATAATACTAAGATATTATTAACAAATCAATGTTAAAAGATCATATATGATATCATATTAATGTATATGATTATAGTATAATTTAATAACAATTATTTCACCATTATACAGGAGGTTAACCTACCCCAACCATGGAAAAGTTCAAGGTAAGATTTATTTCACAATCTCTTCATTATCCGAGGTTGTTTATACCTAATAATCTACTGGGATCTCTTTATCATCCACATCCATGTTTCCTAAAAATGTATTTCAAAATATTATTACTATTTAAAAAAATATGGTTTATGGTCATTTATTCCCTTTTTTGACTTTTTATAAGAGTTTTATAAAGGAATCTTTCCGTCGTTTTTCAAACAAGGTGCTTTTTAACCTTTTCGACAGAATTAAGGTAAGAATGTTTTTTTAACTTATATGGTGGGTGCGGTTATTTTCCGCCATTATAAAATCATCAAAGCATCCCTTACAAGATTATAATAATATTTTCAATGAAAATGTTTTATTTCATAAATATAAGATGCTTAAATGATTTCAAAATAGTAAGAGATATTTCTCTAAATAGTGTTTGGATTTCAACTATGTCAACATCCTTTGATGGATTTTACACTTATTTGAAGTTGATTTATCATGATACAAATCTTCTATATTATATTGAAGGTTTTGTGATATGTTTGACAGTGGATGTGCTATTTTTATACGATTCATAGTTTATGGTGAAAGTATTTAAATTTCGTATGATAGTTTTAAAACGAATGTTTATGTTATGTTTAAACCTTTTTCATATGGAAATGCATTGGACTTAATATGTGACGGTGGAGCCCGCTATAGCTCCTCGATGCATCGGTAGGTCTCATGAGACAAACTAGTGTCTTGGCACAAGGCCTTGGAAAATTCTTATTTGTAGTCTTGGAACAAGGCCTTGGCTATGTGGTTATGATAGTCTGGCATTATGCATTCCATCATTATGAAAGTGGTTATTGATATTGCATGTGATTATTTGATTAGTTGAATATCCATGTAAATAATTAAATGGAATTATTTCATTTTAATTTTTCCATACTATGTTGAAGTTCATGTTTAAAAGGCTTTTGTTTTAGTTATACATTTCCGTAAATGTTTATGCTTATTTTTGAAAGTTTCCGCTATATTGTTATCCTTACTGGGCATTTGTGCTCACCCCTTTTCTATGTTTTATTTTTCTCAGGAAGTGAAGAAGTAAATTATGAATGACCTGAAGGGATGTTATGTGGGGATATGAGTGTGGAATATGGAGATAATATGTTGTTGTAGTAGTTTTCCACTTTATGATGTATTGTAAACCTTTGTGAATATATCTAGTGTTTCCAAGGCTACTAAACCAATCGGTCTTTCGAGATTTGACCTTTCATGTGATCATTCCAATGTTATGTAATAATACACCGACTCTAGGTAACTGGGGTCGGGGCGTTACACATCATACATTTAGAAATTCCGGAAAATCCATATTTTAATATCATCATTATAAATTAAACCCGCTTTTTCACAACTATTCAACAAGATCACACAATTTCACAAAACCCTAAATCATCAGAAATAAATATTTTTCCAGGAATTTCCCATCAAATAAAGAAATTTGAATTTAATCCAATCAATTATAGCAAGAGGAGTCAAGAGAGATTCCACCCACCTTGATGGTTTTGATGAAACTTTAACAATATACTAAGAACACACAAGGAATCATGTCAATTATCCAAAAGCGACTTCTGGTCTCTTATCCTAGAAAGATCACAACTCAAAATTGAAATATTTGGAATTAAAAAATGTATATCTACCCAGTATTGGTTTAGGTCTGAGTATTAATGGAGATCATAGAAGTAGATCTAAGCATATCTATGAAAACATGAAAAATCCGTAAGGAATGGTGACCAACCTCAAGAATCGGCCTAAAACTCACTATATGAAGGCTCCAAAATGGATTAAACTCATGTGGAGATGGATATACTGCCTTTTAGGGGTAGTAGTATCGAAATAGGGGTGTTTTTAAGACAAAAAAAAATAAATAGATAAAACATGAGTGAGCTCCTAGAATATAGGATCTAGATTCGACGTCTACGTAGGATTTGACCACATTGTTTTGCCAAACATGTATCGATAATGCAACCAGACTTTTTGTCCCAACACTCCTTAAAAACCCCCAAATCCAGCCATTATTCACATTTACCCTTTTTATGGAAACATCCCAATTTATGGAAACACATCACTTTATGGAAATAAACCACTTCAGGGAAACACCCCACTTTATGGAAACACCCCACATTATGGAAGCACCACAATTCAGGGAATCACACCACTTTATTGAAACACTATATATTATGGAAACTCTATATTTTATTGAAACTCTATATTTTATGGAAACTCTCTATTTTATGTAAACCCAATCAATGACACACCAATTAAAAAACTTGTGGTAAGTGGGTTATAGACCTGAATCCAGGGGTACTATATTCTCCCCACCATTGGTCTTTCTATCCTCGGAATATAGAAATAGCTAGCTATCCAAAAAGTGTTTTGGCCACTGATCTTTCATTTCAATCACACATTCCGATGTCTCTTCCTAAATCTGACCATGTTGCCATAAAACTCACACTAGGCTAATGATTTTCCCACGTAATACATTCTTTTGTCTACCCATGATCTGCTCTGGAATATATACTAGTGATGCATCTGGTTCTAGATCAACATGATCTCATCTAATCACATCGTTAGGATCTGGGTGAAAATTTTCCAACTGGGATACATAGAACATATTATGCACAAAACTATACCGTGGTGGTAATGCCAACCAATATTCCACCTCTCCAACCCGTTCCAGTATCTCAAAATGGCCAATGTATCATGGATATAACATGTCATAATTCCAAAATTGACAATGTCCAAGCCTTTCAAAGATCATCAAGAAGACATGATCACCGATAACAAATGAAAATGGTCATTGATGGTGATCAGAATTATATTTATAAAAACTATGAGATATCTCCATCCTCTTTCTAATAAACCAGATATTCTCTGTTGTTTCTTGGACAAGGCATCGCCCTACTAGTGAAGTTTCACCCGTTTCCACCAAGCATAGTAGAGAACAACAAGGACGCCCATACAGTGCTTCAAACAGAGCCATGTGTATCGAGGCTTGATAAATATTATTGTATGAGAACTCCACTAAGGGTATATAATACTATCATGAGCCACCAAAATCCAATAAAAAAGTCCGAAACATTTCTTCCAACATTTGTATCTTCTTCTCGGATTTCCCACCCATTTGAGGATGATACGCACTGCTCATAGTCAACAATATTCCAATGGCTTGCTGTAATTATTTCCTGAAATGAGATGTGAACCTCAGATCATTATTTGAGACTATTGAAAATCCTACACCATATCTCTTTATAACATCTCGAATATAGATTTTTGAAAGATCCTCCACCGTATGTGTTTCACGAATAGGTATGAAATGAGCTGACTTGGTTAGAAAATCCACTATCACCCAAATGGCATCATGTTTCAAGACAATTCTTGAAATACCTATAACAAAATAAATTTTTATTTGATTCCATTTCCAAACTGGGATGAGAAAATATTGTAACATACCAGTCGGTCTCTGATTCTCAGCTTTAACCTACTGACAAATTAAGCACTGCGAGATAAACTCATCCACCATCCTTTTCATGTTTCCCCACCCAAAATGCACCTTTAACTCTTTAAAAATCTTTTTTGTACCTTGATGTACAACCCATATTGAATGGTTGAAATCATGAACGAGTTGTTCCTGAAAAACCGTTGGTACAACCATATGATATCTGAAACACAAATATTAACACCCATTAAGTTTCCATCCATCAATGGTCTCCCCACCATTGAGTTTGGAACTAACATCCATAAATTCTGCATCATATTTTTGTGCTTCACTGAACATTTTAACTAAATCAGGAACATGTGTAGCTGAAATGAATACTGTAACATCACCTTGGTCTTCACATTCTACATTCATGTCGGTTATGACAGACATCAACTGCCAATCATCTGAATATTCATTTTCCAACTGATCATATGACTTTCTACTCAGTGCATTTTCCACCAAATTTCATTTCCCTAGTGTGTAAATCAATTCAATGTCAAACTTTTGGTGATACTCTTTCCATCTCATTTTCCTCATATTTAAATCACACTGTGACAACATGTGTTTCATGATTTTGTGATATGTAAACATAGTAAATTTCTCACTAAAGAGACAATTTCTCATTGTTTTCGAAGCTTGGGTGACTACATCTATCTCTAAATCATGTGTTGGGTAATTCTTCTCATGCACCATCAAATTTTATGAACCATAAGAACCCACATGATCTCTTTTCGTGAGAACAAAACCCAACCCTAATCTTGATGCATCACAATACACCACATACCCCTGTCCTGGTTCGGTCATTATCAAGTTAGGTTCTAATGTATGCCGAACTTTCAGTTCCTAGAAAGACATCTGACATTCCTCCATCTATTTGATTAGATCATTCTTCTTTGTTAATGCTATCATTGGTGAATCTAGTCAAGAAATCATGTATAATGCATCGTTAGTAACCAGATAGTCTATGAAAACATCATATCTCGATCATATACGTCGTTGTCTGCCAATAGATAATGGATTCTATCTTTTCAGGATCAACATAAATGCCATTATCTGAAATGAATTGTCCAAGGAAACATACTTCCTTGATCCATAAATCACACATTGATAATTTGGAATACAAATGATGATCTCTCAAATTTTTTAAAACTATTTCCAGCTTCACCTCATGATCAGTCCTTGTCTTTGAATAGACCAAAATGTTAGCCAATAACTCCACAATAAAAGAATCCAGATATTTTTGAAATATCTGATTTATCAATGCCAAGAAGACTACTGGTGAATTCTTTATACTTAATGTCATGACTACATATTCATAGTGTCCATATCTACCTCAAAAGGTTGCCTTTGGAATATCCTCTTTCCAAACTCTCAATTGGTGATATCATGATCGCCATTCAATCATAGAGAACCACTAATCTCCCCTTAGTTTATCAAATTCATCATCAATGCATGGAAGTGGATATCTATTCATTATCATAACACGGTTAAGCTTAAAATTATCAACACACAGCCGAAGTGTTCCATCTGCCTTCATCTTGAACAAAATTGGTTCTTCCCAGGGAGATTTACAAGGTTGAATGAAGCCCATTCCTTCTAGCTCCTCTAACTGCACTTTCAATTCCATTAACTCTATTGGTTTTATCCTATTAGATGGAAGGTAAATAGGACTGGTCCCCAAAAGGAGATCAATCATTAACTCCATTTCCCTTAGTGGTGGTAACCCTGAGATGTTCTTGGGAAAGACATCTAAAAATTGATCTAAAACTGCTGGAAAACTATTATCTTCATCATCTTCCATAGATGACAAACTCTACGCTACCAATTGGTATGAAACTGTTCCAACAATTTGTGATAACAATCTCTTTTCACCTTTATTTACAATCCTTTATTCTCTAATGAGATGCTCGATGTTGTCCTTATCATGAATCTAACTATTCTACTATAACATTCAATTTGAACGTTGAATGTTTCCAGCCAATCCATACTGAGGATACATCATAGACATCCATATCTGAAATTGATAAGTCCCATTTTATCTCACCTCCATCAAAATTTATAGCACATTTTCTACACACAAAGGCTTGACATTGTCTTTCAGCAGGAGGATTATGAAATTTCCAAATAGAAGGAATCAATTCCAGTTTTATGCATAGAAAGTCAAAATCACGAGAAGAAATGAAGGAATGTGATGCACCTGTATCAAACTACACTTTAAAAAAGGTAGAATTCAAAATAATCATACCTCTCACAATAGATGGTCCAGCCTAATCATCGACAATCATCGACTAAACTTCATATAATTGCTTCTTCACTATACTATTATCCATGTTTCCTTGCTGAAGTTTTCCAAGTTGCAGAGTCATGGTATTTCTGCAATCACCATAGCTAGATCTGTTCTGCCAATGAGACTGATTCTGCTATCCTCGTCAAGTCGATGCATAAAATGCAATCGACACTTGAGAAGTTTCTCGAGCAACTGACCTGGGAGCACTGTGACAATAGCACTGCAGATGTCCCATTATGGTACACTTATAATATTCTTTATGTTGTTTCATACAATCTTGCTTAATGTTGTTAAATGAACCACATTGAAAACAACCTAATTTTCTCTAGGGTCATGGATGAATTTTTACTGATCCAACCGTCGGGATCTGATTTCCACTTGCACAATGGAAATAGGTGTCCCTTTTCCTCTTAATTGTAGCGGTTGAGTACCCATTGTTTCTTGTAGGTATTATCATGCCTCCTTCCATAGATCTAGAGATATCATGTTCATCAATAGTTCCTATGATCACCTTCTCTTTATAGTCTATAATACAAAGTATTGAAATCTTTGTTCGAATCTCTTGCCATAGCCCTGATTCAGTGATGTGTGCCATCAAATAGGAACATTCTGCAACATTGGTGCAAAGAATACTATGTTCATGAACTTAGCCACAATCTCGGTGAAAGAGAGACTTTCTTGTTTTAGGCTGAAGAAGTCTATCAATTTCTAGATCTTGATAGTGTGAGGATAGAATTGTTTTTTGAACAATTCATCAAAATATTCCCATGGTTTTCATTCATCCAATATATCATGCACCGCTAAATCCGACCACCGACGTGAAAGATCCTCGAGCATATCGGTCCCTAGTTTGACCATTAGAAATATTGGTGTACTGATGAAGTCGATAATGCAATTCATCCTACATAACCACACCTTCGCATTCTCAGGATTGGAATCGCCTCGGGAATTAGGTGGATTCTGCTTCACGAACTAGATTGTATGATCCACATGTTATGGATCATTCCTCTGTTTCCCTTTGTCCACAGGATGAAAAGCATGGAAAATAATCTGAACTATCTCTTAAATCACATGTGTTTTAGGTGAAACCACATTCTTCTAAGCTTCATCAGGTTGGATTCGACGACGCATATGAGGTTCCATTTTCTAAACTAACAACAAACTCTGTTAATCTCACTCTCTAGCAACAGTTGGCTCAACATTTCAAAATATATCACATCAACTATCACAACATTTTTTTCACACCATCGTTTTTCCATGATCATCAATTTTTAAAATCACATAGCATTCTTTTAAAAATTAAACTATTTTCAATATACGATAATCATTGGATTTTTCAAAACCTATCATTTGAAAACTAATTCCTTAATTTTAAAAAATGATCATTTATCGAAATGATGTATGCACTCCTAGTGGTAAGTCATTCCTCTATAGTGCATGTCTTTCTCGTCTCATTGGTTAAACCCATGATAATGACATTTAAAAATTCCTAGATGTGTATCCAAACCCTTATTTACCCAACTCCCGGGTAACGTGAAATTCAACATAAAAGGGTTAGCTATGACCTTTTATGCTATATAGTTCAAGTTCCGACAATCCTACTTCATTCAATGATTCCCACCCAAGGAATAGACAAGAAGGGATTTCTTCTCCAAAAAGAGGAACATAAATGACTACTTGTTAGGGAAGGACCAAATCAGATGATACAATTTGTAATGGCCCGCCAATTCTAATTGGATTGAAAGTACAAAAAATCATTACTAGGCCTTAAGCAGCATCCCCAAGACCGCAAAGGCTGGCAATAAATGTCGAAGGGTTTCAGATAAATGTGGGGGATGATTTACCCTTTAGGAAATAAGCCAATAAACCTACCATCCATAAACAAACATTCAGTATATGAGGCATGAACAAATTAATGTCAACTCAACAACTTCATGAACTCCAAACCACATCAATTTCTCCAACAAGGGAACGATAACCAAGTATCAAAGTACATATCAGATAAATGACCAAAGATTCTCCAAAGAACTCAATACTTCATGATCTACATGCTACATGCTCCAAAATCTCTAAACAGGCCAAAATCACGAGGTAGTGTAAACACGTGTAAAACATTACCTTTTCCCCTGCCTCGGAAGATATCATCTGCAAAAGCATAAATGTGCCAAAGTAGGGGTGAGCATAAAACTCAGTAGTTTTTCCACAATGAATTCCTTACTCATGCCATAGGATGAATAGTTAGAAACAATTATATAAAATGGTTTATATAAAAAAATTTCTCAAAATAAGTATATAATTATATATAAATAGGTTTACAAAACAATTCATTACCAAAACCATACAAGTGCAATTGAAACAAATTTTTCTAGCACGATATTTTTCTTGAAAAACAACCAATCAATCTTTACAACCATTTAAAAAAATCCCTCTATAAAAATACCCATCAATTAATCAAACCCATGCAACCAACCATTCCTTCTATGCTAGGACATTCCATTCTCATGAGCGATTTCTCATCGATCTATAAAGTCATCATAAGGTAACTGTTTCCCATGTTCCATTAATCCTTTGGCACTATGCACAAGATCTTATTTCAACCAAGACCCATATACGAAATTCCAATGTGAAATTAAAACATTGGCACTAAGAACACGGTCATATTTTAACCAAGCCCCATATATGAAAAATTAACACACAACACATATGCCAAATGATCAAGCCAAAATAAAACTTTCAATTAATCACCTTTTTATTGAAAACTATTTCTGTCGAAACCATTTCAATTCCAAACCATTTCAATGAACTTAAATTTTTATTGGAAACCATTCCAATATAAAACCACTTTTTCATCAACAATTTAGCAATTCTAGAAAATTCATAATTTAAAATCATCATTTAAAGTAATCTCCCTTTTGCAAAACTATTGACTAAGATCACACTATTTCAAAAAACCCATAAATCATCACAAATGAATATTTTTCCAAATATTACACATTCAATAAAACAATTTGAATCAAAGAAAATATATTCTAGAAAGATTAATTAAGAGAGAAAACACCTACATTTAAGGGTTTCGCGAAACATTACCAATAGATGAAAAATGCGCAATTAAGCCGGTCGATTCTCCAAGAGTGGCGATAGATATCTTATACTAGAATGATTAAAACTCAACAATGAAATATTTGACATCAAAACAATAGATCTACCCACTGTAGGATCATATCTGAGATTGAATAGATGAAGGAGAAGTAGATATAATCATATCTAAGAAAACATGATAAATTCGTAATGAATAGTGACATACCTCAAGAATCGGACTCGAAATCACAATTGGAAGGATCTAGAATTCCTTCAACCCTTGTAGGGAGGATTATCCATCCTTCCAGGAAGATTAATCTCTCTTTAGGAGTGTTTTTAAGACAAAACATAATAAATAGAGAAAAAAGGAGTAAGCTTTTAGAATAAAGGATCAAGATTTGACCTCTATAGAGAATTTGTCCACACGGTTTGTGCCAACCGTGTATAGATATTGAAACCATCTTTTTGGTTCCAACAATTCTTAAAAAACCCCCAATTTCTTCCATCCTTCACCTGTAACCAATTTTATGAAAAAATTAAAATTTATGGAAGCACCCAACATTATTGAAACACCCAACTTTAGAGTAACACCCCAATTTATAGAAACACCCCACTTTATGGAAACACCCCACATAATGGAAACTCTATATATTATGGAAACACTGTATTTTATAGGAAACTCTCTATTTTATGGAAACTCTCTATTTTATGGAAATCCAATCAATGACACACCAATTAAAAAATCTTAGAAAAGGGGGTTATATACCCGATACCGGGGGTACTATATAAATGTTCTTGTTTTTAACCATGATCGTGATGGAATGATAAGGTTTTGGAAAACTATATGTGTTCCAACCATTATAAAATTTAATATATATTAATTATAATAATATCATACTTCATCATTCCTTATTAAAACCAGAATATATCTGATTAATGGATATTTTAATAACTACTTATTGGAGGTTACAATGAATAGTTATAACATTGAGTTTATATCATGATGGTTTTTTTAACACATTATTGTTGAGAAAAAAATGAAAAATGGGATTTTACATACATTACCAACAATAGAATGGTAATTATAAAGTATTAAAAAGTAGTTTTACATTAGAATCAAAAAAATATAAATTGAATAATGTTACATGGATTATAGTCGACTACCTTACACTGTCAACACACTTCATCATTATAAGAGAATATTTTTCCTAGATAAACATTATTTCATATAAATTAATTAAATGTTGTGTTTTCATCGTGTTCCAAATTCTATTGCAATTAGTCAGAATTCTATGTTTACAACAATGTTTTGGAATGGTCTTTAACTTGATCTTTATATAGAGTTCACCTTCAGTATGAGATTTTATCCTTAGACTAATCCATAGAAAATGAAAAAATTCTAATGGTTTCGTATTTGTTATGATATTTTCCACTATTAATAATGGTTTTTGAGATCAAAACCTTCCAACAATTGAGATTTTATACAACAATAACTTTCACATGTGCAATAAGACTGCACATTATGATGCACCTTGTCGAAAAATTTAATAAATGATAAAAAAGATTATAATGATTCAGAAATTATTCTATTACGACATATGATTGTATATAAAATACCATATATTGATAAAATAATAAACCTCATATATGGGATCCACATAGTCAGTATAAAAGTTATGTAAAAATCGCATGAATGATATGAAATTTGATGTTGTTGAAATGGTGTTATAATAAATTTATCAATTATAGAATGTAATGTTATTCTAATGTGAGGGAAAAATAATCCAAATGTATATCATTCCATTATATTTAATTTACTAAATATGGATAGTGGCCTATTGGTCAACACTTCCACCAATCATATTATTTCTTCCTAATTTGTTCCATGTACCTATCAGGAGGAAGTACAATTATGAAGCTTAACGTGTAATGATATTCAAGTTCATATAATAAGCGCAAGATAAGATTTTTTTTACAACTAGTGTTGATTATAGATCAAATATAAAAAATCCTATGATATAAGACAACTCATCTCGTCAATAATTTGTAGTGAATCAACATATTTGAGGTTATTATATGAAAAGATGTATAAAATATGAGGAATAAGTATCAACATTTGTTTATATCAGAGTGATGTCATTTAGATATAAAAATTAATTTTTAGGGGGTTATAATATTACACACTAATATAATTTAATTTTTTTACAATGAATCAGTTTTTTGAAATCCTTCCATACATGAAACACTACATTTTAGCAAACCATAAAAAATTTCAACTCCTATTATTTGAACATAAATTTTTTTTAAAATAAATTACTTTTTCTTCATGAATAGGAATATAATAATTTAAAATGTTATATATAATTTTTTTGTTAATGAAATATTAAAAATAAAATGTCTTAGTTTTTCATGAGTCATTATATATTTTGAAAATATTATTTAACAAAAAATTAATTTGTTTTAATAAAAAACAAAAAAATAAATTTTATTTACTTTTGTAAAATGATTTTTATAAAATAAAATTCATTTCTAAAATAAAAATGTCAATTTATGTGAGGATTTTCATATTTTTAATTTTATTAAAAGATAAATTTTTAGACAAATAGTGTTAATATTTGTTTTTATTAAAACATTCATTTGAATTTAATAAAAATATATGGATCCTTTTTTATCTAATATTTGACTAAAATTAATATAATATCAATTAAATATTTATTAACAAAAAAATCATCAAAAACATATTATAATTTATTTATTATATAAAAAAATTTGAGATTTTTTTCATTTTCTCTTTGTAGTTTTTTTATAATTATATCAACGGGTTTAATATTATATTAAATTTTTTACATCTGTTAATAAAATATATAAACATGTTGTATGTATAACTAACAATAATATTTTTTATAATATTATACTTTGAAAATTATTTATGGTCAAAATTAATTGTAATATTAATACAAATTAATTTTCATTATTAATAATAAAAATAGTTAACCATGGTTTTAAAATTAATATAATTGGGTAAAATCTCAACAATACATATAAAAACATTTTTTATGGAAATATTTAAACCATAAAGCCTATACTATTCTATTACTCCACTAAATCCCTTAGCATATAAAAAAGGATTTATTTTAATTAATAATACCTAGTACTTTGTATTTAGGTATAAACCTAAAGTGATTATATAAAGATCAGGTAAATTTTTAAACATATGTTTTCGGGTTATTTTCTCTTCAACATATTAAAAATAATAATCGTGTATGCTTATATACTAACCACAGTATATCCCATATACAGATATTTTATTATTTTAATATTATAAACAATATTTATTTCCTATTCTATCAAATGTTTTATAAAATCATCATATATGTGTACAATACCCTACCACAACATGAGTAAAAATTATTTTCATCCATCAACAGATCAAATATTGGATATATTGGTTTTTTAATAGTTTATTTATGATATTATTATCCATTAAAACTATTAAATCAAATATATCACCCTAATTTACAAATTGTTTTGATAAGATATTTCTACTCATGTGTATGGTGGACTATCTCATCATGAAGTGATGTGATTAATTCATTCATTACATGGAAAGTAATAGGATTTAATAAAAATATTTAATATATTTTACAAAAAAAATATTTATAAATTTAATATATGATTAATCATTATTACTTAAAATCCGACGAGAAAATAGAAACATCGTTCTTGCAGACATATGACCCACCATCTCCATGAACTGGGTATTTTATTGTTTTTTATGTGTACGTTGTAATTTGAGACTTATCATACAATATTTTTTTCTACATTTTATTTCATTGTGTCATATGTACTATTACAAACAAATATTATTTTATTATGTGTATATACAAACCGTTTGACATTTATTATCATGAATTTATTTCACCTCTTTGTATTTTATGTTTCTTTTAATTGTATTCCTTTAATGAACATATGATTCAACCTTACCAATGTGTTTTGAGTTTTATGAAAAAATACAATCACTAATCGAGAATGTTTATGATTATTTATCCAATACTGAAACATTAATATTTATCAATAATAAGACAAATTTAACTTCTTCTTAAATTATTATTAATTTGGAATAATGTTTCACATAATTTTCATCTCTTCATTTAATAATTATTTAAATATAATGTTTTTTGATAGATTTATATTATTTATTTGTTAGATAAAAACACATTTTCATCAAAATGAATGTTTTGAATAAATTTTTTCAAAATTTTTAACATTCAAAAATTATTTTTATAAAAAAACTTTTACACAAGTTTGGAATTTAAAAATAATTATAAGGAATCCTAATTTATTTTCCAAAACAAGGCCCATATGTATTTTACTAAAAATGTAAAACAAATATATATTTTAATGCATACAACATAAGTAGAATCCCATAATGTGATAAATATTATATTCTATGTATATTCCATTATAATATTTCATATTTCTTTAAAATGAAATGTAATTCCAAAATATTTTAGGAATTTTTAATTTTAATGATATCATTAAAATGTGATATTTCCTTCTTGAAACATTTAAACTAATTGGTTATTAAAATACATTTTATATCTAATATGACATCTACAGATATTAATAAAATGATAATTTATATATAATACAAAGATAATATTCAAATTCATTTTTTGAATTTTTTTAATTATTGCTACGTAATATTAGTTTAAACAGATTTTTTTTCAATTGGTTATACCATGATACAATGGAAATTAAAACGTCTTCATTTTCCATAGGTTTTTCCCTTTACTAAATAATGAACTTATTATTAAAGATATTTGATTTCTTTAGGTTATGTTATATTGATTTTATTTGAAATCCAATTAATCTCATTCTTTTGGAAATGGTGAATTCATTATGATATTATATAACAAATATTTATAATTTTTATTTTTTGAGGATTAAGACATATATCTTCCTCCATTGCTTTGGGTAATGATTGATATCTCAATAGATTATATATAATTGAATATAGAGTGAACATAATTTAGAAGGTGATCTATCAAAAATGATAGTCTAGGGAGTGAACCTTGAATAATATAATGGATTATTGGGTAAAAACATCCAACTATGATTGTCTTATAAATGAACCAGTAACTAATATGAAAAATATTTTCTATACATTTATCTATGAAGAAAATCAATGACTTATTAGAATGTTATTCTCTCATGGTTTATGTTATTTGATTCCATTTTTATTTATGTTCCATCAAATTCCATGGAATTTTCCATTAATCATTTTTTTCTTAAATGACATGTAGGTTATCATTCTCAAAAAAATTTCACATGTTCTAAAATAATTATTATAATGATATATTGATAACTACATTGTATATGCTTAATACGAATCTATGATAACCCAATATTATATATCCTTTACAGTTATTTTGATGAAAGGTATTAGGTAGAATATTTGAAATAAATGTGGAAGTATTTTTTGAATATAGTGAGATATTTTGTTGATCTCTTATGAAAATGTGGTTCATTATTCATGGTTTCCAATGGAACTAGAACAAAATAATTGTGTTTTTGATCATTGTGTTATCTAATGAATAGTTTTATATTCTTATGTAAAATTTATTTATGATAATTATCTGTCTCCATATATATCATTAAATAATGGGTTGAGGACATGCGATTATTAGTATAAAATCATAAAAAGTATTTTCTTGATCATAATCATGGCTATTTGGAAATGTATAAGTATGTGAAATTATTGGGAAATCCAAAAAAATCATCCATGATCTATGATTTCAAATGATATGAAAATAAAAATACCATAAGATCGTGGAACAATTATTTGAATATAAAAATATCATATGTTAAGAGTAACATTGGATACCTTCATATCATATAGGGTCAAGCATAAACACATGTTTCACAAATCATAGTGGATCTATAATCCATATATATTTCCAATAATGGATGGAGCACATAAAATCATTTATAATAATTATATCTTTAGATATAAGGATATATCCAATTAATTGTATTTATATAATGTTTAAAAATACAAATTGTTGAAAACAATAAATATTTATTCTATATTCTCATAAATCATTCATTAATTCAATGCATTATAACACCTGTAAAACAATAATTTCATATAAATTTCTCAAAAAAGTATAAATAACCTTTGTGAAAGGGAAGAAATTCATATAAATTTCATCATAACAATATATACCAATGAATAATGTAGGTGGTACCATAATAATTAGAAAAAATATTGAAAAAAATCAATAATATCTATAATATGTAAATCATTGAAAAATAGCTTTGGGAATTCAAAAAATGGAATAATATTGAAAATTATAACCATATCTCAAGTCTTATTTTTATTGAGAAGGGTTATTACATAACATATATAATAAATTAAAATTTATTTCAATTCTATATTTTATCCATATATATGTATATATTTACGTATATGTATATATATCAATAATAACATATATGATCCACCTAAAAAAATGTGTCCCATATTTATTAATAATTCTAAATTAAAATTATCTTTTTAGGGTTTATCTATTTCATTTTTCTGGTATGTTTTGATACGATTGTTATATTCACTACATTATGATCATGATTCATTCATATATAAAAACATACTTATCATATAAATATCGTATATATTCATTTTATTGATAATATACCAATATATTAATGATAGATATTAAAATATTAATTACACCTTTCAAGGAGGTGGTAGTATATAGATATGATGAAACACTGTTATCATCATATAATATATTGATGGCAATTAGGATAAAAGTATATAATTTCACAATAATAATTATAAAATATATATAATATTTATTCCTTAAATAAATAATTATTGAAAACCACATGATGAGGTGATGTAAAATCAATCATATGTCCACGTGGAGGTAGTACTCTACACACACACATTACTGATACATTCATTTATAATTGGATTCAATGAAAATTTAAAATGGTGGTAAAAAACAAATAATAACATATCAGCATATATTATGACACTTGATTAATCATTTTATGATATATGTAGCTATTTTTTTAATGTCAATGGGGATATGAAATTTATTTTAATGGTTAGTAATTATAAAACTTCTTTTAGTGACATTATTTTTCTTAAAAACATTCATTGAATGATTAAAAAATAGGTCCTAATAGGGGATATTTGAATAATTGATGGAATATAAAATAGTATTTGGGTATGGATTGACCTAATAAATAAGCTCTTTATTTGTATAAGATATTTCAAAGGTGGTTTCAATTTATTAGGGATGGAGGGGACACAAAAGATATTTCAAAAATAAGTAAAATATAATAATTTATTATTCATGAAAAAAGGTATTAAAATTAAACATATTATAATTTAACTAGATATATTGTCTAAATATGACCAAAGAATAGGCTTTATTGAATTCTTCAGTTCATTTAGACAATTATCTATTTTGTTTAATATCATTAATAATATTTAAATTGTAAATATAGTAACTATAAGAGACAAAAACATCATGGGTTCTTATCTTACTAATTTATAAGTAAACATTTACCATAAGTTGAGTTATTAAATATATTTTTTTAGTTTTGGGTGTTCTTTAGAGAAGTTTGAAAATCAATGGAGGACATGGGGTAGAAAGTGAGCCCATGTGCTAGAAACTATACACGAGAATTAATTATGTCTAAAAATTAATTATAATATTACATGAAACCCCTATTTAACTCTTAATAAACAAAAACCCATCCCTATAACATCCATAACGTTTTGGGAGCTCTCTATATGCATTTTATTCATTCATTTAATCATTAATTTTTTCCCGGATCCAGAGCCACTTTTCTCTAGTAATGTAATTTGTACTCTCAGTTTTCTATGGTTCATTCGTTTTCCATTCCACATTTTTTAAATGATGTACTTAGCTCTATCAGATAGATACATGTCTATATCATGAAATAATAATCTATGATTCTATATGTAGATTGAGTCATTCTTGTTATATAATTTCTTGAATCTTGGTTTTTAGGTTCTGAAATTTCAATAAAAATCATTGTCGTTGTGTCGCTCAACTTTTAGGGATTTCATTAGGAGATTAATCTTAAAAATATTTATGTAGGTTCCATAATATTATTTTCCCATATTCTTTATTTTGAATAAATTTTTGAAATTTTATAATTTCTATCGTATAGTAGAAATTTTAATTTTTACATTGGGTTTATTAATGTTTCTAATTTATTAATTGGTTTACTATTAAAATTGATAATTTATGGGGGATTATATCATGACATTATGGGGATACTAATTTTCATAATTAATTTTCGATTTATTTATTAGATTTAATGGTTTTCCAATAAGATAATTCATTTTTAAATTAATTTTTCGATTTAGGATATTTTGATTTAGACAATGACCTATTGATTAATTGGGTTAATTGTCAAAATATATGAATAATTGGGGAGCTGATTACCAGACGTAGGGGGTTCTCATTTGTTAAATAATTTTCTAATTATTTTTTATTTTCAGTAAATGTCCAATTAGATAACTAATTTTTGAATTAGTAAATTATATTTGGGAATTTGGATTTAGCCAATGAGAAATATATTTAACTAGATTATTTGTGATATTTATTATTAATTTATGGGATAATCAAGGGATTAAGGTGTTATTCTTTCAAATAGATAATTGGGAAATATATTCTATAAATTTTGGTCTACTCAATTATTTAATTAATGTGATTATTTATTACGAGTTTAAGGATATTTTTTATTTAGATAATGACCGTTTTCTTTAATTGGATTTTTCTTTTAAAATAAAACTAATTGAATTTTTTATTTTGAGACTAAGTGGATTCCCATGTAGGTAGTTACACATGGAATTCATTATTATTATTAGGTGCTTCACATTTAGATAGATAAATGGAGGATTAACTATGAGATTAATGTATATGTTATATAGATAATTAAATAGGGAATTAATTACAAGATATTGAAATAATTGGTCTATGAAAATCAATTGAGGAATTAATTATGTGATTTTGAGATTTATGAGTTGATATAGTTGATAGAAGGTTTATTATGATATATCTAAATATATGAGTTGATATGATTAATGATTTAATAATTATGAGATGAGAAGATATATGAGTTGAGATAATTAATTGAAGAATTTTTTATGACACGTCATTGAAAATGAATTGAGATTATTAATTATAGAAACAATTATGATATATATAGATTCTTTATTTGAATAAATCATTTTTGAATAAATTTGGGATAATTATATGATGATATTGAAAAATTAATTGATGAACTAATTAATGGAAATAACATGATGAATTAGTCATGGAACATATTAAGTGTAATTTTGTGATAAACTAATTGATGAATAAGTAATCATATTGAGATGATTAGTTAATTATAGAATTAGTTAATGAGATTCATGGTATTATTTATTTGATGAATTAATTAAATGGAATCATTTTTAAATATTTAATGTCTCAATTAAATGATGGGATTGAAGGGAGGGAATAGTTAGTTTGGGAATTAATTAATGTGATTAACATGAAATGGGTTGGTGTGATTAAATAATTATTGAATTAATTAATTTATTTGATGTGATTTATTAATTTATTTGTTAATTAATATTATTTTTGTGATTATTTAGTTCCTGAATTATCAATATTTGTTTAATTGATTAGTTAATTTAAGAATTAACATGTGTTATTGATATAATTAGTTAATTGTTGACTTCACATGATTGGTTGATGTGATTAGTTAACTATCAATTTAACTAATGTTATTATTGTCATTAGTTAATTTATTAATTAACTAGGGTAATTGTTAATTATATTTAATTTTTAAATTGACTAATATGATTGAAGTGATCAATTAATTTTATAATTAATTAATGTATTCTGGGTGATTAATTAATTTTTTAATAAATTAAAATTATTGATTTGTTTTACTAATTGTGGAAATAATTAGAGTTATTTACATAAATAATTAATTGATTAATTAACTATAGTGAAATATATTGGAAGTTAATTGTTTAATTAATTATAATAATTATTGGGTTTAATTATTTATTGAATTATCAAATAAGATTGAAGTGAAAAATTAATTGTTCTGTTAATTATTCTATTTAATGCCACTAAATATTTATCAAAGTAATTAATATTATTAATGATATTATTAAAATGTTGAATTAACTAGATATATTTATGTTATTAGAAAATTGATGAATTTATAAATAAAATTAATGTGATTAGTTAATTGTTCAATTAATGTGATTATTTTATGTGATTAATTAATTGTTGTAATAATTAGAGAAATTAGAATGATTAATTAATTATTTAAATGATTTATTCTATTGATGTGATTAGATAATTATTGAGTTATATAATGGAATATTTGTGTTTAACTAATAGTTGAATTATTAATTCCATTTGTGTCCATTTGTAATTACTGAATTAATTATTAGTTATTGAAAGGTAACATGATAATTCAATTGTTTGATTAAATGAATGTTCACATGATTATACATTTGTGTGAAATAAATAATTGTAAAATATTCATTAAATAGAGTGATTTAATGAATTGTGAGATGGTCATTCATTTGACTAAAATAAATAATGGTAACATGATTATTCAATGTTGTGATTTAATGAATGGTAACATGGTCAATCATTAGTTAAATAATAATGGAAAAAAGTATATTCAAACACTTTTTACCCCTTTGGGATAGTTCATATTGTAGAATGGAATGATGTTGGTATTGGGTTTTGGCTGTCTACGGAAACCCATGGTTTTATGTTATTAAATTGGGAATAATACATAATATGATAAACTACTTATTTTTGTATTATAAATATTCTTATTAATATTATATAAATAATTATTGACATGAATTTTATTAGACATCATTGGTGGTGGTCCATTGACATTTACTCACACAGAACTCGAGCAGCATGATTGGTACCAAAATAAAGATGGTGTTTTCTGGAAAAGATAAGTGAGAAGTCCCAATATTCGATGGATGATTTAGGATGAAGCATGGATGAGGGGGATGAATTTTGTTATGACCCATTTTGGAGTTTTCAGTGTATTTACATTTTTTTACATTTTTTCACATTTCACATACATAGAATTCCATATTTATAATTCAATTATGATTCTATATTTCTTGTTTTGGTTAACAGGTGTCATTAGTTTTGTCAATGGTAATATATACTCTTCTATTGTTGTTTATTTATTTCTGCTGGGTTATTAATATAATAAATAAAAAATACAATATTCTCTCCCCATTACCAACTTATCAGGCACTCTCTGCTAGTTGGAATCCTCTAGCATATAGGGAGATGCGCTTGGGGTCATGTAGTGAACCGTCTCAAGGAACCAGTGTGTGGCACCTAGGGAGAGATTTTACTAAGTGGTATCTGAAAACATTTTAGGTACTTATTCTTTTATCATATGGTTTTTGGTGGCTATATAGGAAACACAGAAGTTTTAGGGCATTATTATGATTTCATACATGGGAGTAGCTACCCCATGTATGGGAGAGATCCCACATTCCTAAGGTAAGATTGTTGTTACTAATTTTTTATTATATAGTTGAATATTATTTAACCTTGGTTGATTTACCTGGTTTTATAATGAAAATATTTTATCTATGATTGGTAGATATTTACTTGTGGCCTTTAATGGAAGGACAATTGTGTCTGCATGCATCATTCTAGGAACACAGTTTAAATTTTCAAACATGATTCATTTTAGGTAGGAACGGTAAAATGGGTTTAATGTATATAGTTTAACATGAATTTTATTTCCATTCTCAAAAAATTTGAATAAAAAAATTTCTTTATGTGAAATTGATATAGAATTTAAAGTGATGCATGATTATAATAATTAGATGTCTAAATTTGAAACACTAATAATTGTAACGTTTTTACCCATGGTAACAAGGGCCCTGGTTTGGGATTTTTATTAGTAGTTTTAGTGACTTGATTTTTATAGGGTGGAAGAAAAAAAGGGTGAAAGGAATGATATGGTTCTCTATAAACCCCTCTTAATAATTAAGTTAATATGATAAAATGAGAATCCTTTGTTAGGATTAATTTTTCATATTTTAGGATGGTTTGTGTTTTGACAATGGCATGTTTTTATAACTCGGTTAGGTGATGTGTGGGGGCCCATCTTGTTTTAGATATTGAGGGGAGATACTGGTTGGTAGGGGAAGCACAACACTTTAGATAGGTTAACATGATTCTAAAATGGGAGTTCTCTTTGGTGATGGAAAATTGGTGGTGGTATTCATTGACCACATATTTGTGTACTTTGATCAACATATGATCTTTTCCATACCATGAAATCATCTGGGGTACAATAAGAATGCTTTATATTTTTTCCTACCTATAAATTTGTGTGAGGATAAATATGAGGCTCCTTGGAGGATATTTTTTTTGATTCAATATATGAGCATTAATGGATGGTGTGAGTTATTCTATTAGAAGTTTAAAGATGATGTTCAAATAAGGGAATAGAGGTTGATGAATGTTGTGGTCTATGGGATGGGTTTTTTGAGTTACATTAAAATGAAATGTGAAAAAATACTCCAAGTTTGGGAGTAAAGTGTCACAGGTTGGTTCGTGGAGTTTGACAATGGGTTGGATGTGGTGGAATTTGATTGCAAATGATGATCCTATAAGGTGCATGTTTAAATTTCTCAAACAACGGATGAGAGATCCTTGTAGGTGTAGGATGTATGATATTTCTAGGTAGACCATGATGTAAAAAATGGCTTCTAATTGTTTTTTTGGTATTTATTGGGAACATTAAGTTGAGAAATGTGTCGGGTAAGTGGATGATGATGATGTTGAGACTGATATGTACTTATGGATCCTCTTATAAAAGTGTTGGATCGTAATGATATGTTGTTGCATGGAAATATTTTATTTTTTTCCATGATTTATGGTAACATGGTCATGTGTATGAATAATATTTGCTGAGAAAAATGGATGCAAGGTATTAGTCGTCCGATCATTTTTAATCAAAATCTTATTGAAACTTGGGAGTACAGCTCGAGGATGAGTTGTTATAACGTAAGGAGAATGTAAGAACCTGGTTTTTTATAGAGGCATAATGAACTCATTTAGAGGTATTTTTTTATTGAATTGATTACTTTAAATTGGGTTTTTTGGGGGGGAGTTTTTGAGAGATGGTTGAAACAAAAATGTGAGGGGATGGGGCAGATAGTGTGCCATGTGCTGGAAACACTGAAGGGGAATTAAGAACAAAAATTAATTCCAAAATTTTATGAAGCCCCTATTTAACCCCAAATCGACCCAAATTCATAACAAGGACATAATTCACGTTTTGAGATTTCATTAGATGAAATTTAGGCCATCCCAACCCCTACTAATTGTGAATAAAAGCATAGATTGAAGACATCTTCTCTCTCGGTTTGTAATTTCTTCTCTCTTTAGTCACTTATTCATCCTCCATCCATTAATGTTTCTAGTAATTATCTAATTATCTATATTATCGATATATATGATTATTTGGTGATATATTTAAATAGGATTCAAGATCTAGATCTAAACTTGAATTATCTTTATTTTCCTGAATCTAGATTTTAGGGTTTTGAGATTTGGATCTAAATATATGTTATTTTTTCACTCATCAATTAGGGATATCCATTGAGTGATTAATCTCCATGAAACAATGGTAATATATCTAATATTCTATTCCATGAGTATTTATTTTTGTTAGGTTTATGAAATTGTAGAATTTTAGAGTTCTTTAGCAATTTTAATTTCTAAATTAGTTAAATTGATGTGGGAAATTTATTAATAGGTTTATTATTAAAACTAATGATTAATTGTGGTTTTTAGACTATGGGGATGCTTATTTGGATAATTAATTAGGAAATTAATTACAGGATTTGGGGGATTCCCAATGAGATAATTATTTATGGAATTTTTGATTTATATAACAACCCGTTGACTAATTGTATAAATTAGTGATATTTATGACTCATTAGGGAGTAGATTATGAGACAAATGGGATTCTCATTTTGATAATTAATTTTGGAATTAATTATTATATATTGGGGATTGCATTATAGATAATTAATTGATGAATTATTTGTAAAATTTTAAAATTGTGATTTAGATAATCATTATTTAATTTAATTGTATTACTGTAACAATTGATGATTAATTGGGGAGATAATCATGGGATTAATCTATGTCCCATTTATATAATTAATTTGAGAACTAATTTTGATAATTAGGGGAATCCCAATTTTATAATCAATGGAGAGATTAATTATGAAGTTTATGGTTTTCTGATTTAAGTAACTTTCATTTTATTTAATTGGATATTTGATGATATAAATGACAAGTTAGAGTGTTGATTTTGAGACTATAGAGTTTATCATTTAGATATTTAATTGTGAAATTAAATATGTGGACATTGTTTTTCGTCTTTAGGTAATTAATTGAAGGATTAGTTATGATATTAAGTGATATGTGATTTAGATAATTAATCGGGGAATTAATTATGATATATTGAGATAATTGGATTAAGATAATAAATTGCTGAATTATGTATGTTATGTCATGATATATGAGTGGATATAATTAATTTTTATTTAATTATGTTATATCTATATGTTCAGATTATTAATGATTTATAATTTTTTCGATTAGTAGATATATGTGTTCAGATAATTAATTGATAAAATAATTATGACATTTCAGGTTATGGGAATTGGGATAGTTAATTATATAAAATTTATGAGATACGTAGATTGTTTATCTAAAAAATTAATTATCAAATAAATTATAGATGATGATATGTCAATTTTGAATAATTAATTGATGCATTTATTAATGTAATTGACATTATTAAATAATAAGGGAAATAAATAAGGGAAATTATGTGATTAACTAATTAATTAATTAATAAGGGCATTGTGATGATTAATTAATTTTAGAATTAATTTATGAGATACATGGGATTAATTAATTGATAAATTAATTATGGGTTGTAATGTTATTATTTAATGGTTGAATTATATAATGGGATTGATGTGACTAATTTTTTAATTGTGAAATTAATTAATGGGATTGAAATAAAAAATTAATTGGTGAATTAATGGAATATAATGGAGGTATTAAATAATTATTAAAATAATTAGAGTATTTTATGTGAGTAATTAATTTTCAAATTGATTAAAATTATTGATGAGATTAATTAGGTGTTAAATTAACTGTCATTATTGAACTTTTAATTAATTAATTTATTAACTTGAGTTACTGATGAGATTAGTTAATTATTAATTTCACATGAGTAGTTCTTGTGATTAGTAAATTGTTTAATTAATTAATGTTATTGATGGGATTAGTAAATTGTTTAATTTACTAGAGTAATTATTGTGTTTAGTACATATTTGAATGAATAATATGATTTTTGTGGTAAATTAGTTTTATAATTAATTAATGTGTTTTCTATGATAAATTATGTGTATAATTAATTAAAATTATTAATGAGAATAATTATCAATAAAAATAACTATATTTATTAATGTGTTTGGTAAATTGATGAATTAACCAGAGATATTTATGTGGTTTGTTAAATTGATAAATAAACTAGATTTATTGACATGGTTATTTTATTTCTTAAAGAAATATAATAATTGGCATGTTTTGTTAAATGTTGAATTGACATATATTATTGTAGTGATTATTTAATTGTCGAATAAATTAATATATTTCATGAGATAAATAATTGGTTTCATTAATTAATATTCATGATTATACTCATTAAATATTGAATTGACTAGAGTTATAGATGATATTAGTTAATTGTTGAATCAACTAGAGTTAGTGATGTGATATGATAATTTTTGAATTGAATTTATTATTTTATTTGAATAAAAATTTTGTATTTAACTAGATAAATTTAATTTTTTTATTAAATATTGAATTGATTAAATCAATTTTTGTGATTAGTTAACTTTTTAGTTATCTAAAAAAATTGTTATATTTAACTAATTGTGGAAATATTAATTTCATTGATGTGGATAATCAATTTTTTGTATAATTATCTTTTTTTTAATGGTAACATGATCATAAAATTATGTAATTTAATAAATGGAAAATAGACAATTCATTTGTGTTAAATAAGGAATGGTAACATGGTCATCTAATAGAGTTATTTAATGAATTTTAACATGGTCATTCATTTGAGTGAAATAAATATTGGAAATATGGTAATTCAATTGTTTGATTTCATTAATGGTAACATTGTCATTCGTTTGTGAACTAATAATAGCAACATGGAAAATAAGGAAATGTCATAACCCTCTAGGACAGTTCCAATTCTACCATGGGTAGATGCAGGTAATGGGGTTACGATGTCAATAGGAAGCCGATGTTTTTTGTTCTTAAATAGAGAATACATAATAATATGATAAACTATCTATTTATGAATTATTCGAATTATTATTACTATCACAAACACTATTATTTACATGAATTTTTTTTGTCACCGTTGGTGGTGGCCTACTGAGTTGTACTCAAACCCTATTCATGATACCGTATCATTACTCGAATACACATTGTATTTTTGAGACAGGTAAAGGGAAATGTCACTACGTTAGATGGTTGATTTGATATGGATCATGGATGATGGTGTAACACCTCCAAGATTCCATAGAACGTTGTCTCTTCAAAATAATTCAATCGCTTGCGCTATATGCAACACCAAGTTCGAACGCACCCCGACTTACCAAACTAGTTGTTCAGAAATCAGTTATAAATAGTAATAATATAATTTTGAATTTTATAAACTCCATATAATTTTAACATCAATATTCTGTGTTTCTTAGACATATCATAAGAAAAATTCAATTTTTTAGATAAAGGAATGATTTTCTATAAAATAATATTTTAACACCTTTTAATGGAAAACCCATTTCAAATTCAATATTTGACGCTTTTATAAATAAAATTTTAAAAAATAAAATTCTTTTTTCGACACAGGACATAAAAAATTGATAAATATTTGGTTCTTTTCTGATAACTTTTATATTTGGATAAATAGTGAAAAATAATAAATTTTAAGTAAAAACAAAATTTTCAATTAAAATATTTTATACAATTAAATTATACATTTGAATGGTTTTTATCAATTATTAAATTTTATTTTTATCACTTAATCCAATTTTGGTAATTAGAAATAATTTTACATGTATATTAGACATAAACACATATCAACCATTATATTGTATTTATTCTCAAAACCCCGCTTTCAGGTTTTGACAACGGGAATGAATTTTAAATTAATTAATTCATCTTTTATTATTTGAATTTAGTAAAATAGAAATCATTTTTTAATTTCAAATTTCAAAATCATCAAATGGTGAATTGTTTGTATTGTTATGAAAAATGTCAATTTTTTATAAATAATTAAAAACACATTGTTATTTCTAAAAACATGCTTTTTTATTTATATAATTTTTTATTTTTTTTAAAATTATTTTAATTCAAAATAGATACATAATAACTATATATGTTCAACGTAATTCATTTCAGTCCTTTTAAAATAAAATTATATTTATAATAGTTTATTGATCTTTTAAACGACTTTTTCGCACCTTTTAGGGACATTTGCAAATTTTCATAAAATATAATTTTACCTCATCTGTGAATTAAATTTCAATAAAGATTGAGTGTCACAGTTAAAATTAGAAAGAAATATTTTATTTAATACGATAAAAATAATTTTTGTTGAATAGTAGCTTTTAAATTTTATTTTCCACGGTTAAAAGTAAATAAGCCAATTAAAGGTAAAAATGATATTATAATTATCCTAACACATGTCTTAATTATATTGGAAAATTGTATTTTGACCAAAATAAACCATAGGAATAGAATATGAACCACTTTAATCCACATTGATTAGATTAGCACATTTATTATTATTTTATTTAAACAAGAGTTAAAAGTGTTAAATTAAATTTTTTAAAAATAAACATTATTAATATTGGGTTATATATAAGATATATTTGACTATAAATATTCATTATAAATATGAAAATTTTCTTATATAGTGGTATTTTATTCATTATTTTTTGTCTTTATATAGTTAAATTTTTTATGACCGGATGATGATGTAGTAATTATTATTAATGAATCATAAAAATATTTGATTTTATAAATATCCGAATAAATGTAAATAGATACATTTGAACAATTCACATAATTTGATAGGTTAATATTACATGCTATGGTTGATTAAATAATTTTTTTCAATGTTATAATGTTTTTCTAATATTATCCTAAACTAAATACCAGATAGTGTCAAAATTGATATAAATGTGTTCTTCAAACAAATACTATGTTATAAAAATATATAATAGTCCTAAAAATTCAAGGATAATCCAACTGAATTATTTAATAATATATATGTCATTAATGAACCACATTCAGTTCTACAATATTCATTGTTGTATTGATGGTTTTGTGATATATTTGACTGCTGATGTATTATTTTTATACCATTCATGGTTTATCGTTAATGTATTAACATTTCATATTATAGTTTTAACATGAATTTTTATATTATGTTTCAACATTTTCATATGAGGAATGAATTAGACATTGCATGTGATGGGTGGATCCTGCTACATCTCATCGATGCAAAGATAGGTCTCATGAGACAAACTATTATCTTGCGACATGGCCATGAAAAAATATTATTTGTAGTTTGGTAATGATGACTTCTCTATGCTGTTATGATGTCCAAAAATATGCATTCCTTCATGATAATATTATTTATTGAGATTACATGTGATTATTCAACAAGTAGAATATCAATGTGAATTATCAAATGGAATTATTTTATTTTTCATTCCCATATTATGTTGATGTTTAATTTTGAAAGGCTTTTTTAGTTTTATACATTGCCTTTAATGTTTATTCTTATTTATGAATGTTTCCACTGTATTGATATCATTAAAATGCATCTGAGCTCACCGATTTCTTATGTTTTATTGTACCTAGTATGTGAAAATGTATATAATGATGGACCTTCTATGATAGGATATAAGATATCAGTGTATTCTATGGAGACAAAATGTTTCATTTTTTATTTCACCATGTAATGTAAAACATATGTTTGTATCTAGTACATACTATGATATAAAATGATTTGTTATATAGAAAAATGATTACTGTATAATGAAAATGTTATGTAATAAAGCACAGACTTTGGGTAACTAGGGTCGGGGAATTATAGTTGATATTAGTGGAATATTAGTACGACCCTTGGATGCAAAATTTAGAAAAACCCTTATTATATAACATTTCCATAAGATAAAAATTGTGGACTAGTATATAAGAACTTTCTATAATTTTGGTAATATAGATATTTTGTGAGTCTTCCAAGAAATACCTCTAAATTTGGATACGATAAGGTAGAGGTGGATCTGGCATAGATGTACCAAGGAGTGAAAAATATGACATGGAGTTTCGATCTTGACCTGAGTTATCCTGGTATATGACAGCAGGGATTTCATCACTCTTGGTTAAAACCCTCTAAAAATATATTCTTATGATAAATTTTTTTTCTATACAAACCATTATGAAGGATATATGAGTAAATTTTTTGATAAACAAACCAATATTATGATTATGGGATTAGATGTGTGTACATATTCAATTAATGATGTGTTTTTTATTAGTTTTCGATTATTCATAATGATATGATTAAACATAGTGTAATCTCCCATTTAGAAATGGTTCCCAGTAGAAGGAATGAGAACTCAAGTAATATGTATGATTTAATGATTAATATGAATCATATCATTCATGGTCCTAAGAAAACACTTAGAAGATAAATAGTCTCCAATGTATTCTCATCATAAAAGAAATAATATCATCTGTTAATAAGATAAGTAAGAAATTATCTATGTCAAATAAAATTGAAGTGAAGCCTTTGTAGAATAGGATGGTAGAGTGAATTATTGATAAAGGGAAGAAGAAAAAGAATGATTTTCCCATATTTTTTAACTAGAGAACGAATCACCTAGGGAAATTCCTGAATGGATTGGGAGTTTGTTGTATGTGTGGAAAAAAGGACACCAATTTCCTGAAATCCTAGGTAATAAAAAGTGTTCAAATATAAATTATTTAGTCTACAAGTAGTTGGGACACTACACGAATCAATTTAACAATCATTAGAGTATACCCGAAATGCTGATTTTGGATAATATTCATGTTATGATACTACCACAGATGAAGTTGAATGATTAGTGATCTTATGATGTTATTAAATAATTGTGTCATTTGATTATTGTATTAATGACGAACGAGTTATAACAATTGTATAGTATATAAGGATTTTACATCTGTACTATTTCATTATGGATTTGAGATTGTATGGTATAATGTATGGTGACACAATTTCATGTTAAAAAATTATGAAAATAAATGTTTTAGAGAAATAAATCACTTAATATGTTTCTAGAACATAGATAATGAGTTTTGTATGATATATGATTGATTTGGATAAATTAGATTCGATATTCATGAATACCTTGAAACTGATCAATTGTTTGTATTCCATCATTGATGGAGTTTACATAATTTTTGGATATACAGAGTATATCTAGTGTTTTATAAGGGATAAGGGTACAATAACATAACAAATAAAGAGTTATGGTAATTCAGGGTGTTACCATGTTTTAAAAGATTACATGAATAAGGTATTTACATCCTATTACATGGAAAAATAAATCATCATTATGTTTAACTTCATTATAAATTTTGGACTATGAATTTGGACAAAATTATTTTTGATAAGTCTAAAGGTTGGAATGAATTATGTTTGACATTGGACATTATTATTTAATGTGAAATAATTTCATAATATTATTTTTTTATTTTTATAAAATGGAAAACCTGGAAGTCAGGAGACAAACTGTCTCATCCGATAGGGCCGTGAGGCGTGAATCAGTAATTGAAGGGAAACATGGGTGCATCACCTACCACAGGCCAATGTGATGTTCGTGTTTGTATAATGTAATTTTATTTTTCATATGGTATTGCATATGAATTATTAATTCATTATTTCTAGAGCCCTACACATTTAGGATAAATAGAATATTTTGAATTCTATTATGTTTTGGAGTAAAAGATGAGTTTGTGGAATAATTTTGTAGAAAGATGTAACTCTACTTATCATGTATTTTTTTAGAAAGATATGTTTGTTGAATTCTATTTTTTTGAACTGATGAAATTTAAATCTCCATATATTTATTCCTTTGAGGACCTAAATATCCCATTTATTGTATGATTTTTTGATTGATGAACTCTTTCACACCATATAAATATTTAGGTTTTTCATCCAACTATTTTCCCCTAATTTCCACATATTTTCTGTTATTCTATATCATAATTTTGTGGTGACTTATTCATTTCCCTTTCACTCTTATTAAGAATAAATTTTATTAACCCTATTTCTAATGATGGTTTTCCCGAAATTTATTTTCAATTTTTAAAAAATATATTTTAGAATAATAATTTTAATTTACGAGGACAAAATTTATTGAAGGAGGAAAAAATTTAACACCACAAAATTTCATAGCACCTTTTCCTTTTGATGAAATTCAATAGCTTACACTGCAAACAACACCGAGTTCGAACGCCCCACGAAATTCCAAAATAGTCATTAAAAAAGCAGTTATGAATAATTTTAAAATAATGTTTAATTTTATTTACTCCATATAATTTTAACATCAATATTATGTGTTCTTTAGAGATAACAAAACATCAAATAAAATTTTTCTTATAAAAGAAGTATTTCTCAAAAAATTCAATTATACTTCTTTTTAATGGAGGGTCATTTATTAATCCAATATTTGACACTTTTATAGACTAAAATTTTCAATATAAAAACTTTATTTAGAATCTAGTTACAAAAATTTAGTTCAAACATGTTTTTCGTTTTCCCTTATAAATTTCATATTTTGATGTGTAGTTAAAAATAATAATTTTAATTGATTAAATTTTTTTATTAAAAATAATATATAGTTGTAAATTAAAAATTTGAATGGTTTTGAAGTATAATTAGATTTTATTTTTATTATATTATCAATTTTGAGTCATTAGATGTAATTTTACATTTAAATTGGACATAAACACACAATAACCTTTTTATTGTTTTTACATATCAAAAACTGGCATTCTAGTTTTGAGCACGAGAATTAATTTTATATTAATTAATTAAACTTATATGATTTTAATTTTATAAAATAGACACCACTTTTGAATTTTTAATATTAAAATTTTCTTAGGGTGAATTTTTTGGTATTTTTCTATAAACATTAAATTTTTAATTAATAGTGAAAAACATTGTTGTTGTTTAATACCAACTTTTGATTTAAATAATTTATATATTTAATTTATATTTATATTTACTTAGAACAGATATAAAATACCTATATATGTTAAATGTAATTCATTTGAGTAATTTTATAAGAAAATTAATTGTATTAAATTTAATTTATCTTTTTAAATTCTTTTACCAAACATCTAGGCACATTTTCAAATTATCATAAAAATTAATTTTATCGCTTCTATGAATTGAATTTCAAAAAATCCAAGATGCACAGTCGAAATCAGCAATTAAAATGTCGTTCAATATGATGAATTTAAATTTTGATGAATAGTAACTGTTGAATTTTACAAACCATGTTTTAAAGTAAATATGGTGATTAAATGTAAAATGATATTATAATTACCATAACACATGTCCTAATTCTATTGGATATGTATATTTCAATAAAAATAATCCTTTGGAATGATATATGATCCTCTTTGATTTCCAATTGTTAGATTAGGCCTTTTATTATTATGTTATTTAAAGAAGTTTGAAAAGTATTTAATTTAAATTTTCAAAACACAATTTTTTTAATACATGGTTACACAGAAAATAAATTTGACTATAAATATTGATTAGAAATGCAAAAATGGTTAGTAGATAATGTTTTTTATTTTTTATTTTTAATCCTAAAATAAATATATCTATTTATGAAATAATGAGGATTTACTAATTACATTTTTAATGAATGATTAAAATAATTGATATTATAAATATGAAAATAAATTTATATTGAGACTCTTGATGCCTTCCATGAGTTTTTTATGTTCATATTACATGTTAGGTTTTATTGAATAAATTTTGTTTCGATGTGATTATGTTTTTTTACTTTCACAAAAAAACAAACCAAATTGTTTCAAAATTTACATAAATGACTTCATTAAACATATAGCATTTTATTAAATAATATAATAGTCTTTAAAATATAATATTTAGCCAAAGGACTTATATAATAAAATATACGTCATAAATGAACCACTTTTTGTAATATTGGATTTTTATATTATGTTTATGAACCATTTTTTACAATAATACAAGAATACATAGTAAAAGTTAAACTATTTAACTAAGAGTTAAATCTAAAAGATCAGGTTAATATGGTGACAAAAACCTTTCTAAAATATATTTTTTATTTTATTTCAAACCATCGACAACTTATCTTTTAAAATAATTCTTTTAGAGCCTTTATAATCCTATTTTAATTTTATAATAAATTAAGATTTCAAAATTTTCCTAATGTGACCCTCGCCTCTCTTATAAAAAGAAACATCCCCTTCTCTCAAAATCAAAACTCCAAATCCATTCGGCTCATCCAAAAACTCCTAAATTATTCTCCAAACTAACCATAAATCAACCAAGATGATTTAATTTGATCATAATTCCTTTATATGGAGATCTTATGATGAAAAATAGAAAGCACCCAATGAATATGTAATAACTTCATCACCTCTTTAAATGTTATTTTTTTCTTCCACACCCTAATTGTTTGTTGTATCATTACCAAAATAATAATTCTAGTACCTTCTACATTCATTTATGTTAATATAAATATGGTACAACCATATTCCTTATTCTATCACACCTAGGAATTAAAAATTCACCATACGTGTGTACTTACGGCTTACGGTATCCACGTTTTTGTATAGTTTTTTATTCAAAACTTCATCATTTGGATGGGTATAAAAATAAGTATATTGATGTAAATAAAAATATAACATGTTAATGATTCTTTATATATGATATATTATCCAATTATATACAATTTCACAATCAATATAATGGTATTGTCGCTCGTGCTTACGTACAGATTACCGTCTCAACCAACGTGATAAGATTCATTCCCCATCATAACCATTCATGAATTATTTCCAAATTATGTCTAAATTTAATTTTTAATAACATAATATCATTATGTATATGAATCAAATACATTCTATACATATCATACATTAATTAGGTAACCAAACTTATAAAGGAAAATCAATCATTTTACACCCGAAACAATGATAATACTAAAATATTATTAACAATGCCATATTTAAAGACCATATATGATATCATATTTATGGATGTGGTTCTTGTAAAATTTAATAACAATTATTTAACTATTATACATAATTTTAACCTACACAAGACCAAGGAAAATTACAATTTAACTATTAATTTTAGAATCACATTGTTTATCCGAGGATGTTTATACATAAGTGTCTACTGGGACTTCTTTATCAAACACATCAGTATTTATTAAAAAGGTATTTCCAAACATTATTAATATTTCCTATAATATGGGTAAAATTAATTTATACCATTGTTTTACTTTTTATAAAATGTTTTGAAATAAATCTTTTTACTATTTTCGAAATAAGGTACTTTATGTTCTTTTTGACAAATTAATGTATTAATTTTTTTTAGCTTATACGGCTGGTGTAGCTTTTTTCTGCCATAATTAAACCCTCAAAGATTCCAATAATTTCTTATAATAACATTTCAAAATAAAATTTTTCTTTTATAATTATATCACTTTTAAATTATATCTATATTGAAAGAGATATTTCTCTCAAATAGTTTCGATTTCATCTATATCAAATACTTAGATTGATTTTACATTTATTTAACGTATATTTATTATAATACAATAATTAATATTATATTGATGGTTTTGTGACGTGTTTGACTGTGTATATGTTTTTTATACCATTCCTAGTTTTTGGTTAAATTATTAACATTATGTATGCTAGTTTTAATATTAATTTTTAGTTAATGTTTCAACCATTTAATATGAGGAATTAATTGAACTAAGTATGTGATCGGTGGATCCCCCTATATCTCTTTCAGGCATCAGTAGGTCACATGACACCATATAGTGCTTTTGGAATAAGTCTGTGAAAATATCTTATTTGTAGTCTTGACACGAGGCATTGACTATCTTGTTATGATGTCCTCCATTATTCATTTCATCATTAAGAAATTTTCTATTGATATTACATATAATTATTCTACTTGTAGAATATCCACGGGAATATGTACATGGAATTCTTTGATATGTAATTTCAATATAATGATAATGTATAATTTTGAAAGGCTTCTATTTTATACTTATAAACTACCTTCAATGATTATTATTATTTATGAACATTTCTCTTATATTTTTACCCTTACTAGGCATATGAGGTCACCCTTTTCATATTTTTATTTTTCCCAGGTTGGGAATAAGTATATTATGACTGAACTGTAGTTATTGGCTAAGGTATATAAGTGTACTCTACAGAGACACAATGTTGCTTTTTCATTTAATCATGTAATGTAAAACATATATATATATATATATATATATATATCTAGTACCTCCTAGGCTACTAAAATGATTAGTATTTCGAGAAATGATCCCTTGTATCATGCTAATGTTATGTAAAAATTCACCGACTCTGGAAATCTAGGGTTGGGGCATTATAGAGGGATCTGAACAATGTTCAGAGTCACATTTGATTAGTTAGTGTCTTAAAATTTGTGTTTTCATTTGACACATAGCACGTATATAGAATGACATATTAACTGTTCAGTTTAGATTCTACATTTCATGTGATGGTTATCTTGGGTCATTGGTTTTGCACTGTGGTAATATATATTCTTCTAGTATTTTTTTCCACTACTGTATTACTTTGACAAAATAAAAAAATAGTTTATCATATCTTCATGATCAAAATACCATAACCTCACATTGAGTCGGTGGAATCTAGCGTTCGGTGAGGCACGCTAGAGGTCACATAGTGAACCAGCCCGGGGAACCAATGTGTGGAACCTTTATGAATGTTATTATTTATATTGATAAAAAATTAAATATTATCCATTAAAAAATAGGTATTATAACTAAATAAATTTTTTATATTTTACGATATTAAATTTCTATATTTTGAAAAAACATAATCTAAAACCATTACATCAAAATGACATGAAAAATATTTCTCCATAAATTTTTTTTAATATAATAATTTTTTCATTTGAAAATAATTTCGTATATTTATTCTATTAAAATTAGTTGAATATTTTGTAACAAAAAAAATATTTAATTTTTAAAAATAATCCAAAAAAGAATATGACTTTTTAAATACATGAAATTATATTCTATTTTTAAAAAAATCACAATTTTCTACTCATAAGCAAAAAAATAAACTATTTTAGAAAAACATTTCATAAATAATCCTATTATATTATTTTCCTAATGATATTAAAATTGATATTAATTTCTTGAAAAAGTATTTCTATTAATATTGTAAATTATCTATAATGTAATTATTTTTTTTGAAAAAAATTGTTTGAATAAAAAAATGACTTTACAAAAAATTAAGTAATTAAGAATTATTTATTTAAAATTTACAAATTCGTTATACAGAAAAAAATAACAATTAGTTTATATTATGGTGTTAGTCCTATTCACACATTCATTTTGATTAATTATTTAAAATAAAAAAATTTATATAACAATAATTATATAAGATTTCACAATTTATATGAAAATGGGCTTACTTGTAAATATATCAAAAAAATAATTGAAATTAATTTAAATATATATATATCCTAAAATATCATTTCATTAAATTTTTGATCATTTTATGTTTTGAATTACATTTTTTAATATGATATTTTTATATATTGTGTTGAATGTAATTACCGAGAAAATTCTTTCGAGAAATGAAAATTAATTATTAAAATGTATTGCAATAAAAATCAACATAAAAATATAATAAGAGTTATAAAAATAAATAATAACAATAGGAAATGAGAAATATTTAGTGTGATATGTAGATTTGTTTGCTATTATATTCTATTATGAATATCATTTGTATTGAATCATTGTTAAATAATAATAAAACATATATTCCATGGTATTGAAAAATTAATTTGGGGTAATATTTGTAACGACCCAATCTTTTTCAATGGTAATTACCTTTTTATAAATATATCATTAAATCACTTAAAAAACAACATAATGAACTACTAAGTGCTAAGTGACCTTTAAACATAGGTTCCTCACTTCTGTATTTGGATTTTTAAGAATCTGACATACACGGTTGTGTTCATGAGGATTTTTGGAGGCTAATAAAAAAATAATTTTTTTTAATAGTAACCTACCCTTATAAATTTTAACATACCCTTATAAATAGTGATATACCCTAATTAATAATAACATTACCTATGATAGTATAAAAATAATATTCATGTGAAATTATGATGTACCTATATTTTAGAATATGTAAATGAATGTTTTAAAGCTGGTTTTTTAATAATAAATTTTGATTTTAATTAAATATTAAATTAATTATATAAAAAAAATTTTAAAATTGAATTCATTTTTGGATTCTACACATTGAAAAATGGTTGGGTAAATTTTTGGTATTTTTCTGAAATTCTTGAATTTTTGGGGAATAGTAAAATTCATTAATTTACTGTATAAATACATTATAATTTAATATCACTATTCCTGACATCACAAGTGATGTATGAACCCAAATACTAAACTCAAATTACCAATTAACTATTCATGTTCATTTAAGACTCATTATTCCCTGTCTTAGGGGAAATTAATAAACTAATTAATTTTATATTACGGTAACCCTTCTCCCCTACACTATAAATACCACCCTTCACACCCTCAATTCCTTACACCTCTGAAGCTTACAACCTTGTCTAAACTCTTCCCAAAAATATTCTCTATCCTCTCCCACACATCCATGAGCTAGTGGTCTCCTCAAAATACTATGATTATGCCCCTTAAGGTGGATCTCAAGAGGAGGATTCAAGAGATAATTTCTCTCCCTCTTCTCCTTTAATTCTCTTACAATTTCATGTTTTTTCTTTTTTCTATCCCCACTTATCATTTCCCAAATGTTACTTTAACTCTAGTAACATACATATACTGGAATGATATGATAATAATGGGATATTATATCATCCAACCTCCTTTATCTTCTTTTATTTTGTAAAAGATAAGATTGTTTGTGAGGTGATAATTTATCGCCCTCAAAAACGACATGTCTTATTCTTCCATTTCTACCTTCAGATCTGGTCAGGTAAACCATCTTAATGGTTGAACCTGAATATTTAATATGTATTATGTCGTATTTAACATTCTGGAAGTAACTTATATTTATATATATAACTATGTGATAAATTAAAACAAGTTCTTTGTGATCGAAAAACCACCCAAATTAACCCAAACAATCATCATTTAATTTTAATCTAATGATTCATCCACATGGTATATAATGCAATTCATTATATAATAATTTTAATTGTTTTATTGTCATTAATAACATGTAATATTAGTTATGCATTTTTACACATGTTCTACCTGATCATTCATTTAAGAATACGAGTTAACCACTAAAGAAGACCATAAAAACGAACATTCCCTAACAATGTTTTTAAACCCTATAACTAATCAAAAGGCTAAAAAATGACATAATGAAACCAAAATGAACCCTATTCATGTATACAATATTCTTTAATTTCTAATTAATTAATATAATGATATTATAAAGGACATTAAAGAGAAGGAAGCATTCAGATACAAGGTAAGGGGAAATTCTCGAACCCAAATTTCATCCTTCAGGTTCTCTATATTTCACACCATTTTTGATATTTTTACTCCTAAAAAATATTTTCTTCATAATTTTATTTACTTTTCTGGGATATAAATTTTTACCACTATTTTTTATGTGAAACAAAATGTTTTACAAAATAACTCTTCTTTTAAGAACTCACCTATTACTTCTCTTTCATGGTTCATGGTTCTTGCATCAAGTATATTATTCCCTCTTTGTTTTGGGAACCAATATATATGAATATATTATTATGATATGAAACCCATTACATTATATCGGTATGTTATGTTCATTATTTATATAGGTTCTATGTGGCATGCAAGATAATGATAATATTATGATGTGATGGGTGCACCTGGAATTATATTGCGCCATATAAATGTTTGAATGTGACGGGCACGCTCGGATTTATATAGTTCTCCAATGCATAGGGTAAAGTGATGAATCTCATGAGTAAATGTAAAATGATGTGTACAAGATTCAATCCCTGTTTACAATTATGTGTTTTATCTAACCACTAAGACAAGATGTTTTATTTTTATGCACTCCCACACTTCTAGTCTTTTATTTATGCATCCTCACATGTTCATGAACTTTTTCCAATGATATGATTATGCTCACCCCATCCTATATTTTTCTTATCTATCATCTTAAATTGATTTTAGCTCACCAATTTTGATGTATATCCTCATGTGGATACATGTACTATGGAGATATCATGTGCCAATAAGAACATAGAGAAGGTGAAATTAAATAAATGTTTATTCATGATGATGTAATTTCTATGTATGTCCCTAGTTTTCCTAAGACACAAAACCTTTGGATCCTATATATTTAATACTATTATATTGTTTATCTTAAAATAATTTCATAGTAATGTAAGAGAATGTTGGATCACTGTAGTTGGTATCAGAGGCTAGATTTTGTTATTTTGTGAAATAGGATTTGTGAACCCTAGAGAAAAACACTAGCATGAGTCTAAGTAAAAATATACACACACGAATCATTACATAGGGATCCCATGTATTATGATTTTTTTATAAATTGTTTAAATGAATACGTTATTTATGACTTGTTGACTTCTGGTTTGATCTAACCTTTTCTATTTTAGAAAATGTTGGGAACCAGGAGAAACCAAACCAACAACTCGTGCGAGGGCCAATGAAACGATTTCTGGAACGACATCCCCAATGATATGAGAGGTGATGTTCAGAATTTCATAGTGATGCTTAATAAATTATCTAAGGTTTTGAACAATAAACATAATAATGGGGAACATCGTACTCCACCAGAGAGAGAGCAACTTTCTATCGAATGTTTTATGCAGAAACGACAATCGACATTTAGGGGATCTTTCGATACTATTGTTGCAGAACAGTGGGTCAACTCCATGGAGAAGATCTCTTCTGAGCTTTACTCTTCTAAGATGGAGAAGGTGACTCTAGTTGTTTATCATCTATATGGATTGGCCGATCAATAGTGGGATTTAATTAACAACATCAAGACAAGGGAGGAAATTGAAAAGATGAAGTGGGAAGACTTGAAGATATTGTTTCATAATAAGTATTTCCAATGAACTCTTCATACAAATATAGAGATATAATTCATAGTTTTTAATAAAAAATAAGCAGAATATGACAAAACATATAATGATAATTTAAAAAGGTGTGCAATGTACGCTTATGGTTTTTTTATCAACAATGATAGAAAAATTAATAGATTCTATAGTGTATTAAAACCACACCTTTGAAAGGCTCTTGCAATTCGAGACTTCGGAAGTTATGAAGATGTTATTAGGTGTGCTCTCAACATGGATATGGATTTTTTAGAATGGTCCCATTAATATGGTGATATAAAATGAATGATGGAGTTTCAATAAATTGGATCTAAGGACAAAGGTGGCAAGAATACTCGATGACCCACATGCAAAAAATGTGGGAAGTTGCACCATGGGAACTGACATAAATGGATGGGGAAATGCTTCATGTGTGGAAAAGAAATACATCATGCTCAAGAGTGTATAAAATACATGAAATGGAAGGATAATGTTGCAAAAAAAATGGGAGAATCACCCAAGGTTTAATGCTACAATTGTAGGGAGCTAGGGCACTATGCAAGCTGGTTCACTAAACCTCGAGTTCTCGAGGGTAGTCCGCATCAGCAGCCACCAAATCCAAATGAAAAAAGGAAGGATTGTGACATGACTACTACAGAATTTGAGAAGCATAATGAAGTTGTACAAGGTACACTTCCTATTCACTCAAGAATAGAAAAGGTCTTATTTGATTCTAGTTCTACGTATTCTTTTATATCATGTATGTTTTCTAAAACTATAGAATTGAAGCCCCGAAACATTGAAGTAGAGATATCTATAAGAACACCAAGTGGTGAAATAATTGAAACCCATGTGTTTAAATCTTCTCTTGTTGGCATATGTGGGAAGATTATTCAGGCAAATATTGTAATACTTTCCTAGGTGTAATTCGATGATATAATGAGAATGGATTGGATCTCATTATATAGATCACATATCAACTGCTGGGAAAAGGAAATATCTTTCCATATTCCAAACCCTTCCATCCTCCTATAAAAATTCTAGAAATACCATGATTCTACTTTGAAAAAGAATTAATCTATGTGGATGTTCATTCTCTAGGAAGAAGCCTACCTCTCCCAAATATTTTTTTCAAAGGAAGGTTCCATCTTTATAGAAATGCCCATTGTGAGGGAATGCAGTGATGTAGTTCCGGAAGAGTTACCCAGAATTTCCATGTATCATGAGGTAGATTTCTCAATTTAACTCATACCTGGAAGTACTCCTATCCCAAATTGTCCTTATAGGATGGATCCTGTAAAACTGGAGGTGTTAAAGAAGCAGCTGCAAGAGCATCTGGACCAAGGGTTCATTTGTCGTAATGTGTCACCTTGGGGTGTGCCAGTTCAATTTGTGAAGAAGAAGGATGGAATAAGGTGGTTGTGTATCGATTATTGGGAACTCAACAAGATCACCATAAATAATAAGTACTATCTTCCAAGGATTGAAAAATTGTTTGATTAGTTAAGATGAGTTCAATACTTCTCAAAGGTGGATCTTTGTTCTGGATAACATCATTTAAAGGTGAAGAAATAAGATATTCAGAAGACTGCCTTTAGTAAAAGGTATGGGCACTATGTTTTTTTGGTGATGCCCTTCGGACATACTAATGCCCTTTCAATCTTCATGGATTTGATGAATAGATTCTTTAGACATAACCTCTTCCAATTTGGGGTAGTGTTTATTGATCATATTCTCATCTACTTGAAGATCAAGGAGGAAAATTTAGAATATCTAAGACTTGTGTTGGTGACATTGAGAAAATAGAAGTTGTATGCCATGTATAGAAAGAGTGAATTTTGGATGAAGAAAGTCATGTTATTGGGACATGTGATTACATATGAGGGAATTTATGTGGATCCTTTAAATACATGGGTAATTGAGGATTCTTCCAGTTCTTCTAGTGTCATAGAAATCCGTATTTTTTGGGTATTTCAAGGGTACGACCAACGTTTTGTGGGAAACATCTCATGATTGTCAATCCTGCTAAATATTTTAACAAGGAAAAGGGTAATGTATGTCTGGATGGAAGAATGTGAGGGAAGATTCAAGGAGCTAAAGATAAGGCTGATCACTATACCTATACTCACACTTACAAAAAGTGGAGAACATTTTGTGATATACAGTGATGTTTCAAAGAATGTCTTGGGTTCTTTAATTGTGAAAAATTACAGTATGATAGCCTATGCCTCACGATAGTTGATGATCCATGAGTAGAACTACCCGAAACATGATCTAGAGCTAGAATCTGTGATTTTTTCCTTGAAAATCTAGCGGTACTACCTTTATGGTGAGATGTATGACATATATAACGACCAAAAGAGACTATAGAATATATTCACAGAAAAGGAGCTCAGCACGCGTCAATGGAGATGGTTAGAGATAATCAAGGATTATGATAGCTCAATTAACTACCATCCCGTAAAGGGGAACAATGTATCTAATGCTCTACATAGAAATGAACCTGCCATCAATCCATGTTACAGATTGTGAAAGACCATATCTTCTTCTACATAAAAAAGTTTGATTTGGGAATCATAAGGGAAAGGAATACATCCTACCTTTCCCAAATGTTTTCTCATCCATCAATCCAATAGAAGATTAAAGAATCACAATGATATCATGTGGATATACAAAAGAGGGTGAATTCAGTAAAGTAAGGGAATCTGTAAGAGTTCAATATTGATGATGATGGTGTGATTTGGTTTGGAACGTGGCTTTGTGTGCCTTCATCACTCGATATAATGAAGGAGCTATTGGACACTGCACATAGCTCAACTTTCTCTACCCATCACAGGAGTACCAAGATGTACCGTGATCTCCGAGAACACTTTTGGTGGGATAACATGATGAAAGAGATTGTGGAATATATATCAAGGTGCATGGTAGGTTAGGAAGTTAAATCAGAGTGACAAAAGACCAAATGGATGATGTAGTAAATGCCTATACCCATTTGGAAATGGGAAAATGTTATTATGGACATTTTCATGGGTCTCCCGAAGATGTCAAAGGGGAATAATGAGATATGGGTTATGGTTGACCGACTCACCAAGACATCCCATTTTAACACTATTCAGGAAGATATTTCACTTGAACAACTTGCAATGATATATATGAAGGAAGTGGTGAGACTGCACGGTGTTCCACTCTCAATTTTCTCTGACCATGACCCAAGGATCACATATAAATTATGGAGGTTCCTTCAACAAGCTTTGAGTACTGAATTGAATTTCCACACGACCTATCACCCCAAACTGATGGCCTATCGTAAAGGACTATTCAGATGCTTTAATATATTCTAAGAGCCAACTTTATAGAATTCAAAGGTGGATGGGATCAACATCTCCCATTGGTTGACTTCTCATTCAACAATAGCTTCCACTTGAGTATTCAGATGGCACCATATGAAGCTCTGTATGGAAAACGATGCAGAACTCCAACCAGTTAGGATGATGTTTGAGATAGAATTATACTTGGACCAGATTATGTTCAATAGATGACAGAGAAGGTTCAAGCCATATAGAAACACCTCAAAGCTACTCAGAATCGGTAAACGAGCTATGTTGACTACCGTCGAAGGGACTTTGAGTTCGACATTAGAGATAAATTCTCCCTTCAAATATCACCATGGAAGAGAGTCAAGCTATTTGGAAAGAAAAGAAAGCTATGCCCAAGGTACATTGGCCCCATTGAGATCCTTGAATGCATAGGGCATGTGGCCTACCAGCTTTCACTTCCACCAAATATGGCTCAAGTTTAGGTTGATACATGTACTAAGAAGAGGTAATGTGCCAATTAGAAGCTTGAGTATAAGAAATTATATAAATGTTTATGTGTGATGATGTAATTGTTATGTATAGTACAAGTTTCCCAAATACACTAAACATTTGGATCCTATATTTGTTATACTATTATGTTGTTTAACTTAAAACAATTTTATAGTAATGTACTAAAAGATTGTGTTGCAATAATATTTGTGGGATTTTATTGGTTTAATTTACAAGATGTAAAAATAAATAAAAAAATATGGAATTTATAACATTAATTAGTATGCATGTTGGTCAACATGAGTTTTCATGAAATATTATATTTAGAAATTATTTGTATTTGGGGAGTAACCATTCAATATAATTAGTATGGATTAGTTTATGGTATGGGTAATTTCAGGGATTAAACATAATTGAACTAAGGAATCATGGATTGAGCTGGTAGGAAAATTCTATATTAATTTCATTTATAAAAGCTTGGGATGATGGTAGAAACTCTAGGGTTCACCAATAACTATTACCCCGTAGAACATTAACACAAAATGCTACATAGAAATCACATATGGGTGAAATTAATGTTTATAGAGATCACTACCATGAAAATGTTATCCATAACTCCCAATAAATGTTCTAAAATTACATATTTTTCAATAAGAATTATTCCATGTGTGATAATGGGTTTTGTATCTATAGGTTATGTCATATTAATAATTATATTCTCATAGAATTTAAAAAATGTTTACTCTAAAAACATATTCTAACAAAATTATTCAACAAAAAATAAAATATAATGTGTATATAATTAATAAGAAAATTTTATAAAATTTATTTCATGTGTTTTATTAAGATATTAAAATAATATAAACGGAGAATTTTTTATTTTTATGCAAAAATAAAAAAATATATATTTAAAATGTTGAAAAAATGAAATAATAAATAAAATAACTGAAATTTTTACATAAATGAATCTCTATTGCTAAATATTAATCTTATTGAAACATTTATATATTAAGTGGGAAGTTTTTAAGTGATTGAAATCTATATCATATTGTGAATAACTTATGATAGAAAATAAGTAAAATAATCATAGATTTATGTAACAACCCAGGTAAATAAAGAATATGACATTTTCATATTTATCCATATTTGTGAGTAAAATATTAATATGACTTTAAAGGGTACGCTATGCTTGATGGCGTACCCAACACGCAACAACGTGTTTCTTGGGAATCTTACGTTGCACTCTATTAATAAAATAATATTATTTTAAATGGTAGTTAACATGTAGCCGTTGTATTGGCAGGAATGGATAGAAATAACTAAAATATGATTATATATGTTTTTAATTGTTTTTACATTTATCCAATAAAATATAAAGGCTTAAAATATAGAAAGAATTCTATTTTAGGCGTATATGCCCTACTTTTCACTAAAGGTTCACTTATCGCCATTTGATGGCGAAACGTCATTAAATATAGTTTTGTTCACTCTTATACATTATATTTGACCAAATAAAACTCTTCTTAAGAATCGGGACATCAAAATTTACTTTGTGTAAATTGTTTGTATCTTTCCGATAAAGTTCATTTTTTAGTGAATAGTGTAAATTGTTGTATTTTAATTCAAAACCTATTTTTAATCTAATTTATTTATATTATATGACTATCTTTTGAATTGGTTTTAAAGAGGAATTAGAATATATTTTTACCATTAAATCTAATAGTGGTCGTTGGAATTAATTTCGCTTTGAAATCAGACTTAAACTAGTGTCAATCTTTTGATACTTATTATTTCATAAAAACACGCTATTTGCTCTGACAGTGGGAATTAATTATTAAATTAATTAATGTGACTTATATGTTTTGAATTTTGTAAAATAGACTTCATTTTTTAATTCAGAATATCAAATATAGCTTAGGGTGAATTTTTGTGATTTTTCTGAAAAGCTTCAATTTTTGATTAATAGTGAAACAACTAAGTGGTACTTATAAAAACTAATTTTTCAGTTTAAATGAAATTTTTCCATCTTTGGGTTTTGAATTCCAAAACTCCGACATACATGGTTTCCATTACGAAGTAAAATGTGGTTCAATGGGATAAAAATAATTTTTTGGTGAATAGTAACTTATTATGTTTTTAATCGCGATTAGAGATAATTAGTGTAGTTTTTTTGTAAGAATAATGTTTTAATAAAATGAAATGGCCTAGAAACATGTCCTACCCTCATTGGATGTGTCATGGCCGACCAAGACAATCCATGGGTCAACTTGGGGACCCCATGGAGCCACTTTGGATGGAAAATGACATAAAGATTTTTTATTTAATGTTAAAGTAAAAATGATACAAACATGAGATGTTTTAATAAAACAATTTTTACATGGGGTTATACAAGTCATATTTTTTACTATAAATAGTCATTGTAAATATAAAAATATTTCCAACATCATAGAATTTTTTTAATATTTTTTATAGAAATTAAATAAATTAAATTATTTATGACATCATGGTGATGCATCGATGACCTCATTATTTAACGATTTAAATAAAATGGCAAGATAATGTAATATCTAAGACCTAAACTTGTCAAAAACCTATTTTATGAGTGGATTTAGAACCCTTATGACCTTAGCCTCGAAATAAATCAATGTGGGACCTTTAAAATCCGAAACTCTTTTGAAAATAAAGTAACATTTTGTAACTTTACAAGAGTGCCCCTCCTCTACTCTTATAAAAGGTCCCCACCTCTGCCTCCTTACCCACATTCCCAGAGCCTTTGGCTCGGCCAACCCCTGCCCATTTTGTCTCTCCACATCCCTATATAACTCCATGAATCCTTACTTTGGGCATAAGTCTTCCCAAGGAAGCCTTTAAGCTCAATCCAAAGGGAGTTACCCGATTTTAAGGTAATGTCTTCACTTGTGTCCTTTTGCTTTATTTTGCTTCTCCAACCCCCTAAACTCGTTTTATTCATTTGTATTGTAACAAATCCAGTATCTTCAATATAGTAGTATGTTTTTATAAGAATGATTCTTGCTACACTTACACACACCTACATCTAATGGTTAATGAACATACTGTTTCCGTGGATGGAGAATTTCTCCCACCCGAAACGATGATTGTTCAACGTTATTTTAACACCTTCAATGGTGGACATTAAGATGTCACTATATTTATATAATATAAATAATATATTTATGTTTTCCTTAAGATTCTGTGTTTTTTATTTATGGTATACCTTTATGGCTTTCATTATGGGTATACGCGATATCTTCATTTAAGGAAGTGCGGACTACCGCCCCCTCAATGTGATTTGATTCGTTAATACCATATGTGGTACGTATAAAGGATATATTTAATGATATTATATAAGATGAAATACTGGAATTAAAATACTATTATGTATCATTATGTTTTAATTCCATTAAATATGAAATAGAAATGGATGTATCGTTCATGCATACGTACGGCTTACCGTCTCCATGAACGGTACATTTCATTTCTTATCTCAAAATGTTATGTAATATTATAAGTACATATATATAATGGATATATATGTAATATATTACATATAAATGATGGATATCATTCTAGAATTATAAGATATATATATCTCTCTCATTTTGTTTTAATTCCATTAATATGGAAAAAAATGAAAGTAGCGTTCATGCGTACGTACGGCCTACCATCTCCATGAACGGTGCTTTTCGTTTTTTATTTTCAAATGATATGGAATAGTATAAAATGAATATTTACTGGATATATATGATATTTTAATCATTAATACTATTCTGGAAATTATTTACTTATAACTACAAGGGCAATCTTTTTCAAACAAGTTCATTTTTGACTCATGTACCAAACATCAGCAAAAACGTCTGATATGAACAAACATTGTTAAACAATTATTATAACTTTATAATATGTGATATGAACTGAATAATAATCTATAAATGAGGTACTTAGAAAATTATTAATTGACCAAAGTTTATTATTCAGGAATATAAATAAACGAACAAGACAAGTTGGACTTGAGGTAAGGGATCCTACTCCACTCTTTCTTTTTAAGTACACTCTTTTATGTAATTCCTTTTAAAGCTCATCTTTCATGTTATTGCGATATTATTTTATATTACACTTACTGTAATTTTTTTGTTCATGTGATGAGAGACCCTATTCTCTCTCATCAATCCATTTTGGATTTTTTGAGTGGTGCTGTTAGGCTGCCGAATTTTCGTAAGAGATCTAACCTCTCTCTTTCTATTTAAGTACTCTCCTTTATGTCACTTGTTTTAAGCTCCTATTTGTTATGTTGGGGGATGTTCTATTATATTCATCTTTCTATAAACTTTATGTTATATGATGAGATACGCTATTTGATCTCATCAATCCATTTTTGTAAGTTTTATGTGGTGTCGTTATGCTACCGAGTTTTCGTAAGGTATTTTTCATCTCACTTTTATTCCTGTGAGATTTTTGCTTCATTTTCCATAATTTACTTTGAGTGGTTTATGTACTGCAAATTATTTTCCTCATTGTTTAATATAAATTCTTTTATGAGTATTTACATCAATGTTGTATTTTTATTCATTCACAAGGTGTATGTTTTGAAAGATACCCATGTTGTTAAGGGAAACATTCACCCTCCTCCTTTTAAAAGACTTATTTTTTTGGGTCTTTTAATTTACATATTGTTATGTTGGGATATGTTCTCATATATCCTTATTTATTTAAATTTTATGTCCAAGTGATGAGATACCCTTTTATATCTCTCATCGACTCATTTTGATGTGACGCCGTTAGGCTATCAGGGGAACTTCTTAACCAAATTTCGATTTCTTTGGGTTCAACATGTAGTTATTGAATATGTCATCCTTTTAATATTTCTGAATGACCTTTGATTATTTTACACATAATATCCACTTACATTTGGTGTATTCGTTTGTCACACATAATTATGTAATTGATTTATCCTTAAACCAAGGATACCATCTTTGTAAGGGACTTCGTCTCAATCTCATTTCATTTAGGCATATTATATTTTATACACAACCTTCTTTTATATGGTGTATAAACCACTTTGACTTTTACGTTTATTCAAAAGGAATATTTTTTATACGAAGTGTTTATTAAACGAGAAAAGGGAATGTTTTTGTTGTACGTATGCAGCGACAATGACTTCACCGTCATCTTGACCATTATTTGAGTTTCGGCTTCCTCTACAATACATACCTTCTTTTTAAAAGAAAAATAAATACCATGTTTTACTTTTCTTTTATTCTGGTTTTGAAAAGGGTTTTCATAATGTTTTTATTATATCAATGTGTTGTATTGATATCTTGTGATTGAAATGTGGAAATGTTATGTTTCCTTTATGCATGTTTTATGTGATACGATTATGTTATGGTTCTTGGGCATTATTATGAAGATGGGTGTTTCTGTGATAAACTAAGGGCGGGTGAGCCTGATATAGCTCTCCAATTCATTGGGTAATGCAAAGGAGTGAAATTTTAAGGTTTCTCCAAAGAGATTTAGGGAATATACTATGGTGGGTATTCCAAACATAACCATGAGGGTTACTCCCTACGTAAGAATGTGATGAATGCCTCAAGTTACCATTTATGTCTTATGATTTCTATGAATGATTCATGATTTGATGAGGTATGTTAAAGTTCCTATGCTTTATGTGTAAAGTATGATTTCATTCTTATGTATATATGTACTCATGTTTCCTTTCCATATTTTTATAACCCTTACAGAGCTTTTTATGCTCATCCCAAGTTTTTGAAATGATTTTCACATGTCAAGAGAAAGGTAAATGATGTGATGATAGTGTCAAGGATTTTCAAAGAAAGAATCCATGTTTTATTTTAAATATGTTTTCGTTGATGGGAAGAATAAATACTGCCTTTTAAGTAACCACATTGTTTAAATTTGGAATGTAATGCAAGTTTCATGATCTAATTCTATAAAACTCTAAACCTGAAAAGATACTCAATATGTAATCTTGTAATAACTCAAGATTAAATAAGGATTAAGGCTGGGGCCTTATAGTTGGTATCAAAGGTCGGTTTAGATAACTTTAGAGGTTAGGGTATTTTTTAAGCATAAGTGACATTACCATATTGGCTAGGATTTTAGAAAGTGTCATAGTTTTTAGAAAAAGTGAATGAGTAAGTATATCTTAGTGTTTATCTTACTCATTAGTACATGATGGTTATGTTGATATACTCACACTGACCTTTTTGGTTTTAGTAAATGGATAGATCTAGATGGCACCAAAGAGACAACATGTTTGAAGGAAACTGTGGTGGTTCTATGATTAAGATACTAGATAAAATGGGGCATTCAATGAGGAAACTCGTGGTTGTTCTAAAAAAACTATCAAGGAGTCATGAACAACCACATGAAACTTGGTATGATCTTTAATGCATCATGTATGAGATGACCAATCGATGTGGAAGTTCAGGTAATAATTATAAAGGTAACCATTAGATTTTATATGATCATCACTTTTGAGGTAATTATGGGTTACTATATGTTATGATGGAAGTGAAAGGCATTAGATAAAATTGAGGTTAAATTATGTTAGGGTTATTTTTTATGATTTTATCTCTTTTTGGGGAATGATTTTAGAATTATATACTTTTGGAAAAAGGACAACACGCAGACCGTGTGACAACCTGTCGCGTTGGACAAAGCTGTGGGAATCAAACCTACAACCAATGTGCGACTGGTATTTATCGCCTACCACTAGACTACGTGATGTCCCTGGTTTGTATGACTGATTTTTTAGTTAGATGATTTTATTAATTAAAATTAAGTTTATTTTGGATTATCTATGGAAATTTTTTAACCTATCATGGAGGATATGTGATTAGGTTAATTACATTTCAATACGAGACATTAAGAGAAACTGATGTTGTTTGGAAATAAATGTTATGATTTAACATGGAAGACTATGTGGCTAAATCCTTCAAATATTTGGGATTCAATCTTAGTTTGGTTTACTTTGAAGAATTTTATGGAGGAATTGTTTATCGAAAGGTCCTCGTTGAACTTTGGGTTTTGTTGGACAAATTTTGGAGATTAAGAATAGATTTTTTATATATAAAGGTTTATCATTTTCTGGATTATCTGACCTTGTACTAACCTTTTTGGTTCGGTTTTAGTTAATGTATAAAGACATGAGAAGTATATAGTTCTCTTTGGTGGATTAGGTGATTCTCTAGAAGTTTATTATAGTACTCTTAATGCGAACAAGTCTCCATAAATACTCGTCTTTTGGAAAAAAATATGAGTTTGATTATGGAATCTATTAAAAGTTAAAAGTCAACATGATAAGTGATTATGTTTCCTTATGAATAAATACCTCAATAAAAAGTAACTTAAAACAAAATTTTTGTCTATTATCTTTTCCTACTGGGGAATCGAATACCGTTTAACCCATCACAAGTTTGTGATTTTCTTATTGTTAACTTTCTCTTAGTCATGTTTACTATCAATCTCCCTCAAGAACATGACCCTTTACTTTTTCTTCCATGTCCATGTTTTTCTACATGGAACCCTAGTATGGGTTAACTCGACTGACCTCTGTACTTATCTTCCTTTATTTTAAAGTGATTGTTTTACCGACTCTTGTTCAGATGTGGGGATTTCAAGGATGTTTCCAAGCTCAATTTTAAAAATTGCGAGGACGCAATTCCCAAAAGGGGGGAAGGATGTAACACCCTAGGTAAATAAAGAATATTAAATTCTCATATTTATCCATATTTGTGAATAAAATATTAATATGACATTAAAGGGGATGCTATGCTCGATGGCGTACCCAACACGCAACAACGAGTTTCTTGGGAATCTTACGTTGCACTCTAATAATAAAATAAAATTATTTTAAATGGTAGATAACATGTAGCCGTTGTATTGGTGGGAATGGATAGAAATAACTAAAATATGATTATATATGTTTTTAAATGTTTTTACATTTTCCAATTAAAGATAGAGGCTTTAAATATGGAAAGAATTCAATTTTAGGCGTATATGCCCTAGTTTTCACTAAAGGTTCACTTATTGCCTTTTGATGGAGAGACATCATTAAATATAGTTTTGTTCACTATTATACATTCTATTGAACCAAGTAAAACTCTTATTAAGAATCAGGACATCAAAATTTACTTTGTGTAAATTTTTGGTATATTTCCGATAAAGTTCATTTTTTTAATGAATAGTGTAAAATGTTGTATTTTAATTCAAATCCCCTTTTTAATATAATTTATTTATATGATTAGATTATCTTTTGAATTGGTTTTAAATTGAAATTAGAATACATTTTTACCATTAAATCCAATAGTGTTCGTAGTAATTAATTTCACGTTGAAATCAGACTTAAATTAGTGTCACTCTTGATACTTATTGTTTCATAAAAACACGCTATTTTCTCTGACAGAGGGAATTAATTATTATATTAATTAATATGACTTATATGTTTTGAATTTTTTAAAATAGACTTCATTTTTTAATTCATAATATCAAGTATATATTAGGGTGAATTTTTGGTATTTTTCTGAAAAACATCATTTTTTGATGAATAGTGAAACCACTAAGTGGTACTTATAAAAACTGATTTATCCGTTTAAATGAAAATTTTCTATCTTGGTGTTTTGAATTTTAAAAATATGACATACATGGTTGTCATTAAGAAGTAAAATGTGGTTCAATGGGATAAAAATAATTTTTTGGTGAATACGAACTTATTATGTTTTTAATCTCGATTAGAGGTAATTAGTATAGTTTTTGGTAAGAATAGTGTTTTAATAAAATCAATTGACCTAGACACATGTCCTACCCTCATTGGATGTGTCATGGACGACAAATTCAATCCATGGGTCAACTTGGGGACCCCATGGAGCCACTTTGGTTGGAAATGACATAAATATATTTTTATTTAATGTTAATGTAAAAATGACACAAACATGAGATGTTTTACTAAAACAATTTTTATATGGGGTTATACAAGTCATTTTTTTTACTATAAATAGTAATTTGAAAGATAAATAGATTTCATACATCATAGTAGTTTTTTAATATAATTTTTAGTCATTAAATAAATTAAATTATTTATGACATCATGATGATGTAGCGATGACCTCATTATTTAACGATTTAAATAAAATGGAAATATATTGTAATATCTAAGACCTACACATGTCCAAGACCTATTGGATTAGTGTATTTCGAACCCTTATCACCTTATACTCGATATAAATCAATGTGTGACTTTTAAAATCCGAATCTCTTTTGAAAATAACGTAACATTTTGTAACTTTACAAGAGTGCCCCTCCTCTCCTCTTATAAAAGTCCCCCACCTCTACCTCCATACCCACACTCCCAAAGCCTTTGGCTCAGCCAAACCCTACCCATTCTGTCTCTCCACATCCCTCTCTATCTCTTTGAAGCCTCTCATTTGGCATATGTCTTCCCAAGGAAGCCTTTGATCTCAATCCAAAGGGAGTTACATGATTTTAAGGTAATGTCTTCACTTGTGTCCTTTTGTTTTATTTTTCTTCCCAAACCCCCTAAACACTTTTTATTCATTTATTTTGTAACAAGTCCAATATCTTCAATATTCTAGGATGATGTTATAAGAAGGATTCGAGCCACACTTACACACAAATATATCTAATGGTTAAAGAACATACTGTTTCTGTGGATGGCGAATTTCTGCCTCCCGAAACGATGATTGTTCAACATTCTTTTTGTTGGAACCAGGGTCTTCAAAGCATGATTTGGAATATGTTTTGTTTGTGTTGTAAATCCTCAATGGATGTTCAGGATGTGTACCAACAAAGCGATCATACCATTCAAGCAGAGAAAGGTAGTGAAGGTGGCGCTGTTTCCCAGTGCTTGCCAAATTCTTGGGCCTAAAAATCGGCCAATAAGGGAAAGTGTTTGTGGCAAAGGTACATGCACGCCGTGCTCTTGGAGGATAAAATACTTGCACACCATATGACCTTCAAGTGGTATCAGAGCGTAATGGTTGCTGGTGTTGAATATGACCTTATTCGTAATGGAAAACGCGGTCAATGTCAGGGGAGTCCCTCACTTCGATCGAAGAAATTTCCATATCTGGATGAACAGAATGAGATCTCATTTAAGATCTCTTGGAATGGAAGTTTTTTTTTTTCTATGATGGCCACTGTTGAAAAGTCAGAAGATACTGATGGAGAAAAACAACTGAGAACATGTGTAGATCCTGAGGTGAAACTTAAGGATGTGGTTAGTAAGCTTAAGATTAAATGTTAGAGCTTCAATAAGTGGAAATCAATTTTAGAAGAATCAACTGAATATGTTGATCAACTTGAAGTCGAAATTGAACGACTGGAAGAATTTGTGAAGGTACAGTCTAAAATAATTGAAAGCAATGATGATGTAGTTGATCTGAAGCTGAGAATTAAAGAGCAGGAAAAGGTCATCAATGACCTCACACCCAGACTAGATGAAAAATCCAAGACTGCTGAGGGTCTTGAGGAGGATGTAGTTACTCTAAGGAGTAAACTGGAGACTGAATCAATTCCAAAAGAATCGAGGAAGAAAATACAGTTCCGATGATTCTCAGATGCAGAATTACTAGCAAGAGCCAAGTGTGGTTCAGATGGGGTTGGAAAAATCTTGAGTGATCAAAGACCCGCTTGCATTGGAAAGAGTGGAATTGGCTGTGAGGCTGAGTCATAAGCTGCTGGAAGTGAAAAGATCCAAAAGAAAGATAAGATGAATGTTGAACATGATGAAATGTTACCTAGAGTGCTGAAAAAGGTAACCTCAATCCAAACTAAACAGAGAACCGAAAATTATCCTCAAACTTTCAAAAATGACAGACAGTCTTACTATTCTCCCAAGGAAGAAGGTTTCAGGAGTAATTCAAGTGACAAGACATTTCCTCTCATGAAGTGTCAGTTCTGTGGCTATCTGGGCCATACCATGTCTTATTGTGAAGAGGCAAGAAGCTATCTGAATGGAGAAGATATAGATGCTCAACAAAGGAGAACAATCACATATCCTAATTCTCATAGAAGAAATAATTTCTATGTATATTGTTTTGGTTGTTCTAACTTTGGTCATAAGGCCATTAATTGCAAGCAGAGAAGGGACATAGACACCTCATACCGAAGTTCAAGACAAGTCAAGTCTCGTCAGCAAGACAATGTTTCTCTTTCAAATAGGTTCTCACATCTCAAAGAAGACTTTGACTATAAAGAACCTGGGTATGCGGAAGAGATAGTTGAAAGGCCATCAGTTCTATATACTCAATCTAATGTCTCATGGAAGGAAAGGAAGAAGATTGAGAAATCAAACCTTGCAGAGGTATCCCTCAAAACTACAAAGAACAACAGTACCTAGATTCTGGATAGCGGTTGTTCATCTCATATGACAGGTAATGCCGGCCTTTTAACAAATATCATAATGAATTTTGATGGTACAGTAAGATTTGGTAATGATGGGGCTCTGAAAATCAAAGGGAGTGGAAGTACCCAATTAGCTAATGGAGAACTAAAGAAGACTGAAGTCCTTTACGTGGATGGCCTACATCATAATCTCCTCAGCGTGAGTCAACTCTGTGACTCAGGACTTATAGTTACTTTTAATCAGAAAGGCTACACTATCAAGGGAAAAACCGTCAATTCGCTTACGAAGGGATGCAGAATAGAAGGCAACTTGTATCAGGTTGATAGTGAAGAAAATGTATGTTACATGACTGTTCAAGAAGAAAACAATTTGTGGCATCGGAGATTGGGACACATCAATCAACAAGACATGGAGAAAATATCAAAATTGAGATTTGTCATGGACATCCCCTACCTGAAGCGTGAGCGTGAAAAATCTTGTGATGCTTGTATTCGTGGGAAGCTGGTCTGCAGTTCATATCGGCCAATGAAGAAAAAGGCATCTCACCTTCTTGATCTGATTCATATAGATGTTTGTGGTCCAATAAATTTTTCCAGAACACATGGAGAAAGGTACTTTGTCCTTTTCATAGATGATTACAGTAGAATGGAATGTGTGATGGTCATTCACAGGAAACGACAATTCCTTGACTGCATGAAAACATATCGGCGAATCGCCGAGAATGATACTGGACGAACAATCAAAGTGATGCGATCTGACAACGGAGGAGAATACACGTCCATTGAATTTGAGAATTATCTAGAGAAGCATGGGATACAACATGATGTAGCTGCTGTGAGAACTCCACAACAAAATGAAGTTGTCGAACGTAGGAATCGACAGGTGAACAACATGGCACGAACTATGCTGATTGAGAGTCGTATTCCATGACATTACTGGAAAGAGGTTGTTCAAGCTGCAGTGTACATTCAGAATCGAACATGACTTTATATGTGTGAGACGAACACACCATACGAATTGTATCATGGATGGAAGCCTTCTCTAAAATACTTTCGTGTCTTTGGAAGTAAATGCTTCATCAGGAACAAAGAAGGTAATCAAGGGAAATATGGCGACAATGCAGATGAAGGATTTTTCCATGGTTACTCAATGAACAGCAAAGCCTAGAAATGTTTCAACAAGCGTTTGGGAAGATTTGTGGAAAGCATTGATGTTAAGATAATTGAAGATAAAACCACAAATGCTTCAATAATGTCATATGTTGATGTGATAGAAAATCAGGAAGAATGTGGACGTGACGAAAATACAAGTTCAAAAATAGATGATGTTGTTCAAAACACTCAGCAGTCACATCATGATGTTGACTCAGAAGAAGAATCCAAAGAAGAAACTATGGCTGAAGAAAATGCTACTGAACCTCGCAGGAGAAATCAAAGAGCTGAGATTGATCCATACATCATAATTGGGGACAAAAGTGCACCCACTCAAACAAGGAGGATGAGGAAAAACACGCACTCTGCATTTCTATCGGTTGTAGAGCCATCCTCATTTGAAGAAGATTCAAAAGATAAATCTTGGGTGAAAGCCATGAATGATGAATTAGATCAGATTGAAAAGAATCAGACATGGGATCTTTTCTAGAGACCTAAAGGTCACAATGTAATTGGTACCAAATGGATCTTTTAAAATAAGTATGATAAGCATTGAAGTGTCATCAGAAACAAGGCACGACTGGTATGTAAAGGATACTCTCAGATTGAAGGCATTGATGTTGAAGAAACCTTTGCTCCAGTGGCTAGACTGGAGTCAATCAGGATTTTCCTTGCCATGGCACTCCAAAGAGGATATAAAGTATATCAAATGTATGTAATGACAACATTCTTTAATGGTGTACTCGAAGAAGAATTCTACATTGAACAACCAGTGGGCTTTGTTTTGGGTACCGATGAAACAAAGGTCTGCAAACTGAAGAAAGCCCTATATGGTTTGAAGCAGGCACCACAGGCATGGTACTCACGGCTGGACTCATATCTCAAGAAGTTGGAATTCAAAAGAGGAGGAGATGATCACAATATCTATGTGAAGAATTCTCCAAAAGATCAATTCATGTTTCTTGTCTACGTTGATGATATCATATTTGGTGGCAGTAGGGAGAAATCAGTGGATGAATTTGCTAACCACATGAAATCAGTATTTGAAATGTCTATGATTGCGGAGCTCACATATTTCTTGGGGCTACAAGTGATTCAAAAGAAGGAATACACTTTCAGTTCTCAGGAAAAATATGCAAGAGATTTGCTGAAGAAGTTCAATATGCAAGACTCCAAACAAATGTCAACTCTGATTGCAGTTGGAACTAAACTTGGAAAGCATGAGGATGGGAACTCTGTTGATCCCACCATGTACAGGAGGATCATTGGAAGCCTACTGTACCTAACAGTGACAAGGCTAGATATTTTCTTTGCAACATGCCTTGTGGCCCTCTTTCAGAGTAATCCAAAGGAGGAACATATGGAAGCAGTAAAAAGAATCATGAGGTATATTCAAGGCACACATAACTTTGGGTTATTTTTTGCTGCAGGCAGGGACAGTGAATTATCAGCGTTTTCTGATGCTGACTGGGCTGGTGATGTAGTAGGCAGAAATTCCACTAGTGGTGGAGCTTTCTATATTGGGCATAAATGTGTTGGCTGGTTGAGCAAGAAACAATAAAGTACTTCTCTTAGAACTGCTAAAGCTGAGTATATCTCTGCCACAAAAGCAAGCACTCAAATTCTTTGGATGAAGCAGCAGCTAATAGATATTGGTGATAAGGTGCATCAACCAATGGTGATTTATTGTGATAACAAAAGTGCAATTGATCTTACGAAGAATCCGGTTCAGCATTCTCGTACAAAACATACTGAAATACGGTATCAGTTTATCAAAGAAAAGGTTGAACAAGGTGTGATTAGGATGGATCATGTTAGAACTGATGAGCAAGTGGCTGATATCCTAACCAATCCATTGTCCTCAGCTGTGTTTGAGAAGCATCGGTTGAACCTCGGTGTTCAACCACCTCCTACTGCATAAGGAGGCTCCGTAAATCCCCTCTCCCCGTTTGTTTTAACTGTTTTTATCTGCGTATGGCTGTGATGGAGGTTTATGGGGGAGATACTATCCAGGGGGAGTGTCGCTTGAGATGAACGTTGAACAACTTATCGGCCTTTGGTTTTATTTTCTATGGGGGAGAAAGGAATAAATTCAAGGCAAGAATTTCAAGGCAAGAAATTCTTCTGTGATGAGAAGTTTAAGAAGGATAACAGAGAAGTTTGTGATGAGAAGTTTAAGAGGGATAACAGAGAAGTTTAAGAAGGATAACATCGGGCGTCATGGATAATTTCAAAACACTGGAACCAAATTCAAGCTTCCTCTCTTGTTTTCTACACCGAGCATTGCTCACGTAGACTTAGAGTGTTGGCTGAGTTGATTCTTTCGTTTTGGATTTGCTCATGGTTGGAGATCTATTGAATTTATTCTGATTGCCAACAAACCCAAAGGGGGAGATTGTTGGAACCCGGGTCTTCAAAGAATGATTTGGCGTATGGTTTGTGTTTGTTGTCAATCCTCAGTGGACGTTCAGGATTTGTACCAACAAAGTGATCATACCATTCATGCAGAAAACAGTAGTGAAGGTGGCGTTGTTTCCCAGTGTTTGCCAAATTCTTGGGCCTAAAAATCGGCCAATAAGGTAAAGTGTTTGTGGCAAAGGTACATGCGCGCCGTGCTCTTGGAGGATAAAATACTTGCGCACCATATGTTTTTTAGGATCAAAACATCAAAATTTGGGTAAGGAAATAAGGTCGCGCAAGTATTGGTTGGGTCGCGCAAGTGAGTTGCGCGACAGAGGTTCTGGAGACAAGACATGCGCGCCGTCGAGGGACTTGCGCGCCGCCGCGCAGGGGGTCCAGTTTGCCTATAAATAATGGACCACCCCTTCTCATTTCTCACGGAGCTCAAGACTTCGATATTGTTCGAGCTCTCGTCGCGCAAGTGGTCGAGTCGCGCAGGTGGTTGTTTTGTCGTGCAAGTAGTGCTTGCGCGCCGGTTGTTGGTTGTACGCCCAAGGCGGTTTGGAAGAGAATGGAAGTGGACCGCGCTAGTTTGAAGTCGGGGAAGGAAGCGTCACGCAGGTGTGTTGATGACACTTGCGCGCCAGTTTGAAATTGCGCGCCGTAGTGGGACTTGCGCAACTGTCTTGGAGAAGCGCGCCTGGTTTTGCTAAAGCCCACCGGCCTGTTTGGAGAAACAAGAAAGCCGATAGACTACCCGATACATTCGAGGAAAGTGATATTCTTCTTCTGGTGATAATCGTACTTCAATAGAGCATCTACATACAACAAAGGATGCACTCTTATGCAAATGATGAAGAGACCTTCACGTCTATAAACTGAGTGGGACTTTACCAACAGCAGTGAGCCAGGGGGAGTCAATGGGAGTGACCCGAGGGACGTAGTGAGCTATCCCTGAACAATTGTAAATGTAGTGATCCTGGGACAGAGTGTCTGTACCCGAACTTTTGTATTCTACAGCTGGTGAAGCATAGTGGATTTTGGTACGACCGACAACCTGTCGGTGTATGCTCCTTGGACGTAGCCCTTAGTTGTGAACCATGTAAAAATGGTTGTGTCTTTTTTGTGCATGTGAATGTTTTCATTCTCATCATAATCATCATACAGGTTCAACATGTTCCTACCAACGTGGGAACAAGATCCATCACATTAAAAGAAAAAGTGGTCACCCTGATTCACCCCTCCCCTCTCAGGGTGTCCCGGGGTCCTTCACTTTTAACACCTTCAAAGGTGGCCATTAAGATGTAACTATATTTATATATGATATATAATATGTTTATGTTTTCCTCAAGCTTCTGTATTTTTCATTTATGGCATACCTCTATGGCTTCCATTATGGGAATACCTGATATCTGCATTTAAGGATGTGCGGACTACCGCCCCCTCAAAGTGATTTGATTCATTAATACCATATGTGGTACGTATAAAGGATATATTTAATGATATTATATATGACACCATACTGGAATTAAAATAATATTATGTATCATTAAGTTTTAATTCTATCAAATATGAAATAGAAATGGAAATAGCGTTCATGCGTACGTACGGCTTACCGTCTCCATGAACGGTACATTTCATTTCTTGTCTCAAAATGTTATGTAATATTATAAGTACATATATATAATGTATATATATTTAATATATTACATATAAATTATGTATATAATTATGGAATTATAAGATATATATATCTCTCTGATTTTGTTTTAATTCCATTAATATGACAAAAAATGAAAGTAGCGTTAATGCGTACGTACGGCCTACCATCTCCATGAACGCTGCTTTTCGTTTTTTATCCCCAAATGATATATAATAGTATAAAATGAATATTTACTGGATATATATGATATATTAATCATTAATACTATTCTGGAAATTATTTACTTATAACTACATGGGCAATCATTTTTCAAACAAGTTCATTTTTGACTCATGTACCAAACATCGACAAAAACGCATGATATGAACTAACATTATTAAAAAATTATTATAACATTATAATATGTGATATTAACTGAATAATAATCTCTAAATGAGGTACTTAGGGAATTACTAATTGACCAGAGTTTATTATTCAGGAATATAATGAATTGAATAGGACAAGTTGGACTTGAGGTAAGGGATCCTACTCCACTCTTTCTTTTAAAGTACACTCTTTTATGTCATTCCTTTTAAAGATAATCTTTCTTGTTTTTTGGGATATTATTTTATATTAAACTTACTTTATGTTTTATGTTCATTTTATGAGAGACCCTATTGCCTCTCATCAATCCATTTTGTAATTTTTGAGTGGCGCCGTTAGGCTGCCAAATTTTCGTAAGAGATCTAACCTCTCTCTTTCTTTTTAAGTACTCTCCTTTATGTAAATTCTTTTAAGCTCCTATTTGTTATGTTGGGGGATGTTCTTTTATATTCCACTTTCAATAAACTTTAATTTAATATGATGAGATACCCTATTTGATCTCATCAATCCATTTTTGTATGTTTTATGTGGCGTCGTTAGGCTTCCGAGTTTTTGTAAGGGCTTTTTCATCTCACTTTTATTCCCGTGAGATTTATGCTACATTTTACATAATTTCCTTTTAGTGGTGTATGTACTTCCCATTATTTTTCTCATTGTTTAATATACTTTCTTTTATGAGTATTTACATCAATGTTGTATTGTCCTTCTTTCACGATGTGTATGTTTCCAAAGATACCCAAGTTTGTAAGAGAACCTTTCACCCTCCTCTTTTTAAAAGACTTCTTTTGTTGGGCCTTTTAATTTACATATTGTTATGTTGGGATATGTTCTCATATATCCTTATTGATGTATATTTTATGTCCAAGTGATGAGATACAGTTTTTTTATCACTCATCAACTCATTTTGATGTGACGCCGTTAGGCTGTCAAAAGAACTTCTTAACCCAATTTCGATTTCTTTGCGTTCAACATGTAGTTATTGAATATGTCATCCTTTGAATATGTGTGAATTAACTTTGATTATGTTACACTTCATATCCACTTATATTTGGTGTATTCTTTTGTCACACATAATTATGTAATTGATTTATCCTTAAACCAAGGATACCGTCTTTGTAAGGGACTTCGTCTCAATCTCATTTCTTTGAGACATATTCTGTTTTATACACAACCTTCTTTTATATGGTGTATAAACCCCTTTGACCTTTACGTTTATTCAAAAGGAATATTTTTTATACTAATTGTTTATTAAACGAAAAAAGTGAATGTTTTTGTCGTACGTATGCGGCGACAAAGACTTCTCCGCCGTCGTGACCATTATTTGAGTTTTAGCTTCCTCTATAAGCCATACCTTCTTTTTAAAAGAAAAATAAATACCATGTTTTACTTTTATTTTATTTTGGTATTTAAAATGGTTTTCATAATGGTTTTATTATATCAATGTGTTGTATTGATATCTCGTGTTTGAAATGTGGAAATGTTATGTTTCCTTTATGCATGTTTTATGTTATACGATTATGTTATGGTTCTTCGGCATTATTATGAAGATGGGTTGTTCCGTGATAAACTAATGGAGGGTGATCCCGATATAGCTCTCCAATGCATTGGGTAACGCGGAGAAGTGAAATGTTAAGGTTTATCCGAAGAAATTTAGGGAATATACTATGGTGGGTATTCCAAACGTATCCAAGAGGGTCACTCCCTACGTAAGAATGTTATGAATGCGTCAAGTTACCTTTTATGTCTTATGATTTCTATGATTTATTCATGGTCTGATGAGGTATGTTAAAGCGCCTATGTGTTATGGGTAAAGAATGGTTTCATTCTTATTTATATATGAACTCATGTTTCCTTTCCATATTTTTATAACCCTTACTGAGCTTTTTATGCTCTTCCCATGTTTTTGAAATGTTTTTCACAGGACAAGGGAGAGGTACATGGTGTGATGATAGTGTCAAGGATGTGTCAAGAAAGAATCCATGTTTTATTTTAAATATGTTTCCATTTATGGGGAGAATAAATACTATCTTTTATGTAACCACTTTGTTTAAATGTGGAATGTAATGCAAGTTTCATTATCTAATTCTCTAAAACTCTAAACCTGAAAAGATCCTCAATGTGTAATCTTGTAATAAATCAATATTAAATAAGGTTTAAGGCTAGGGCCTTATAGTTGGTATCAAAGGTCGGTTTAGATAACTTTAGAGGTTAGGGTATTCTTTAAGCATAAGTGACATTACCATATTGGATAGGATTTTAGAAAGTGTCATAGTTTTTAGATAAAGTGAATGAGTAAGTATATCTTACTGTTTATCTTACTAATTAGTACATGATGGTTATTTTGATATACTCACACTGTCCTTTTTGGTTTTAGTAAATGGATGGATCTAGAAGGCACCAAAGAGACAACAAGTTTGAAGGAAACTGTAGTGGTTCTATAATTAAGATTATAGATAAAATGGGGGATTCAATGAGGAAACACGTGGTTGTTCTAAACCAACTATCAAGGAGTCATGATCAACAAATTGAACCTTGGTATGATCTTTAATGCATCATATATAAGATGACCAATCGATGTGGATGTTCAGGTAATAATTATAAAGGTAACCATTAGAGTTTATATGATCCTTACTTTTGAGGTAATTATGGGTTACTATAGGTTATGATGGAAGTGAAAGGCATGAGATAAAATTGAGGTTAAATTATGTTATGGTTATTTTTTATGATTTTATCTCTTTTTGGGGAATTATTTGAGAATTATATAGTTTTGGAAAAAGGACAACACGCAGACCGTGTGACTACCCGTCATGTCCAACCAAGCTGCGGGAATCGAACCCACAACCTAAGTGCGACTGGTATTTATCGCCTACCACTAGACTACGTGAAGTCCCTGGTTAGTTTGACTGATTTTTTTAGTTAGATGATTTTATTAATTAAGATTAAGTTGATTTTTGGTTATATATGGAAATTTATTAACCTATCATGGAGGATATGTGATTAGGTTAATTACATTTCAATACGAGTCATTAAGAGCAACTGATGTTGTTTGGAGATAAATGTTATGATTTAACTTGGAAGACTATGTGGATAAATCCTTCAAATATTTGAGTTTCAATCATAGTTTGGTTTACTTTGAAGAATTTTATGGAGAAATTGTTTATCGAAAGGTCCTCGTTGAACTTTGGGTTTTTTTGGACAAATTTTGGAGATTAAGAATAGATTTTTTTTATAAAGGGTTATCGTTTTCTGGATTATCTGATCTTGTACTAACTTTTTTGGTTTGGTTTTGGTTAATGTCTAAAGACATGAAAAGTATATAGTTCTCTTTGGTGGATTAGGTGATTTTCTAGAAGATTATTATCGTACTCTTAATGCGAACAAGTCTCCCTAAATACTCGTCTTTTGGAAAAAAAATATGAGTTTGATTAAGCAATCTAGTAAAAGTTAAAAGTCAACATGAGAAGTGATTATGTTTACTTATGAATAAATTCCTCAATAAAAAGTATCTTAAAACAAAAAATGTTGTCTATTATCTTTTCCTACTGGGGAATTGAATATTGTTTAACCCATCACAAGTTTGTGATTTTCTTGTGGTTAACATTCTCTTAGACTTGTTTACTATCACTCTCCCTGAAGAACATGACCCTTTGCTTTTTCTTCCATGTCCATGTTTTTATACATGGAATCCTAGTGTGGGTTAACTCGGGTGACCTCTGTACTTATCTTCCTTCATTTTAAAGTGATTGTGTTACCGACACTTGTTCAGATGTGGGGCTTTCAAGGATGTTTCCAAGCTCAATTTTAAAAATTGGGAGGACGCAATTCCCAAAAGGGGGGAAGGATGTAACACCCCAGGTAAATAAAGAATATGACATTTTCATATTTATCCATATTTGTGAATAAAATATTAATATAACTTTAAAGGGGATGCTATGCTCGATGGCGCACCCAACACGCAACACCGAGTTTCTTGGGAATCTTACGTTGCACTCTAATAATAAAATAATATTATTTTAAATTGTAGTTAACATGTATCCATTGTATTGGCGGGATATAAATAAATAAAATATGATTATATATGTTTTTAAATGTTTTTACATTTATCCAATTAAAGATAGTGGCTTAAAATACGGAAAGAATTCAATTTTATGCTTATATGCCCTAGTTTTCACTAAAGGTTCACTTATCGCCTTTTGATGGAGAGCCATAATTAAATATAGTATTGTTCACTCTTATATATTCTATTGGAACAAATAAAAATCTTCTTAAGAATCGGGACATCAAAATTTACTTTGTGTAAATTTTTGGTATATTTCCGATAAAGTTCATTTTTGAATGAATAGTGTAAAATGTTGTATTTTAATTCAAATCCTATTTTTAATCTAATTTATTTATATGATTAGATTATCTTTTGAATTGGTTATAAAGTTAAATTAGAATATATTTTTACCATTAAATCCAATAGTGGTCGTTGGAATTAATTTCACTTTGAAATCAGACTTAAATTAGTGTCACTCTTTTGATACGTATTGTTTCATAAAAATACCCTATTTTCTCTGACAGCGGGAATTAATTATTAAATTAATTTATGTGACTTATATGTTTTGAATTTTATAAAATAGACTTCATTTTTCAATTCATAATATCAAATATAGCTTAGGATGAATTTTTGGGATTTTTCTGAAAAAACATCAATTTTTTATGAATAGTGAAACCACTAAGTGGTACTTATAAAAACTGATTTTTCCATTTAAATGAAAATTTTCCATCTTTGAGTTTTGAATTTAAAAAATCCGACATACATGGTTGTCATTAAGAAGTAAAATGTGGTTTAATGGGATAAAAATAATTTTTTGATAAATAGTAACTTATTATGTTTTTAATCGCGATTAGAGGTAATTAGTGTAGTTTTTGGTAAGAATAATGTTTAAATAAAATGAAATGACCTAGACTGATTTACTACCCTCATTGGATGTGTCATGAAAGACCATGACAATCCATGGGTCAACTTGGGGACCCCATGGAGACACTTTGGTTGGAAAATGACATAAATATATTTTTATTTAATGTTAAAGTAAAAATGACACAAACATGAGATGTTTTACTAAAACAATTTTTTCATGGGGTTATACAAGTAATATTTTTGACTATAAATAGTCATTGGAAAGATAAAAAGATTTCCTACATCATATAATTTCTTTTATATAATTTTTAGGCATTAAATAAATTAAATTATTTATGACATCGTGATGATGCAGTGATGACCTCATTATTTAACGATTTAAATAAAATGGAAAGATAATGTAATATCTAAGACCTAATAATGTCCAAAACCTATTGTATTATTGGATTTAGAAGCCTTATAACCTTATCCTCAATATACCTAAATGTGGGACCTTTAAAATCCAAAACTCATTTGAAAATAATGTAACATTTTGTAACATTACAAGAGTGCCCCTCCTCTCTTCTTGTAAAAGGACCCCACCTCTACCTCCATACCCACACACCCAAAGCCTTTGGTTCGGCCAACCGCTGCCCATTTTGTCTCTAAACATCCCTATCTAACTCCATGAATCCTCACTTTGGGCAGAAGTCTTCCCAAGGATGCATTTGAGCTCAAACCAAAGGGAGTTACCCGATTTTAAGGTAATGTCTTCACTTGTGTCCTTTTGTTTTATTTTTCTTCTCCAACCCCCTAAACCCTTTTTATTCATTTATTTTGTAACAAATTCAGTATATAAAATATTCTAGGATGTTTTTATAAGATGGTTTCTAGCTACACTTACACACACCTACATCTAATGGTTAAAGAACATACTGTTTCCTTGGATGGCAAATTTCTACCTCCAGAAACGATGATTGTTCAACATTCATTTAACACCTTCAAAGGTGGCCATTAATATGTAACTATAATTATATATGATATATAATATGTTTATCTTTTTCCTTAAGATTATTTATTTTTTAATTATTTCATACCATTATGGCTTCCATTATGGGTATACGCGATATCTTCATTTAATGAAGTGCGGACTACCGCCCCCTCAAAGTGATTTGATTCGTTAATACCATATGTGGTACATATAAAAGATATATTTAATGATATTATATATGATACCATACTGGAATTAAACTTCTATTATTTATAATTATGTTTTAATTCCATTAAATATGAAATAGAAATGGAAGTAGCGTTCATGTGTACGTACGGCTTACCGTCTCCATGAACGGTACATTTAATTTCTTATCTCAAAAAGATACATAATATTATAAGTACATATATATAATGGATATATATTTAATATATTACATCTAAATTATGGATATAATTCTGTAATTATAATATATATATCTCTCTCTCATTTTGTTTTGGTTCCATTAATATGACAAAAAATGAAAGTAGCGTTCCTGCGTACGTACGACCTACCGTCTCCATGAATGGTGCTTTTCGTTTTTTATCTCCAGATGATATGGAATAGTATAAAATGAATATTTACTGGATATATATGATATTTTAGTCATTAATACTATTCTGGAAATTATTTACTTATAACTACATGGGAAATCTTTTTTCAAACAAGTTCATTTTTGACTCATGTACCAAACATCGGCAAAAACGTATGATATGAACTAACATTATTTTAACAATTATTATAACATTATAATATGTGATATTAACTGAATAATAATCTTTAAAGGATGTTCTTAGGAAATTATTAATTGACCAAAGTTTATTATTCAGGAATATAAAGAAACGAACAAGACAAGTTGGACTTGAGGTAAGGGATCCTACTCCACTCTTTCTTTTTAAGTACACTGTTTTATGTCATTCCTTTTAAATCTCATCTTTCTTGTTATTGTGATATTATTTTATATTACTCCTAATATAATTTTTATGTTAATATGATGAGAGACCATATTCTCTCTCATCAATCCATTTTGCATGTTTTGAGTGGTGCCGTTAGTCTGCCGAATTTTCGTAAGAGATATAACCTCCCTCTTTCTTTTTAAGTACTCTTTTTTATGTCACATCTTTTAAGCTCCTCTTTTTTATATTGGGGATGTTCTATTATATTCATATTTCTATAATCTTTAAGTTAATATGATGAGATACCCTATTTGATCTCATGATCCCATTTTTGTAAGTTTTATGTGGCGTCGTTAGGCTGCCGAGTTTTCGCAAGAGATTTTTCATCTCACTTTTATTCCCATGAGATTTATGCTACATTTTCCATAATTTCCATTGAGTGGTGTATATACTGTCCATTATTATACTCATTGTGTAATATAATTTCTTTTATGAGTATTTACATCAATATTTTATTGTCCTCATTTCATGAGGTGTATGATTTGAATGATACCCAAGTCGGTAAGGGAACCTTTCACCCTCCTCTTTTTAAAAGACTTCTTTTGTTGGGTATTTTAATTTAAATATTGTTATGTTGGGATATGTTATCATATATCCTTTTTGATTTATGTTTTATGTCCAAGTGATGAGATACCCTTTTTTATCTCTCATCAGCTCATTTTGATGTGACGTCGTTAGGCTGTCAAGGGAACTTCTTAACCCAATTTCGATTTCATTGGGTTCAACATGTAGTTATTGAATATGTCATCCTTTGAATATGTGTGAATGAAATTTTATTATTTTACACTTAATATCCACTTCTATTTGGTGTATTCATTTGTCACACATAATTATGTAATTGATTTTTCCTTAAACCAAGGATACCGTCTTTGTAATGGACTTCGTCTCAATCTTCTTTCATTGAGGCATATTCTGTTTTATACAAAACCTTCGTTTATACGGTGTATAAACCCCTTTGACTTTTACGTTTATTCA